>CM038796.1:126939685-127209312 GCA_021764765.1 Vicia sativa
GGTGAAAGAAGAGAAAGAGGAAAGAAGAGAAGAGAAGAAGAGAAAGAAGAGAAGTGAAGAGAAAACCCTAGAAGAGGAATCTTCATGAGGTAAGGGGGATAATCCATGTTATTATTTACTTGTATGTTGTTGGGTAGTGATTAGTAACATGCTAAGTTGTTTAATTTCAATTTCTAGAATCTTTAAATGTTAGGGTTTGAAGAAGAATTATGTTTTTCAACTTAGAATGATGACCCATGACCAGTAACATGTTAAGATAACCTTTAATGATGTTATCTGGCTTTTTGGAATGGGTTTTGTGTGGTAATTTCATGGGAGAAAGAAGTTGGTATGTAGCAGAAAAGTGTTGTTTCGCATACCGCGCTTAGCGCCATCTTGATCGGGCTTAGCTTTTCGAAATGTTCTGTAAGATTGGGTTTGTCTGTTCATGAAAGGTTGCTTAGCGCGATAGGTCGGGCTTAGTGTGACCTGGATTGAAGAATGTTATTTTTAGGATATTTTGACATGAAATCTCATATGATTATATTTATCGTAATATTTTCATATATGTGATTAATTGATCCGATTAAAATTAGATGCGTTTTGGATTGGTTCGAATATTATTTCAATGTATGCTAGATTTACTTGAGTATAGTATGTGTGAATCTTCTTTGATGGAATGTTGTGAATAACATTGATGGAATGATATGATATACGTTATTTGCTATGTGTGGTGATATGTATATGCTACATGTAACGCTTGTTATTGTTGGAACGTGATGTTGTGGAAATGGTGGATAATTCACATGAGTTAAATTATGGTGATATGCTTGGATAATTGAGGTTGGTGGATAATCTTGATTTGCATGTGATGTTGTTGAATTCCACATGCATACATGGTTAACCTTGAAAATTGAGGTGGTGAAACTTTGGGTTCACAATTGGCTCGATCCTTGAATAGACAAGTAGCGGTGAAACTTTGGGTTCACATTTGGCTCAATCCTTGAATGGATAAGTAGCGGTGAAACTTTGGGATCACAATGGTGGCTTTGGTTTTGTCCGGATCGGAAGCGTGGCTTTGATTCTAAGATAATGAATCGGAAGCGAGGTGAATGAATTGTTCCTAATGGTACCACATGCATATTGTCATACCCCAAATTTTGACCTAATATACCACCTTACATTTGCATCATTGCATAACTAACAGCTCAGACAGCATTAATCGGGTGTATATTTCATAGTCAAAATCAGGGTTTCATCAGATTTTCATCTGATTCAAGAGGCAATCAATTAGGGTTTGAGTTTTTCTCACCTCATTTGATCTATCTTGATCAAATCATCAACCTCTGATCATCAGATATCCATTTCTCTCATAGATCAATTGAGGATCGACCAATTAGGGTTTTGATCGAGCATGAGTTTTCTCTGACTTTTTGAGCAAGAAATGACTTTTTTGGATAGAGATTGGTCATCATATCTTAGATACAACATCTTGACCTAATTTCTGGATTCAAAACATCACAGAAGTTCACAGACTTCATCAGTCAATTTTTGAAACATTTGATGAAATTTCATCTGCACAGAAAAGTCAAACTTTGACTTTTGGTCAAATTTTTCAAAACCAAACTTTTTCAATCATCAAAATACTTCAAATGATCCATCATGATCATAAAAAATCAAAGAATTTGAAAAAGTCAACAAAAAGTCAAAAGTTTCTATACTTAGAAAAATTTCTAAGTGTTGAAATTTCTTATTTTTTCCAAACTTCATGCCATTTTTTCACCTAGTTCCACTTTGAATTGGAAAAAACTCAAAACATGAAAGTTGTAGCTTGTGAAACAAGCTTTCCAAAATGTCTAAGAAATCTCAAATCCATGGAGTCTAGATATACTTTTGAAATTGAAATATAAGGCTTCATGAAACTTGATTTTCAAAATCCAAAACATCAAATTATGGGTCATTTTGTGATTTTCTCATTTAGACCACTTGCAACCATGCCAAATGGATTGATTGAACTGATAAATATCAGCTTGGAAGTAATAATTGAGATGAGATAGGATCAAAGTAAAAACAAGCACATGGTAAAAAGGAAATTTCCTTTTCCTTTACAAATGTCATTCTTACCCCTTAAGGTATCCTTGATTCACCAATTGCCATGTACTCTTGCCTAACATTTCAGAATCTTTTGGCCTATAAATAGATCACATTTCAAGTCCAAAACCACACCAAAGCAATGAAAATCCATGCTTTCACTCTTCTTTCTTGAAAATCAAGCAACATAGTGCAAAAGTGAGAAATATTGCATTTTTGAAATTCAGTTAAAATCATGATGAACTTTGGTGTCAAACACATTCTAAAATCAATTTGAAACATGTTTGAATCATAAAATCAACCCAAGAACAAGTGGAAACCAGAAATCACTTTTCATTTTTTCAAACATTCCAAAACTGCCTTATGAATCGAATTTATAGCTAGGCTTGAACAAGTTGTGATCTAATCATCCTAACACCTTCCATGTACCTCATGTACATGATCCAAACCATTAGCAAGCAACTGTAACTCCATTAACCCCGATTTCGAGTTTTCTGTTGAACTGACTGCAGGTTGACTTGAGTGGAAGGATTGAAGCAAGCTCAAAGCAAGCAGACCACTTCCATAGCTTCCATACGTGTCGATGATGCTCAAATGATCAAGAAACAAGTTCTGGAAACACTCTAATACCTCCTTCGATTCTCACTTAAACAGGTATAAATACAAACTTGGATATCTATATTCTTTGAACTTAAACAAAAAAGCTCTTGGCCGATCTCTTTCTGCACCTAACACGATCATAAGCCCTCAAGAAAATCAAAGAATCATCAATCATACATCATTTAATTTGAAAAACTCAGTTCTAGGGTTCATCGTGGTTCCCAGAAATTCAAGCATGCTAGGTTAAATATAAATGCAATTAACATCCACCTTCATATTCGTGACAAAAAATCGAGCAAGTTTGGTTTTTATTTCATTCAATTTCATTAAGAAATGAAGATTTTAGCTTGAATTTTGCAATCTGAAGATCAAACATGAAGAACAAGCTTCGCGCGTGTTCTTGAGCTTTTTCAAATTCAAATATTCCAATGTTATTTTAACACGTGTTTTGATCCACTAACACCAGCGCGCGTTTGGCTCAGTGGTAGCTTGCTTGCCTTTAAGTCTTTCTGACACGTGTTCTACCCCTTGGTCATGGGTTCAACTCCCATCAGGACCATTTCTTTTTATAACTTTTCCATATTTTCATGTTTTTTTTACAAAACTTTCACAATTTTTTTGACCAATCAAAACTCCTTATTTTAAGGTGATTTTTTAAACACTTGTCAATAAATACATCTATTTTATGATAGTGAAAAAATTTTCAGAAAAAACTTTCATCTGATTATATTTTAATCGAGCCGAAAACGACGTTCTGAGCACTTTTCAAAACACCTTTTAAAGGTGAATTTTTCAAGTTTTCGACTTCCGATTCTTTTCAAAACTTCTCATAAATGAACCTTACATTTCAAAACACTTTCAAAAATCATTTTTCAAAACTTTCATCAAACTTACATCTTTTTACCATGATCGATCCGATTTAAACGATAAAACCGAATTCGTTTTCTCTCAAATTTCTCAATCGATCATGGGCCTCCCTTTCGGTGTAAGTCCCAATCCTTTTATGTACATATTTAATTTTACTTGTACATACTCAAATCATCATTGTCAATATTCAAACATAAACAAATTTCTTTCGTTTGTTTTCATTCGTTTGTTTATACACCGATACCATTGGTATTGAAAGGAGAAGAATTATTACTGATGAAACTTCTTTTAAAACCAATGGGCCTCCCTCACGGTGTAAGTCCCAAAACATTCTTTTATGTACATAATTATTTCTTTGTACATATCAAACTCTCTTCAGATACATACAAATTTTCATCTGTACATAATACAGATACTTTTTATACTCAAGTACAGACAAACTTCGATCGTTTGTTTTCATTTCACTTGTGTATACACAAACCAACATTTTTTATGTACATACATATTTTTTGTACATATCAAAATTCTTTCTGTATTCATACAAACTTTTATCTGTACATAATACAGATACCCTTTACAGATAAATTTTGATCAGTCGTTTCTGTTTCGTCTGTATATACACTAAAAACCATTGGTATTGAAAGGAGCATTATTCCTTGTGAAACTGCTTTTGAATCAATGGGCCACCCTTGTGGTGTAAGTCCCAACCCTCCTATGTACATCCATCTTTGTCTGTACATAAATAACTCGTTCGTGTACATATTCATTTCCTTGTACACAGTTCAAACTTGTAAATAAACAGGTTACGCTCATTTTGAACGTTCGTTCCACAGACACTTGTTTATATTTCATAAACTGCTTGTAAATAAATATCATGCATTGTTTATATTTCCTTCATAAACTCCTGTGAATACATATCACACACACACACACTTGTTTATACAACTGTCTAATTATAACATAACAATTAGTCTAACCAATAGGTTCCCCACAGTTGTAGCCTCTGCTTGGGCTTTATACAAGACAATTCATCACCAGCATGAGTTTAGCCTCCGCTTGGGCTTCATACAAGATAACTCTCCCCACAGAGTTTAGCCTCCTCTTAGGATTCATATAAGAAAACTCATTCATCTGAGTTTAGCCTCCGCTTAGGCTTCATATAAGACAACACTCCCCTGTTGAGTCAGCCTCCTCTTGGGCTTCGTTCAAAGGAACTCTTCATTGAGTTTAGCCTTCTCTTGGGCATCATACAATGAAAGAGATAGGAAATCTCTTAACAGCCTCCTATTGGGCTTCCAATACAAAGAATCACCCACGCTAAGATAGAACCCTGAAAGGATGGTTTCCTGGTGAAATCACTTTCAAAATCCCCAGAGAGTAAAATTTCCCGGTGAAATTGCTCTTAATTCCAAAAGGATGGTTTCTCGGTGAAATCCCTTTTAAACACAAAGCCAGCCATACCCTATAGCTTCCTCTTGAGCTTCATACAAGGACCCTCGATGACCCTCGGAATGCCTCCTCTTGGGCTAACAATACAAGGACCCATGGGCTTCTTAAAGCATCCCTTTAATCCAATCAATTTCTCCTCGAGATTTAGACATCTATCATCTCTATGGAAGAAGTATCTCATCTATCACATCACATACAGTCAAAAACTTTTCAAACTCTTTTCAAACAAAACATCTCTTAACAGTAAGTGGTAACGCTTGTATACTCAAGCAAAACACCCAATACTTACAATTAAAAGATTCAATCATCTTTTTTTCAAACATCTTTCTTAAACATGTAAGTGGTAACGCTTGTACACTCAAGCAAAACACCTAATACTTACGACGAAAGATTTTAATCAGTCAAACTTTTCAAAAATGTATGTGATGAAATAGATTAGATACATTTTTCATTAAGATGACATTTGTCTGTCCCTTACTAACATCCCGTTGCTTTCCACTAGCATAAGTGGGAACTACGATTGCTCTGACTTTCTCAACATCCTTTTGAGAATACGTAGGCACAAGGTCTCATCCTTGCCGAGCAAATTTCTTTCTCCCTCAGACCAAACAAACCATAGATCCCTTTAGATCCGAGCTACAAATGCTCTGATTCTCACTAGGGGATATGTATGCAGAAGATCCACAGATCTTTGCGAGCACAATAATAACAAAACCTAGAATCCTTCATAATCTACATTTCTTAAAATCCCAAAGGAGAAACTTTCCCAATCATAGAAATAGCAATTAAAAAACACACAAACATATCAAATATATTCATATATAAAGCTATAGATAACTATATATATTTAGGGTGCTCCATCTATTCCCTTTATATAACAATCCCTCTTACTCAGAATCTCCCCAATGCGTTGCGTCTAGTTTGCGCTAGTCGTTACGCATACCAATATCAATTGAGGGTATTTCTTTCCCTTTTCATAATCATTAAATCATCTTTCTTGTGTTGAAAATAATAAAGCTTGATGCTCGCGGCATCTTTATAAACAAATCAAAAGAGTAAATCGTTTCGAGCCAGAGAATCCGAATTCACGTTCGCATCCTCTAGCACGTCACCTTTTAACGCGAACACATATTGAGTTACATTGCATTGTTGTCTCATGAGTCATTAATAAAAATGTGTTGTGTGTATTGAAATTGTGATATTTTATCATATGAATATTTAAATTGATTGGATTGGTAACATTTATGTTATTTGTAATAAATGTAAATATGTTATACTTGGAATGTTTGTATAATCATATTATTTTGGAATATCACTTGAAGTGTGTGGAATTCTTGAATAGATGTTGTTTCTTTGCTTCCAATTTATATACATTTGTATAATGATGTGAACTCTCACCCTTCTGTTGTGATGTTGCCTCTATGTAGGTAACGTGCAGGTTCTGAGGATAGCGGTGCTTCGCACGAGACTAGTTGATGAGTTTAACTAGTTATCCTATATTAGGTAGTTGAGTCATTGCTCTGGTCATGTAACACGGGATTTATCTAGATTTCTGCTTTGATGAGATTTGTTATGAATTCTCATCTATTTTTATTTGTATGTTGAGATACTATGTTGATATGGCATTGGTGCCGATGTATGAATTCTGATGACTTGATTATGTTATGGATTCATCGCTTTTCATCCAATGGTTATAGTATGGGATGTAATCATTGATAGTATCTGTGAATGAGAAATGACCCGTTGTGAAATGCATGATTTGTTTTAAAGCATGAGATTCAAATATGTGTTATGATTATGACCAACATATGTATTATTTCTATTTGAAAGAAAAATATGTAATGCCCTCTTGATATGCATTCTATTTTACTCTGATTGTGCAATGTATTTATGTGGGGAATTAGGGGGTGTTACATGGGACTTCCAACATTATTGTTCTAAAGCACCTTTTTAAATTCTACTCCAATGCTTCAGATAAGTCCATCAATAACTTTAAATCTTCCATCTTCTTGGGTTCCATGTTCCCTAGAAGATCCGGTCACTTTATAAGATTGATAGATTGTTCTAGAGGATCTCTTCCTTTATGGAGTCTAGGAGTTCTAATCTTTAAAGGCAAAGTCATAAAACATTGTCTACAACCTATTGCTTGAAGAGTGATTGCAAAACTTTCTAATTGGAAGGGATTCACTCATACATATGTTGATAGAATTAATTTTGGGTAAGTTTATCACTCAAAGTATGTTATTTCATTCCCTCAACATGTACTCCTAGCTAGTTTCTCTCTTGAAAATGATTGAGAAATCGGTTAAAAGTTTTATTTGGTAATGTAAGTACTAGGAAGTTAATCTCTATTTCTTGGAGAAATGTGTGTCAGCCTAGAGATCATGGTGGTCTGGGCTTGAGAACCTTAATTAATCTCAACAATGCAACAAAATTTAATCTTGGTTAAGAGCTAATGAACAGTCAGGAAGATTGGGAAAAAGTGGTGCAAGAAAGAGTTTTGAGAAGACATGACACCATTTATTCCCATATTTTTTCAACCAGATGCCATAGTATTAAGTTTGAATTTACTAAGGTGAGATTTATGATTCATTGGCTTGTTGAAAATGGTAAAAGGGCTCTATTTTGGAAAGACTCTTGGTGTGGGGCTTCCTTGCTGTAGAAAAACAACAATGGAACTCTTATGTAGCTGGGTATTGATCCTAAAATGGCGATTGCTGACATATGGCCAAATGTGACCTGATTATTTCCTCACAACTGGTACGATACTTTTCCTTTTTTTTGTCTTTAGAACTGAATTAGTTTTGTAGCTCTGGGAGACTTGAGAATGTGGCTATATAACATGATTCTAATGATGGGTTATTAACTCTAAAGGAAGCCTATATTATAAAGGATTGGCTCTCCATCAAAGTTGACTGGGCAAATATCATTTGGAATCTTGATATTTCTCCATCCAAAGCTTTTATGACGTGACGTATGTTGTATGGTAAAATTCCCAGAGATGATGCATTTTCTAATAGAGGCATTATCTTGGCCTCTAGATGTAGTACTTGTAAGTGTGTTATTGAATATTCAGTTCATTTATTTTTTTCAATGCAAATTTTCTTTCCAAATCTGGCAATGGCTTGGTAACATTATGGAATCCTATATAAGAATCCACTCTATAGAGGATCTTTGGTTCTTATGCAAGAAGATCTTTTACTCCCAAGGCAGGATAATTATTAAAGCAGCCATTGTCTATTTTATGCATAAGATTTCAGAAATCAGACCCAATATAGTAATAAAACTCCTAATCTCAAATTTACTATTTCCAACATCAAAGCTCAAATTATTTTGGTTGAAATCAACATTAGTCTTAAAAGCTCTTCATCAATGTTGGATTTTAATCTAATCAAGTCTTTTAATGTTGAGTTGCATCCACGTCGCACTCCTATTGTGAAAGAGGTTATATGGCATCCTCCTTCGGGCCGCTGGTTAAAGTGGAATTGTGAAGGATCTTTCACCTATGATTCTAGTGGTCGTGGAGGCCTTTTAGGGGCCCTAAAGACAATTTTATTTTTGGATTTGCTGAACCAACACATTTTGATAATTCCTTACATGCTAAAGTTTCTTTTGTGCTTAGAGCAATTGAAATAGCAAGAGATAAAGCATGGTCAAATCTTTGGATTAAGAGTGACTCTTTATCAGTGGTCCAAGTTTTTTCAAAGAATTTTTTAGTTCCTTGGCATCTCAAAAGAGATGGCTACAATGTAAAGATTTTATTACCAATATGGCTTTTTATTATTACTCATATTTATAGGAAAAGAAATTCTTGTGCAGATTTTTTGCTAACTTAGACCACAATCTTTCAAATTTAACCTTTTTTAAACTATTTCAGTAGGAGTTAGAAGTGATTTGGTAAAGAATAGGCTAGACATTGCCTAGTCATAGGTTTGTTTCCTTCTAAAAGGGTTTTGGCCTAATCTCCCTCCTCTTTTTGTGTTCCACCTTAATATATAAGTTTCACTCAAAAATATTATATATATATATACACATATATTACTCATACTCAGTGTTTTAAAAATCGGGATGGATCGGTCGAATCGGAAATCAGCCAGGTAATCATTCTGGTTCAATTATTGGATCAGGGATGACGTTGAACTGACAAGAACCAGTGAAAACCGAAAAAACCAGAAAAATCGGTGGTTTTCCAAAACCGGTGGTTTAACTGCACTTTTTTTAATAATTTTTTACTTAAAATTTTTTAAAATCTACAATTTAATTTTTTATTCATTTTAATTATATTATTAAAATATTATATTTAAATAAAAATTAAAATTAATTAATCATATTATTGATAGAGAAAATATTGCAGATGCAGTTGATCTTGTTGCAGATAGTTTTAATATTGAAGAAGGATATCTCAAAATTGAAATAATTTTTACTCCTTTAAACTAAATAATAGACAATAAAATTATTTTATTATAAATTATTCGATTATACTATGTTGCAATTAGACTTTATAATTTTGTACTATTTCATTATATATGATACATATATTTAAAATTTAAATTTAAATTATCAAATTATAAATTTATTTATGATATAATATTTTAAAAATGTTTAAACTTTAAATTTAAATTATCAAATTGTGAATTTATTTACGATACGATATTTTTTTTAAAATTTAAGTTCTGGTTATATTTTGTAGAGTTTGAGTCATCCGATTCGACAAGTTTTATATCTATATAGTTTTGTTATAAAGACCGATCTATTCAACCGAGTTATCCGATTTAATTCAGTTTAGTCATACGTTTCGACCAATGACCGAGTGGTTTGACCAATAAATCAATGATCCAATACCTTCATCAATTTGATCTCCGGTCTAATTTTTAAAACACTCATATTATTTCCTTGTTCATTAAATAGCACTCATTACACTTTCACTCTTATTTAAAAAAGTAATGTTATTAATATATCCCTTTTATGTAGGGAAGTATCTAAAATGTCCTTGAATATGTTCTTATGATTTTTCATATTCCAAAACACTTAATAGTAGTATTAATTAGGAATTTAATTAAAATATAAGCAATGAATGTATTTAATAATTTGAAAATATGACTATTATTATGAATAATTGATTTTTAATTGTTTGTCTCTTTATGTTTTAGTATTCTCTTACTAATAAATATTGATTAATTTTTTAATTGTGTATTTATTATATTGCTAGACTATTTGTGTACTATAAATAGGACATTTATTTTATTGTAAAATCACACACAGGTAAATTACGTAATACATAAATATTTAGTCTATTCTCCTAAATTTGTTGCTCTTTCTTTTTAGTTCATAAAACGTTATTCGTACGAAGCTCTAAAATTTTGTAAAATATGTCAAATCTTTCAAAATTTTATTTGGGACCCTTGAGATTTTGGGAAATGTTTTTATCATGGGCTCTAGATCCTAAAATTTATTTATGCAGATGGTTACGATGATACCATTAAAGAAGAAAATATATCATCTAATTAACAACAGGAAAAATCCATGATATTATTTTGTCATCATCTTCATTAAGACCTTAAAAACGAATGTTACTATAACTAACCCACGTGTTCAATGGAACAATATTAAAGAAAGAAATGATCATAAAAAAAATAGTTATTCTACCAAAATCTTGTTATGATTTGATGCATTTATGGTTGTAAGATTTAAAAGTGTAAGTGATAATAATTCTAAAATGTTTAAAATAACTTATAACTTGACATTATATGGAGAAATAATAATTGATGAAGATAGATTAGAAAAACATTTTCCACTTTTCATGTATCAAATGTACTCCTGCAACAATAATATCGAAAAAAATTGACTTAGTAAATATTATGACTTGATATCATGTCTTATTGTGACCGAATAAAATAGTGAGATTTTGATGAAAAATCATGAGGCCCGTCCCACTAGTATCACTCTAATCCCGAAAGTGAATGTAGCAAAACACTCTCACTATGAGAAAATTTGTGGTTGTGGTTATAATTATGGTCATGATCTTAATTTTGATCATAGTTGCAATAATAATAATAACAAAAAATTTCACCAAAAGTAGAAAAATATTGAAAAGAATAAAAAGTGTTAAGAAATGTGGTTGGGCTAACTCAACCATACAAAACTGACTTGTGAAAATAGGATTTTCATCACTTATAAGCACATATTCACACCATATATTATCCGATGTGCGACTTTTAACACACTCTTCACGCTCAAAATTGGACATCTGAAGCGTGAAAATAAATGGTGGATGGCCCAATAGAGAAAACCTGATAGTAGGTGGTCCACCGAATCTTAAACGAGGCGTTCGATATCATGTTAAGAAATGTAGTTGGGTTGAATCAATCCAACAAAATTGGCTGATAATGTAAGGATTGTCCCACTTATAAGCTCATGTGTATGTCATATATTGTCTTATGTGGAATTCTTAACAAAAAGAATGGTCAAAGTAGCTAAACTAATGACAATATTTGCTATCGTTGTGGAGGAAAAGGTCATTGGAGTTGCACTTATTGTACACCAAATTACCTGGTTCATCTTTATCAAAAATCACTGAATAATAAATATATAAGGATTGAGACACATTTTTCTAATGAAGATGGTGATCAAGATTTTAGTAATATAGGTGTTACTCACTTAGATATTGGTGATTTCTTTGTTGATTCACTTGAAAAAATTGATCACCTTATTAGAGATGTATTTATCAATATTTTTTTACTTATTTATTAAAATAAGTTTTATCTATTGTTTTGAATTTTATTTTCTAATGATAATAACGTGTGCTCGATGTTTGTATGTTTACATAATTGTTTCAATATTTTTGTGCTTAAAATGTGTTTATAAATTCTTTTCTATATTTTTTATAATAAATATTGGCATTGACACCAATAATAAAGATATTTGTCTCGTCGATAGTGCAACTACTCACACAATTTTTATTGATAAAAAATAGTTTTCTTATTTAATGAAACAAAAAATTGATGTCAGTATTATATATGTCACCTCAAAATTAATTGAAGCCTTCAGAAGAGCCGACATGTTGTTAAGTGAAATATATCATACCAACAACTTCATCAAATCATGCAAAAAATTTAACACTACATGATAAAAATCGAGAATACGTTTGGTTGAGATTATTATTTAATGCATACAATAGACTTGTGATTTATCTTCCAGAAAAATAAGTACAACAACCATATATGAAGATGATATTGCATGTACCGCTCAATTAAGTGATGCTTATATTAAAGGAGACCGATTAAAACACGTTTCTCCAAAACTCTTTTTCACTCATGATATTCAAAAGAGTTGTGGTATAAACATCCAACAAATTTGCTCATGTGATAATCTTGCATACCTATTCACAAAGTCACTCCCAATAAAACTTTTAACCAACTAGTAAAAAAGATTTGTCTTTATCATTGAAGAATGATTGTTCTGTTAAAGGCGAGAAATAAATATATCTTAAAAAAAATATTGTGCTTTTTTTTCAATATATATTTTTTCTAATAAAATTTTAATGAGACATATTCTCAACAAATATCCACGGGGTATTATGAATAATTAATGTTTAATAATTTGTTTGTTTGTCTCCTAATATTCTCTTACTACTAATAATGTTGATTAATTCTTTTAATTGTATATTTATCATGTTGGTAGATCATTTATGTTCTATAAATAGGACTTTTATTTCATTGTAGAGTTGCACTGGTTAATTACATAATACATAAATTTTTAATCTTTTTCTTTAATGTGTTGTTCTTTCTCATTAGTTCATAAGAATTATATAGTTATGGACACTTTTTTTGTCGACTGAACGTAGGGGTACTCATTGATTCGAGTAAATTTGTATCAAATTGGAATCTAAATCAAATTATAATGTATGGGTTCGATATTTTTTTAGTTTGGGAAAAAACTGAACCAAATCAATTAAGTCTGATGTTAATTGGTTCTGTAATGCCCCAAATTTAATAAATTATTTAATTAAATTAATTAAGGATTTAATTATTGGATTAATTTGTTGGTTGAGCGGTTAAGTTGATAGTTGAGTAATTAGTCGGATTAGTCGGAAGAAATTATTATTAGAAATGATAATTGAATATTAGAATATTATTCATTTAGTTGGGCTTAATTGTGGCATGAGGAATAGCAAAGTTGGGGTGTGATTAATAGGTCCCATAGATTATTATTATTATTATTATTATTATTATTATTATTATTATTATTATTATACGTTGGATTTAAAAATAAGAGATATAAAAGGAGAAGTATAAGGCTAGTTGGAAAAGTTGTTGGTGGAAATACGTTGGAGAATGAAAAGAGGAACAAGGGTTTGGAGGAAACTGCCGTCAGCAGGAAGAAATTGCAGACCGAAAAGCCAAATCGGAATTCGAACGAAAATTAGAGAGATTGTCAATCCAACGTAAGGGTGGGGTTCAATCTCTATAATCGTGTTCATGATAAGTTGTATGTAAGATTAGGGTGTATGAATTCTGCCATGGAATAATTGTTATTTATGTACTATGTTGATTCGGTGAAAATAATTATTGTTGTTTGTGTTTGATTTCTGTGGTTGATACTGAAAATTAAATGATGTCAATGAAATTGGTTGTGGAGAAAAGTATTCTGCTTTAGCTTAATTTGTATGTGGCTATAATTTTGTGGTGCGTGGGTTAGATTTAAGAAGTCAGTGAATTAAAGGAATTTGGGGAAATAGTAGAAATAGTATAAATTGCAGTAGGGATCTACATGAAGAAGTGTGTCGAGGGGCTCATATGTTGCAACAGACAACATGTGGCAAGAGAAGGTGTGCCGAGGGGCACACCATTGTGACGACCAGTAGTAATTGGGGGGAATAGGGTGTCGATCGGCACACCCCTGGTGACGACTGTCTCAGCTTTGGAGCGCTACTACTTTTCCTTTATTTTGTTTTGTTTGTTGTGGTCCTTGTGCTACTGTTTGATTTGTTAAATGGTTATTTAATTTAAGACATGGTAAAAATAGTATACTAACAGAGATTAGTTAATTATGGTAGTATTCCAAGAGTTTAAATTAATTTATGCAGGCTTGGTTATATATATATATATATATATATATATATATATATATATATATATATATATATATATATATATCAGTAATTTAATTTAGTAGTATTGGTATAAAAATAGTAGAACTATTAGCAGGATGAAATTGGTGGGATTCCATGAAGCAGAGTTAGTTTAATAGTTAGTTGATATTAGTAATGCAAGTTTAGTAGTTGAATAATTTAACAGTAGGAGATTAATAATTTGGTCCAAATAAATGCAGGTAGTAGTATATTAGATGGAATAAATTAACCGATCAAAAGTATTTGTAGCAATATATATATATATATATATATATATATATATATATATATATATATATATATATATATATATATAAAATACATGTTAGTAGTAACAAAAAAATATAATAGTATCAGTGATTGTTTTAGTAATTTTAGTGGCAGGAGTATGTCAAGTAGCAGTAGTACCGATGGAATAGTGAAGTTAACAGCAGAAGTATAATTAGTAGTAATCGGAGAGTTAATCTTAGTGGATTGAATAAATAGAAACAGTGGAATTAATAGTAAGTAGAGTCGACGAAAATAGTATCGAATGGTAAATTTAGTAGTTTAACCGGTAAATTTGTTTAACCAAAATTAGTTTAACTTCGTAGAAATAATACGTAGATGGTTGTAGTTATTATTGGTTGGTTGAGGTATTAGAACTGTGTCGAGTAGGTTGGATAGAACTGGTGGTTTACTAATAGAAAATTCAGTAGTTGAATGAATAAAATGATTTAGTAGGTAAAGCGTAATAATTAAATAACAGTGGTAAATAAAATATTTTAGGCGTAGATTCGTAATTGTTAAGTTGTGTAGTATTTGTCGTAGTTGTTTGCTTGAATTGTTGTTGTTAATAAATGATTATTGATACGTTGACGAAGTTGTAGGCCTATGGTCAATGTTGAATAACGTTGAATTATTCTGATTTATGAACAGATTGAGTTGTAGGTCATATGACCAACGTTGATGAGTTGTTTTGTAGTTGATGAAATATTGTTGTAGGCCTATGGCCAATGTTGAATTGCGGTTGACTTGTTGTGTTGTTGTGAATTTGTTGTTGAAATTGATGTCGCATGGCATACATTGCGTTATTAAATTGGCCTTGATGGCACCACGTTGAAATTTGAAGGCTTATGTCTTGGCCTTGATGGCACCATGTTAAAAGATGAAGGCTTATGCCTTGTTAATGCCTCGATAAACTGGCAGATTTTAAGTTGGGAGTTTTGCTCCAAATGATACCACATGCATATGCGCAGTTAAGTCGCATTCGAGTTGCACGTTGAAGTTGTTGTTATTATCAAGTTGTTTGTTGATTGTCGTTTTGCTAATGTTATAAGTTGTTGTTGTTGTTATAAGTTATTGTTATAAGTTGTTGTTATTATTATAAGTTGTTGTTGTTATAAGTTGTTATTGTTATTAAGTTGTGTCGATTTAAGCTGTTATGTTGATTGAATAAAGTGACTTGTTGTTGTTACTAAGTTGTTTGTTAGTTGTTGCATAGTGATAACATGAAAATGTATAATATATTTGACTTGATTTGCATGGATTATATCCTTATTTTATCTTCATTATGTTACTTTATATTCGTATTATGTTTTTAGGTATTTACTATTTACAAGAAATTTATGAAGAAAGTCGCGGAAATGGAGAAGAATCGTACTTAAAATCCACGAAAAGGAGCAAATATGCAAATATGTGGTGTATGGAAAAATAGGGGTGTGTTATAAGTAAAGAAACCTTGGAAAAAGAAATAAGAAGAAACAAGCCCAGCCCATTTCCAACGCACCAAGCCAAGCCCAGCAAAGCCGTAATGGTCGTCACACCCCCGCAACGGTCGTTACGCATTACAGGGCGGGATTCCCTTAACAAGCAAAGGTGTAACGACCGTTACACCCTCGCCACCAAGCCCTAATGGTCGCGATAAAGCAGGAAGCAAATCTTTCTCACCAAGCCAATGCGTAACGACTGTTACGCTTCACTCAACAATCTGTAGCGGTCGCTACAGAGGAGAAAACGGAGGCAAGAAAATCTCAACAACCCAGTTACTCAGCGTACCTCAACTCTATAAATAGGGCTTTAAACCTCATTTTTTCACACGCTTCTCTTTTCCTTCTTTTTCCTATTTTTGCAAGGGCATTATTCTTAGTTATGTCTTAGGCAGAAAAGTACCATTTGTAAAAGTGGTAGTTTCTCACGTGAGGAACTACCACACCATTAGATTTAGGTGTTGTCTTTCTTTTATTTTTGCTTTGTACCTGATTGTCAAACGTGCCAGCATGTTCTTAATTCCAGTTTTCATTTATTTCCAATTTCCATTTCAATTGCTTATTCTAATTGTTTATGAATCCATCTTAGTTTAAATTTATTTATGTTTTGAATCATGTTTTGTCTTATATTTAACTACCGTAATTGCATGTTTATTTTCCTGCCCATGTCTGGCTAAATAGTCTTGAGTCCAGTGTATGAGGACTGTTGTTACCTATAGACACGGTAGAAAATACTAGGTGCGAATTTATGATTAGGATTCTGTTTTGGTTTTAGTTTCCAAGTCTAATTTAAATATCCTTGTCACGAGAGTGAGAGGTTATTTAACACGATTTTGTCACGAGAGTGAGAAATCAATTAAGGGTAGAGTCGACACTACGAGAGCATGGGGGTCGAACCAGATAGTGGAAATTAGGCAACAAATCTAAATACAGCGTTAGTGCTTTAGATGCGTTTAGGATATTATTGGCTTTCAAAATATATTTCTTAGTTACCGGGTGAGCGAGAGCAAAATCTTAGGATTAGGAAATATGGATTTAGTTAATACCGCGAGAGCGTGAGGCGGAGTCTTTAAGTTGGTACATTCTATGAAATTAAGTTTTAGTCGTAATTAGTACTTGTTTTTTATAAGTCCGTCAGGAATGCAGAAATCATATCCCGGTCTCGTTTTAGTATTATTTTCTAAGTCCATTTATTTCAGTTTTAGTTCTTAGTTTCCCCAAATAAAATATTCATTAGCCTTAGCTTTACAAAGCAACAATAGATTACAGTAGGTTGACATTGGTCTATGTGGTTCGATAATCTTTTATATTACTTCGATATTTTCGTGCACTTGCGGAATATACCCATCAAGTTTTTGGTGCCGTTGTCGGGGACCAACAGTCAATATTGTTAATCTGTTATTACACCGTATAGACTAAGGCACTCTTATTTCTATAATTATGTATCAACCAAACTATTTCTACAACTCCCATTCTCAGTATTTCAAAGTATCACAAGAACCCCGTAAATCCGACCTCGAAATACTTTTGGAGAAATACAATGCGACACTAACTTATTCTCAACCAAATTTCCTCTACAATCAACACGCTCAATATTTTGAGTCACAAGAATACCAAAATTCCACTCTCAACGCATTAATGGAGGATATGACTGCGACAATAACTCGCTTTATACTAGAAAATGTGAAGATGGAGCTCTTGGTGGAGACACAGAATGCAACGTTAACTCACTTTGAGGAACCGCAAGAATCCTATAATTTCAACCTCAAAACATCAATGGAGGATTTCAATGCGACGTTAACTCACTCTAGGCTAGAATCTATGATGAAGCACTTTGTAGAGACACAAACTATCCATAATGAAGAGGTAAGAAAATAAAGTTTCGACAATAATGAAACTCTTAGGCAGCTAAACAATGTGGTTGAGTCCCTAGTGACTCACAACGAGGCATTAGAGGCCCAAATCTCCATGCTTTCACAAACACCTCTAGGACCCTCCCCTGAGAAGAATGTGTATGTTGTAACAATCAGTAGCGAAAAACAAATTGAAAATCCTAAGGAGAGTGATAATAAGGTTGAAGAGAGTAATAATGAGGTTGAGGAGAGTTCTGGTGAGAAAAGAGTAGAGATTGAGAAAAATCCACCAACATCATCCGAAAGGGAGGTTGTAGAAAAGGTAGATAAGGAAGCGCCTATTGTTTTTTCTCCTCCCTATACCCCACTGATTCCTTTCTCGCAAAGTTTTGTGGAAGCTCAGGTAGACTCCAAATCCAAAATGTATGTGGTGGTATTGAAAAATACCCACACCAATGCATCTTTGTTTGAGGTCCTGTATAAAAAGAGAAAATTTAAGGACCATGAAACTAGGGAAACCATTAGCATTAAGAAGGGAAGGTTAAAATTCGTGATGGTGGATGAAATAACTAAGCATAGACTTGAAAAGTTGATACCCAGGATAGATCCAAAACCACCACCACAAGTCCAAAAGAATGAACCACCCCACAGAAGAAAGAAAAGAAAAGGTGAGGGATATGTGAGATGGCTTGATAAGTGGCCATGGAAAACAAAGATTATTAAAAGTTCAACCAAGGAGTCATTCTAGAGAGAACCACCATGAGAGCTTGCACTCCAGAGCCGTCGAGCTATTGACATTAAACAAAGTGCTGCGTGGGAGGAAACCCACGAGTTTTCAATTTAATGTTTTCCTTTTATTGTTTGAACTTGCAGAAAATAAAGATACGGATCGCTTGTCACGTCTCAACCATATCTAGGTGAAAAATCTATAGATGATCATCTCGAAAATGAGTCGATGCCCCCGTACATTCCTACGAATGTTGTTGCTGGTGGTGACACCATTGATAAGTACGATAGGAGAAGGCATGTCTCTCCCATCTATAACTCACCCCCTCCTCATCATTTGCATGGTCATGTTCCACCTGCACATACCACATTGTATTTTTCACACTTTTGCAGGTACTTCCTCCGAAAATGAGCAATATGATGAGCGACTTCAGGAAAGATAAGTTTTAGAAAATTCAGATATCTCGTAGTACAAGACGTCGGAGTAGAAATGGTCAACAAAGACACGATCAACAAGGGAAGGATCAGAGCAAAAATTGGTCGTTGTAGCACGCAATGTCGTTCATTCAGGTTCTATTTTTCCTCTTTCCACCTTTCATCGAAACATTGAGGACAATGTTTGGTTTAAGCATGGGGGAGGGAATTTACCGCTTTCATTTATCGCTTTTTAGTTTGATTTATTGCTTTCTAGTTTATTTGATGTTTCTAGGAATTTATTTGCTTTAAGTATTTTGTCAAGTCATTACATGTGTTGTCGAGTCTTTATACGTGATTTTCAGTTGCTATTGAATTTCCCCAGAATTTTAAAATTTTAATCTCCAATCAAAAAATTTCTTTTTGATGCATGACGCGCACACTCTGAAAGTGTATAGGTTGTCACTTTAGGTTATGTTAGAGAGACTTGGAAAAGTTTGACAAAATCGATACTATTTTGACACCCTAAACCCCCTAAGTATGTGAACCAATTTGAGTACCTATTATGCCGAAACCTTAAGTTTGAGTTTTAAATTAACCCCGAGTAGTTTATACTAGCAGTCGGCACCGTCTTAATCACAAACTACATAGAGAGCCGATGAATATAAGTGTATGGTCGTAAATATTCAAAAATATCATGCCTTAATAAAATGAAAACAGGGAATGCGCTAATTAAGTTAGGTGACCCTCACCCGGTTGCTTTATTCAACAGTTGCGAAACCTACAAAAATATGTTATGACAACCTGTTGTAAGTTGGTTCAGAAGTATCTGGTGCTGAACTTGGTAGGGCGGACTACGGTTCGATCCCTCATAGCTTACAATTGGGTAAATAAAGGGGTTACCAACTTATGTACCAGAACCCCGTGCTTAGATGACCATAATAACTAACCGGCTACTCTACTATGTGCGTGCAAGGATAAAGGCTTAATGTGATTGCGCTCGAATGAAAGTGGGTGAAACAAAGCAAAAGAAATAGGTTGAGTTAGAATAGAATGATTTGGATTGGCTTGCATAGGGTAGGAGTTTTTGATTGTGCATCATGATTTAGTGTCATTACGGTATCCTTGGTGTTGACGTTTAGTACCTATCGATCTAACATTAGCCTAGCAACCACGTATGACTAGGAGTCGTGTCGTGCCTTTATTTCAAAAACCATGCTTAATCATTTTCTTTTACCGTGTTGGTTGATTTCTTGAGGACAAACAATGGTTTAAGTGTGGGAGTATTTGATAACACGAAATTGTATCATATATTTGGCTTGATTTACATGGACTATATCCTTATTTTATCTTAATTGTGTTACTTTATATTCGTATTATGCCAGTATTTTCTATGACTTCAGGTATTTACTATTTAAAAGGCATGTATAAAGAAAGTCGTAGAAAATTGAGAAGAATCGTACTTAAAATCCACGAAAAGGAGCAAATATGCAAATATGTGGTGTATGGAAAAATAGGGGTGTGTTATAAGTAAAAAAACCTTGGAAAAAGAAATAAGAAGAAACAAGCCCAGCCCATTTCCAACGCACCAAGCCAAGCCCAGCAAAGCCGTAACGGTCGTCACACCCCTATAACGGTCGTTACGCATTACAGGGCGAGATTCCCTCAACAAGCAAAGGTGTAACGACCGTTACACCCTCGCCACCAAGCCCTAACGGTCGCGACAAAGTAGGAAACGAATCTTCCTCACCAAGCCAATGCGTAACGACCGTTACGCTTCACTCAGCAGTCCGTAGCAGTCGCTATAGAAGAGAAAACGGAGGCGAGAAAATCTCAACAACCCAGTTACTCATCGTACCTCAACTCTATAAATAGGTCTTTAAACCTCATTTTTTCACACGCTTCTCTTTTCCTTCTTTTTCCTATTTTTGCAAGGGAATTATTCTTAGTTATGTCTTAGGCAGAAAATTACCATTTGTAAAAGTGGTAGTTTCTCACATCGAGGAAGTACCACACCATTAGATTTAGGTGTTGTATTTCTTTTATTTTTTCTTTGTACCTGATTGTCAAACATGCCAGCATGTTCTTAATTCCAGTTTTTATTTTATTTCCAGGTTCCATTTCAATTGCTTATTCTAATTGTTTATGAATCCATCTTAGTTTAAATTTATTTATGTTTTGAATCATGTTTTGTCTTATATTTAACTACCGTAATTGCATGTTTATTTTCCTGCCCATGTCTGGCTAAATAGTCTTGAGTCCGGTGTATGAGGACCGTTGTTACCTACGGACTCGGTAGAAAACACTAGGTGCGAATTTATGATTAGGATTCTGTTTTTGTTTTAGTTTCCAAGTCTAATTTAAATAGCCTTGTCACGAGAGTGAGTGGTTATTTAACACGATTTTGTCACGAGAGTGAGAAACCAATTAAGGTTAGAGTCGGCACTGCGAGAGCGTGGGGATCGAACCAGATAGTGGAAATTAGGCAACAAATCTAAATACAGTGAGATTGCTTTAGATGCGTTTAGGATATTATTGGCTTTTAAAATATATTTCTTAGTTATCAGGCGAGCGAGAGCAAAATCTTGGGATTAGGAAGTATGGATTTAGCTAATACTGCGAGAGCGTGAGGCGGAGTCTTTAAGTTGGTATATTCTACAGAATTAGGTTCTAGTCGTAATTAGTACCCGTTTTCTATAAGTCCTTCAGGAACGCGGAAATCATATCCTGGTCTATTTTAGTATTATTTTCTAAGTTCATTTATTTCAGTTTTAGTTCTTAGTTTCCCCAAATCAAATATTCATTAGCCTTAGCTTTACAAAGCAACGATAGATTACAGTAGGTTGACATTGGTCTCTGTGGTTCGACAATCTTTTATATTACTTCTATATTTCCGTGCACTTGCAGAATTTACCCATCACATAGTTGTTGTTTTGAAGTGGTAACTTTATATGCTTTATCCTAACATATTATTTATCATGCGTCTGTTTATATTGGTTGATATCTCACCTCTTCAGTTGTGATGGTGCCTCTACGTGGATAACGTGCAGGTAATGAAGAATGAATATTTAGTTGTTGTTAGTTCGAGTCTGGTTGTCGCTCTGATATGTAATACTCGGGGGGATGAACGATAGTTGTTTTGATTTTGTTGTTGAATAACTGTGTTGATATATGAGAAGTATTTTGTTGATTTTAAATTGGTTTTAAGTTGAAAAAGATGTTATGCCATCCAAGTTGATTGATGTAGTTCCGCTGTTTAATATTAATAAAGTTGATTCATGTTATTTCGGTTCATTCGAGTTTATGTGATATGTATCTATAATAGCGTGCAGTTGTTTTAGTTGAATTGTAATACTCCAATTGTTTGTCGAAAAGGAATTTTATAACTCTGATTTTCATGATAATTATCAGGGTAGAATTAAGGTGTTACAGGTTCAGACAATGAATTTCCAAAATTCTAACCATAATTTGTCTATCCGAACCAACCATAATAAATTTGTATAATTTATATCATCATTATCATAAAAACTAGTATAAAATATTCAACTTCAAAAAAATGTAAAACACCGTTTTTGACATTCACAATCATATAGACACACGAAAAAATTAAAAAAAAAATTATTATGGAAAATTAATTGATTTAAACTAGATATATTTTAAAAATATTTTTGCACATTTGTTTTTAATATATCAAATCAATCCAACATAAACGAACATGTTGTTTCTCAGTTTGATTTTGTTTGTATCATAAAAATGTACAAATTCAATCCAAACAGGTTTAAAAGTCATTTTACTCTCTGTCATATAGGGTGAATCTTAAAAACAATCATGTAAAAAACACTCAATAAAATAAGTGGTGTAGCGTTGTTGTGTTTGTTTTTCTTATTCTTTTTGCTGACGTGGTTCTCAACTGTATTTTGTTAATTTTTTTTTTTTTTACTTTTTTTTCATTTTTTCGATGGATATACTGGATTTTTTATATTAATTTGATTTTTTTGTTTTTTTTTTTTTACTTTATTTTTAAAATTTTACCACGCGAGCATTTGGATAATAGTAACGATTTAACTATTTGTTTTCCTTATCTAATGAGTTGCATCAAAATATATATATTACAAAGGTTACATTAGTATTATTCAATTATATGTATGTTACATGAAATATTTTTGATTAATTTCTATAAATTAATATAATTATATTCCAATTTATTAATTAGTTAAAAAAATTAGCATGAAAAATATATTTAATAGTTTGTTACAAACTGAACGTATATAAATTAATATAAATAAATAAATATATTTAATTAATATTAGTAATTTATTTAAAATTTACTTTCAATTTATTTATTTAAAACTATATTACACATAATAAATTAGAATGTTTAAAACATAAATTAACTAACTATTTACATTAAATAATTACATTATTATTTAATTAGTGTTACTTTTCATATTTAATATTGTTTTTAAATATATATACTACTATTCTAATACTTTAATTATTTTAATATTTTAATACTATTTTTATATTTTAATTATTTTCATATTTTAACGTTATTATTTTAATATTTTATTATTTTAATGTTTTTTTTCAATTGAATGTATTAAACACTCATTATTTTAATACTTAATAGTTATTATTAAATAAAACTGAAAGTATTAAACATATTTAGTTTCAATTTATTTTATTTTATTTATTCTAATTTATTAATAATGAAATTATAAAATATATTTGATGCTAACATATGACTTACAATAACTTGTAGTGCGGTGGTAATGAAAAACAGAAATGCTATGTTTACACCAATATATACACTACACCGTAGTGTAGTCTTCAATTCTACTGTGGGCCATAGCAAAACAAGTAACAAGTAGCATGTGGGCCATACCAAGTGTAGAAATGAATATCTTAATACATGTTATGCCAACCACATCTCCAAGTCATTTTAAGTTGCTTCTTCTTCCTCTTCCTCTCCACGTCATCTTAAGCTTGTCCCACCATTTCTTCTTCTTCCTCTTCCGCGCCAATTTCTTGTACAACCTTCTCCCACCATTTTTTCATGATAACATCTCCAAATATTCTCAATGAAGTTGAAGATAAAGATTTAACTCATTAAGCAATGAAGATGAAGATTTAACTCATTAAGCTTTTAGGTATCATTAAAGTTTCATCTAATAATACCAATCTTGTTCTTTTGATTCAAATTTTGTGTTTTTATAATGAAAGATGAATAAAGAATGCTATTGATTTCGTATTGAATGGTTGAATGTTCATTAACCGTGTTGTAAACTGTATTGACCAACTTTGATCACTACGTTAACCATATGTATTTACTGTTCAAACGATTTCATATATTTACTCTAGTAGGTTCGTTAACCATTTTATGCATTATATTAATCAACTTGTGCCACTCTATTAACCAACTGCATAATAAAAAATGTTATAAACTTGCAAGTTATGTCTGGGAGTATTTTAACCAAGTTATACACAATATTAACCATGTTGTTGCACACTGTTAACCAACTTTGTTATAAGTTTATGTTATACATCTAACTGGCATATTTTGTGCAGTTTTTGTGACAAAATGGACAGTTCAAATGTTTTGATAGATTGTGGTGGTAGTCAAATAGAAGATATAGAAGTTGATCACGGTGATGGTGATGGCGTTGACGATGATTCACGTTGGGTTCCTGAAATTGGGATGTGTTTTTCTTATGTAGAGGAAGTTAAAACATATTATCAAGAGTATGCTTTGAAAAAGGGTTTCGGATGGAGGATAAGATCGTCGAAAAAGGGAGATGATGGGGAGCTCAACTACCTAATACTTTCATGTACAAGAGAGGGGTCTAAAGTTTCAAAAATATCATGCACGTTTAAGACACTACCATCTAGACCGAAAAATTGTCCTGCCAAGATTTGTATTAAAATGAAAGAAGATGGTTTGTGGTACGTTACACAATTTGAATCTAACCATACTCATGAGACTAGCCCTACTAAAGCAAGATTGTTCAAGGCCAACAAGAAAATGAACTTACATGTGAGAAGAACAATTCATATCAATGATGATGCGGGAGTAAGAATCAACAAGACTTTTCAATCGCTAGTTAAAGATGCAGGTGGGCGTGAAAATATTCCCTTTTGTGAAAAAGACGTTAGGAACTATATCAATAAAGAACGCCGTGCAATTGGAAAAGAAGGTGATGGTAAGGCTTTGATAAGTTATTTTTGTAAAATGAGGGAACAAAATTCAAATTTCTTCTATGACATAGATTTGGATGATGATTTTCATGTGAGGAATGTATTTTGGGTTGATGCAAGATGTAGAGCCGCTTATGAATATTTTGGAGATGTTGTAACATTTGACACAACATACTTGACTAACAAGTATGACATGCCTTTTGCTGCATTTGTGGGGGTGAATCACCATGGTCAATCAACTTTACTTGGGTGTGGATTACTATCAGGTGAAGACACGGATTCTTTTGTGTGGCTTTTCAAGTCATGGCTTTGTTGTATGCTAGAAAAAGCACCTTTGGGTATTGTGACCGATCAATGTAAGGCTATGAAAAATGCTATTGAGTTAGTCTTCCCTACAACTCGTCATAGATGGTGTTTATGGCATATAATGAAAAAAGTTCCAGAAAAGCTTAGCGGATATGGTGAATACAAAAGGATCAAGTATGCGATGAAAGAAGCCGTCTATGATACATTCACAACAACTAGTTTTGAACAAAAATGGTATTCCTTTGTAGAAAATTTTAATCTCCAAGAAAATGATTGGTTGGGTGGGTTGTATATTGAGCGACATAGGTGGGCACCAACTCTGTTAAGGAAATATTTTTGGGCAGGTATTGTTAAGGACCAATTTGTAGTTATTTTGTACATTATTTTGTGGTCCTTAACAATGTCTTTGTATTTAATTTGTATATTTATTCTAGTATTTTGTTTTAATTAGGTTTTTATTTAGTTTTTCTTCAATATATATTATTTAACTTACTTTCACTCTTAATTGTAGGAATTTATTAACTAATTCTCCCAAGCTTTGATTCAAGGGCACTTGAAGAGCTTTAGGGATGATTCTTTTGAAGATAATTTTGGAAGAGGGAAGCATGCTACAGGTCGCGCTCAGCACGGTGCCAGCATGAGTGCGCTCAGCGCGACTTAACCGCGCTCAGCGCGGTCTGCGAAATTCAGAAAAAAGGACAGCCCATGCTTTCACCTTTGGAGCCACCAACCCATCATTTCACCAGACCTTTTTGGCTTGTAAAGGAAGCAAGAAACACAAGCCATCATTATCTTTTCATCTTTGTAAAATCTAGGGCAAGTTTAGGAAGAAAACACCATAGCTTTTCCTTCTTGATTTTCTTGGATTTTCATCATCACTACCAACAATCTTGAGAGCAAGCAACCATGGAAATGAGTGGCTAAGCTCTTTTTGTGTCAAGATTAGAGGTAGTTGATCTATATAGTATGTATTTCTATTAATCCATTTGTGTATGAACATGGTTGATGATTAATATAGTTGAATATCTTTGTTCTTCATCTTTATGCTTTGAGTTTTGCTTGGAAAAGAATATTTCAAAGTGACCTAGGATATTCATCCTCTCATAAACAAATGCTAGGAATAGATTTGTGTGTTAGAGTTTACAAAATATTGAACTTAATGATTATCATGCTAATAGTTGTAGTGAGGAATCATGCAAGGATTAACATGATAACATTCACAATCTTGGTGGGAAATCTACAAGATTGAGAGGATATGTATTTGTAGAAATCATCTATTATGTTCATCACTTGATTAAATGAATATGTATGAAACTAGATCAATGAAACTAATCTTGACATGCCTTCTTAACTTGAAAACAATCTCAAACTCTCTCTAATCCAAACTATAACTCTCTTTGAAAGAATTAATTTAGTTGTTGTTTGGAAACTCATGGTTCTAGTAGAGTAGATAACAAACCCTTTGGTTACATCATCTTAAAACATAATTTTCTATTGAAAGACTATAACATGCACCAATCCCTGTGGAATCGATAATTAAAAATACTTTGTTCACGGAGAAAACCTACAACAAAATGGCACCGTTGCCGGGGATTGGCGTTTGATGTTGTTAGTATAGCAATAGTTGTGTGTTTAAGACTTTTCTACTAATCTCTCTTTGTTTCTTTTGTGTGGCTAGACTTTTCAGGAATTAGTTTATGCGGGAAGTATTCGGTCGACCAACCCTTTTCGATCCCGAAATTGAAAGGACGGCTAGGAGACTTAATAGTAGTGCTAAAATAAGAAAAAGACAAGCTAGGCAAAGGCAAGAAAGAGGAGAAATAGGAGAAGCATCTACTTCTTCAACACCACCGTGTTTGGAGAAGTCACCACTATGGAGGAGAATCAACCACCACCACCACCACCACCAGGGGCCGTGTGTCAATAGCCCTCGCCATAATGCTCAATTTGCCCGACAAGCAAATGCAAGGGTCATGGAAATGAAAACGGGCTTGCTTCAACTCTCTATGTAAGTCCATTTCATGGCCACGACCATGAAGACCCTTACACTCACCTTACCAAGTTTTATGAGATCGCGGAGCGGCAGTGCTCGGAAGACCAAGAAGAGCAATATTTCCAAAGGCTTTTCCTCATTCTCTAGTGGGCAAGGCAAAAGATTGGTATCTTGATCAATTGCAAAAGACAATGACTAATTGGAATGTTTTGAGGAAAAGTTTCTTGAACGCTTTTCCCTCAATCACGCTTCATGGAGGCTAAGACGGCTATCTCAGTATTTCGCAAGGAGTAAACGAGCCTTTGAATCGGGCATGGAAAGATATAAGTCTATGCTAAGGAAGTGTCCGAGCCACGGTTTTGACGAGCTTACACAAATTCATATTTTCCAAATGGTCTCCAACCTCAACACAAATTGTTGTTGGATGCCACGCGGAGGTTCTTTGATGGCAAAACACCGTATGAAGCAATCCAAATAATTGAGAAGATGGGTAAGAATGATCATCAAACTCAACATAATCAAGGAGGTGTACAAGTGAAAACGGAGTCTTAGAAATTGGTTCGAGTCATGAAGCACTTGTGGCGCAAAACAAATTGTTTGCGAAACAAGTTGAAGAATTGACAAAACAAATGGCTAAACTCCTCAACAAATCATGGAGTTACAAGGAGCATCAAATAAGCAAGCTCACCAAATAGCTTGTTGTGAATTGTGCAAAGGAGATCATAAACCGGCTTTTGTCCTGGAGAATGAGGAAGCTAACTATGTGGCCAACCAAGGCCAAGGGTACCAACAACGAGCTCCTTACCCTTATCAAAATCAAAACCAAGGTTACCAACAAAGGGTAATCAAGGTTATCAAGGAGGGTGGAGGCAAGATAACAATAATCAAGGAAGGCAAAATCCATATCAAACACAAAATCAAAATCAAAATCAAAGTCAACCACAAAACCAAGGTCAACAACAAAACCAACCTCAAAATCAAGTGAGATCTTCCAACATTCAAGACACTAGCTCAATTTATGCAAGCTTCTATGGCTAATAAAAAGAGCACGAGGCGCCCATCAAGAATTTGAGACACAAGTGGACAACTCGCTAAGCAACTTTCCGAACAAAGTGCTTGACATCATTTTCCCAACTACACAAACAAATCCTAAGGAGCATTGCAAAGCCATAACAACAAGAAGTGGTAGAGTTTGTGATGAGAAAAGGAAAGTAGTTGAAAGAAAGAAAAAGTAGTGGAGAAGGATGAAGAAGTAATAGTGGAGGAAGAGGTAGTTGAAAAGATGAAGAGGTTGAAGTCGAAAAACATGATAATGTTGATGTGGAGGATGACTTAGTTGAAAATGAGGTGTTAGTTGAAAATGAAAAGGAAAATGGTGTAGTTGAAAAGGAGAAAGTAGAGGAGAAAATAAGAAAATGAAAAAGGAAAAGAGAAGGAAGTAACTTATCCATTGAGAAGTTTACCATATCCTCACCTTCCTTCTAAAAGGATGATGCAAAGCACTATGCTAGGTTTATGGATATTTTCAAGCAATTGCAAATAAATATTCCATTTACCGAAGCATTAGAGCAAATGCCAAAATATGCAAAATTCATGAAGGATATTTTGACAAAAAAGAAGAGATACACGGATCAAGAAACCATAATGGTGGATGCGAGTTGTAGTGCAATAATTCAACGACTATTCAAGAAAGAGAGTGATCCGGGGCGTGTAACTTTGCCCGTTACTATTGGGGATGTATATGTTGGAAACGGATTAATTGATTTAGGATCAAGTATCAACTTGATTCCATTATCCATTGTGAAGAGATTGGAGGAGATTGAATTAAAGTCTACAAAGATGACATTGCAATTAGCGGACAAGTCTATTACTCGCCCGCACGGTGTAGCTTTAGATTTGTTGGTAAAAGTGGACAAATTCTTTTTTCCGGTGGACTTTGTTGTCATAGACATGGAGGAAGATGTGGAGGCACCTTTAATTCTTGGAAGACCATTCATGAAAACGGCAAGGATGATGATTGATATAGATGATGGCCTAATGAAGGTGAGAGTTCAAGATGAAGAGATTTGCTTTAATCTTTTTGAAGCAATGAAGCATCCCATGGATAAGAAAGATTGTTTCAAGATTGACGTTATTGAGGAAGCAACACAAGAGGTGAATGATAATGATGATAGTCGAGATATTGAGGAGTGTTTGGAAGGAATGGATATTTCAAAGGAAATGCACCTTGGGAGGAAGAAGAGGAAAGTTTAAAAAGGATCTAAAAATGACGACCAAAACTTGAGTTGAAAGAGCTACCGTCTCATTTAAAGTATGTGTTTCTTGAGGAGGGAGGTAAAAGCCCATAATCATTAGCAATACATTGTCGGAGAATGAGGAGGAAAGCTTAATTGAAGTTTTGAAATCGAACAAAATGCGATTGGTTGGGTCTTAGCCGATTTGAAAGGCATAAGCCCGGCCTATTGTATGCACAACATTATGATGGAGGATGAGTACAAACCGTAGCCCAACCTCAACGGCGATTGAATCCGGTGATGAAGGAGGTAGTTCGCAGAAGTAGTGAAGATGCTTGAAGCGGGATGATTTACCCGATTTTGGATAGTGCGTGGGTGAGCCGGTTCATGTGGTTCCTAAGAAAGGAGGCTTGACGGTTGTATCTAATGATAAGGATGAGCTAGTGTAAACAAGAAAAGTGACGGGGTGGAGAATGTGTATTGATTACCGTAGGCTTAACAAAGCGACGCGAAAAGATCATTTTCCTCTTCCGCTCATGGACCAAATGTTAGAAAGGCTTGGGACAACAATTCTATTGTTTCTTGGATGGTTATTCGATATAATCAAATATCGGTGAATCAGGAAGATCATGAGGCAGCTTTCACATGTCCGTTTGGAATTTTCGTATGGATATGCCTTCGGCTTATGCAATCGCCGGCAACATTCAAAAAGTGCATACAAGCTATATTCTCCGATTTGATTGAAAAGACAATTGAAGTTTTATGGATGACTTTTCTTTTGGAACTTCATTTGATTTATGCTTGGAAAATTTGGACACCGTCTTGAAGAGGGATTTTGAAATAATTTGGTTTTGAATTGGGGAAAAGCAACTTTATGGTGACGAGGGGATGCGTCCTTGGCCACAAGATATCTTCAAGAGAATTGAGGTCGAAAAAGCAAAATTGATCTTAACAAGGCTTCCCCCTACCAATGTCAAAGGATTCGGAGCTTTTGGGTCATGAGGAATTCTGATTCATGAGACTTCTCAAAATATCGTTTTTGGAGGTTTGCTTGTGTCAACAAGGTTAGTGTTGAGGTTTTTGATTAGATTGTTCATATTCTTTTAATAAGTGATGAACATAATAGATGATTTCTAAATATTCTCAATCTTGTAGATTTCCTGTCAAGATTGTCAATGTTATCATGTTAATCCTTGCATGATTCCTCACTACAACTATTAGCATGATAATCATTAAGTTCAATATTTTGTAAACTCTAACACACAAATCTATTCCTAGCATTTGTTTGTGAGAGGATGAATATCCTAGGTCACTTTGAAATATTCTTTTCCAAGCAAAACTCAAAGCATAAAGATGAAGAACAAAGATATTCAACTATATTAATCATCAACCATGTTCATACACAAATGGATTAAAATAAATACATACTATATAGATCAACTACCTCTAATCTTGACACAAAAGGAGCTTAGCTACTCATTTCCATGGTTGCCTTGCTCTCAAGATTGTTGGTAGAGATGATGAACATGAGAAAAAATCAAGAGAAAAGCTATGGTTTTTCTTCCTTAACTTGCCCTAGATTTACAAAAATGAAAGATAATGATGGTCTATGTTTTCTTGCTTCCTTTACAAGCCAAAAAGGTCTGGTGAAGTGATGGGTTGGTGGCTCCAAAGGTGAAAGCATGAGCTGTCCTTTTCCGATTTCAGATCGCACCGAGCGCAGTCAGTCGCCGCGGTCATCTGGTAGCGACCTGTAGCATGCTTCCCTCTTCCAAAATTATCTTCAAAAGAATCATCCCTAAAGCTCTTCAAGTACCCTTGAATCCAAGCTTGGGAGAATTAGTTAATAAATTCCTACAATTAAGAGTAACTAAAGTCAAATAATACATATATTAAACAAAACTAGATAAAACCTAATTAAAGCAAAATACTAGAATAAATATACAAATTAAATACAAAGACATTGTTAAGGACCACAAAATAATGTACAAAATAACTACAAATTGGTCCTTAACAACTCTCCCCAACTTACTTCTTTGTTTGTCCTCAAACAAAAGTCAATAATCTTACAAAGCTAGAAGGAACAAAATGCAAGCATGCAAACTCACACAAGAGTAATGGTTCAAACTCGACATACCTGCAAAAGCACACATCAATCGCTTCTTCTAAACACAACATGGCCATGAATTAAGTTCTAAACACAACATATCAAAACATATAACAAAATAAAAGATATGTTCACACTTGAATCACCTAATCATTTCTTCAAAGTTCATGAAGAACAAAATGCATATTCACAAAGGACTAAACACTCTCACTAATAATTATGCACATCGTAATAATTCATGTGTTCATCGAAACAAGTTAAATGATAAAATGGAAACAAAGATCACTAAGGACTTTCAAGGTTGTAACTTGGCTTAGGTTAGAAACAAGGGATATTTAAGTACAAAGCCATTGAAACGAATCGGTAAAAGGATATGAAGAGCATTTCACAACTAATTCCCATCTTATTATTCACAACCTCTTTTCTTTTCTACACAATGATCCTCTCTTTCTTTTCTTTTCTTTTGTATCTTTTCATAAACAAATTTCTTTCTTCTTTTGTATTTTTCTTTTCTCTATTCTTTTCTTTCTTAGGATCATTGTGCCATCAATTCTAGGTTCTTTTGATCCACCTCCCAACTTCATTTATATCAATCCTTTTTTATTCAAAATCATGCTCTTCAAGGGTTGATTAACAAAAGGGTTGGTATTCACAAACAAGAAAATTTATAGAATGAATTATCATTGAATTTTTCAAAGATTATCAACAACTATTAAGTGGCCTACTTAACAATTAGTCGATTTGATACATTCATCCTACAAATACTATTTAAGATCAAAAGGGTTCACAAGGATTCACTCTCTCACGGTAATTGGAGCCCTTTTTAGAATTGGTGGTTTTCCTCATAATGCACAAAAATTGCCTTGATCATTTCTTAGTTTCCAAGTTATCACAAACAAGTAAAGATTAAGCATGAATCACACGAGTTAACACAACTATTAGACACTCAATATTTGGTAAAAAGTGGAAGCTTCTCACATATATGGTTTATGTCCTAATGATTCGAATGTGAACACAAAATTTTGTACATGCCGAAATATCTTGCATAAAGAACAAATTTCATAGACATATTATGTTTATAAAACGATAAAATGTGTACCTTCTTTGTGGAATGAATCAAGAATTTTATCATCACCATCACTTTGGTGAAACACGCTTACTAGCTTTGAAGAACCATTTGAACAATCCGGACAAACCACAAGAAGTAAATTCAAACTAAACACTATAATCTAAAAATAAAATAAAATAGAACAAAATAAAAGAAACTAAACTTAAAATAAAAAGACACCCCAAAATGGTGTTTAAAACTTAAAAGAAGTATTTAGGCTTCATGCCTACAAAAATTAATTGGAATTACAAGTCAATCCCCAAAATTGGATGGCAACCAACAAAATCCAAAGTTTAAAACTAAATTGCAAAAGTAAAATCTAGACTAGAATGAAAGTAAAATAAAAGTGGAAATAGAGAAAATCAATCGGTGGTCGAGAATCGAATCTCCAATCGACCAGTCGAGTCGAACCGAACCGAACTCTCACCATCATCCTCATCTCCCACCTCCTCCTCAAGATTTGGCCCGACCGCCAACCATATTTCTTGCTCACCCGTGCGAGTGAAATGGTTCACTCCGGCTCTCTAATCTGTAGAGCAAGGTGCTCCATGCTCTCATGCATAAACATAAATGCTCTCGATGAGCGAGATGCATCCGTCTGCTCCATTCTTCCGATGGACTAGCTTGAGGAAGTGCCGCAAGGTACACCGGCAGCAGATTATCAAGGACCCTACAAAAGCGATCACAGAGTGATCATCAACAACACCATCAATGGTAAGGTGTCCTGCAGAAAAGCCACCTTCGCTCTCTTGAGAAACCCATAATCAAGCCGATAAGTGAGAGCACACTTTATACGCTCCCGAGGTATAACTCAGTAACCTCTTCACTCATTCGCGATCGACGGCCAAAATCAATTTGCTCCTCATCGAGCATGTAAGCAATCAAACTTGCCGTCTCCATGGGTATCAAGATGTGTGGCTCCTAGGTTTCGATTGTATAGTCACACACATCATCACTCGCGCTAGTTTTCGACGGTCTGTTGAATTTCAAAGGTTGACCAGCCCGATTCGTTCATAAGAATGCCCGACAAGAGCTTATTCTTCAGATGTTGTAATCCCAATTACCACGAGCAGTGCTCATGGTAGACATCCAATTGGTCCTCGGGATGTCCGTTAATGCCCGTAAAACTGCTGATTCAGAGAAGGAAACGGACTTGCCTCGAACAATCAAGCAAACCTAAACTAACATCCCTCGGCGGATAGCATTAGCATAGAACTCGCGAACAAGCTCCACATTCACCTTTGTTTGAGGGTACAAAGAACTTCCAACCCGTAGTTATCCGAGGATGACATGAGGGTGTGGTAGTGCCCTTGCTCACGGAGGTCGATGGTGCGCTCCCAGATGTTGCGCTCCTCGAGCTCTTTAGCGAGCCTCCCGAGCAGCCCCAAGAATCGCCAAGATCGAACGCCGAGAGGGCCCACCCAGAGAGGAAAGTCTTTGTCGCTTAGGTGCCATCGAAATTTCAACACAAAATCAAGAAAAGTGACACCGAGGTGTCCATTAGCAATGAATCAAGCAAACAAAGAAAGCAAACCAACCTACCAAAGCATTACAACTAATCGAAACACTAAAACACAAGAAGAATTTTTCAAAATTACTGCAGACATGGCGATGATCGCCTCTGATTTGAAAAATTCTTCTTCAAAATGTAATTTTCTCCACACAATTACTTCCTAGGGCAGCGAAAATAACATCCTATTACTTCTCTAACACAAAACATCCTAAATCTAAGAAAAATTCAAAATTCCTAACCCTAGGTTTTCAAAATCTAACCTAAACATGCAATGTAGACGAAATTGAGAAAGGAAAAACATAGAATACTTACTAGGATGCCTTGGGGATTGATTTGACAAAGAAATTCGCAAAGATTCGAGATTTTGGTTGGGGATTTTGGGATTTTGAGAGGATGAAGAATGATGAAGAAAATAGGGAAAAGGGTTTAGAATAACCCTAACCCTTTATAAAACTAACTAGGCCACGATTTGGGCCTCCAAAATCGATTTTTTCAAAATATTTTTTTAAATCCAGACCATGGCTGTCCCTATCCTTGCGAAAGTTTCCAGATGGCAAAATGCTGAGGCGCAATTTTGAAATTTTAAGAAAACAGAAAATTAACGGCGGGCAAGTGTAAATGAGTTCAAGGAAGAATACTTACAATGTTGGGTGCCTCCCAACAAGCGCTTTGTTTAACGTCGAGCTCGCGGCTGATGATGATTGATCATCAAAGAAGGATTCGGCTATGTTGCGGCTCACCTCTCCGCCAACGCACGCTTCAACCGCGCCCATTCACCGACCATTCTTTTGTTCGTGCAAGATCTTGCAAGACAATTGCACCATATTTCTTGACTTCTTTGATTAAAACGGACCGACCACTTTGTTTTGAGTTTTCCTAAAAGCCTCATCCGGAGTTGAACAAGAGAACCTTTTGTCCCGGCCTAAATTCCTTGATCTTTATCTTCTTATCATGAGAAACCTTAACCTTTGCTTTATACCTCCGGTTTGAATGATAAGCCTCGTCACGCATTTCGTCCAAATGAACAAGTTGTATTTTTCGCTTTTCTCCCGCCAAGGATGGATCGAAATTAAAGAATCGGAGGGCCCACAATGCTTTGTGCTCCATCTATACCGGGAGGTGACAAGTTTTTCCATACACAACCTGAAACGGGGTTAGTCCAATAGGAGCTTTATAGGCGGTTCGATACGCCCACAAAGCTTCATCTAATTTTTGCGACCAATCTTTTCGAGAACCCGAAACAGTTTTTTCTAAAATCTTTTTGATTTCTCTATTAGACACCTCGGCTTGGCCATTTGCTTGAGGGTGATAGGGGGTCGTCACCTTATGTTTTACACCAAATTGTTTCAAAAGTTTTTGTAACAATGCATTGCAAAAGTGCGACCCACCATCACTAATGAGCACCCTAGGCACACCAAAACGAGAAAAAATGTTTCTTTTCAAAAATTTGATACAGCTTTGGCGTCGGCCTTAGGCGAAGCAATGGCCTCTACCCACTTTGACACGTAATCCACACTACAAGGATATATTCATTTGAAAACGAAGATGGAAAAGGACCGACAAAATCAATCCCCCAACAATCAAATACCTCCACTTCCAACATATTGGTCAATGGCATTTCATCTCTTTTTCCTATCCCACCACTTCTTTGACATTTGTCACATGATTTAGCGTGAGCACACGATCTTTGAATAGCGAAGGCCAATAAAACCCGATTGTAGGACTTTGGTGGCGTCCGCATTCCATTATAGTGTCCCCACAAGGAATTGTGACAATGCCAAAGAATGTTTTGGCCTCTTCATCACTCACACACCTTCTTAGCAATCCATCACTACTCAACCTAAAATGTAAGGTTCATCCCACATAATACTTAGCTAAAATTTTTCTTCTCATTCCAAGTCAAATCTTAAGATTAATCCCGGCCTTGTAATTTGCCATGTCGGCAAACCAAGGTCGCTCTTGGATTGCAAATAACTTCTCATCCGGAATTCCTCCTTCACCTCTTTTTCCTTGTCCGTAATTTTACGTTCACTAAGCGAGACAAATGATCCGCTACCAAATTTTCCGAACCTTTTTATCACGGACCTCTAAATCGAATTCTTGCAAAGAAGAATCCATCGGATTAGCCTTTGTTTAGAGTCCGGTTTGGTAGCGATATTTTATCGCCGAATGATCCGTGAAAACTACAACCTTGGAACCAATTAGGTAAGGCGAAACTTTTCCAATGCATATACAATTGCGAGCAACTCTTTTCGGTTGTTGCATAGTTTATTTGAGCATCATTCAAAACTTTGCTCGCATAATGTATACCATGGAAGATTTTGTTCTTCCTTTGGCCTATCGGCTCCCACCGCATAATCACTAGCATCACACATTAGTTCAAAATCAAGTTTCCAATTAGGTGCGGTGATAATGGGTGCATTTATCAAATTCTCCTTTAATTTTTCAAAAGCTAACAAACAATCATTATCAAACAAGAAAGACTTATCTTTGTTGAGCAAGTTGCTCAAAGGTTTGGCTATTTTGGAGAAGTCCTTGATGAATCTTCGATAGAATCCGCATGACCCAAAAGCTCGAATGCCTTTGACATTGGTAGGTGGGAAGCGTCTTGATAACATCAATTTTTGCTTTGTCAACCTCGATTCCTCTTGAAGATATCTTGTGGCCAAGGACAATTCCCTCGGTCACCATAAAGTTGCATTTCTCCCAATTCAAGACCAAGTTGGTTTGCACACACCTCTTCAAGGCGGTGTCCAAATTTTCCAAACATAAATCAAATGAAGCTCCAAAAACGGAAAAGTCATCCATAAAACTTCAATTGTCTTTTCAATCAAATCGGCGAATATAGCTTGCATGCACCTTTGGAATGTTGCCGACGCATTGCACAAGCGAAGGCATACGCCTATCTGCGAAAATTCCAAATGGACATGTGAACGTTTCTCATGATCTTCTGATTCACCGATATTTGATTATATCCGAATAACCATCCAAGAAACAATAGTATTGTTGTCCAAGCCTTTCTAACATTTGGTCCATGAACGGAAGAGGAAAATGATCTTTTCTCGTCGCTTTGTTAAGCCTCGATAATCAATACACATTCTCCACCCGTCACTTTTCTTGTTTGCACTAGCTCATCCTTATCATTAGATACAACCGTCAATCCTCCTTTCTTAGGAACCACATGAACCGGCTCACCCATTATCCGAAATTGGGTAAATCATCCCTTCAAGCATCTTCACTACTTTTGCGAACTACCTCCTTCATCACGGATTCAATCGCCGTTGAGGTTGGGCTACCGGTTTGTACTCATCCTCCATCATAATGTTGTGCATACAATAAGTCGGGCTTATGCCTTTCAAATCGGCTAAGACCCAACCAATCGCATTTTTGTTCGATTTCAAAATTTCAATTAAGCTCTCCTCCTCATTCTCCGACAATGTATTGCTAATGATTACGGGCTTTTTACCTCCCTCCTCAAGAAACACATACTTTAAATGAGACGGTAGCTCTTTCAACTCAAGTTTTTGGTCGTCATCTTTTAGATCTTTCTTCAAACTTTCCTCTTCTTCCTCCCAAGGGTGCATTTCCTTTGAAATCTCCACTCCTTCCAAACACTCCTCAATATCTCGACTATCATCATCATCATTCACTTCTTGAGTTGCTTCCTCAATAACGTCAATCTTAAAACAATCTTTCTTATCCATGGATGCTTCATTGCTTCAAAAGATTAAAGCAAATCTCTTCATCTTGTACTCTCACCTTCATTAGGCCATCATCTATATCAATCATCATCCTTGCCGCCTTCATGAACGGTCTTCCAAGAATTAAAGGTGCATCAACATCTTCCTCCATGTCTATGACTACAAAGTCCACGGAAAAAGAATTTGTCCTTTTACCAACAAATCTAAAGCTACGCCATGCGGACGAGTAATAGACTTGTCCGCTAATTGCAATGTCATTTTCGTGGACTTTAATTCAATCTCCCCAATCTCTTCACAATGGATAATGGAATCAAGTTGATGCTTGACCCCAAATCAATTAATCCTTTTCCGACATACACATCCCCAATAGTGCAAAGTTACACGCCCGGATCACTTTCTTTCTTGAATGGTGTTGAATTATTGCACTACAACTAGCATCCACCATTATGGTTTCTTGATCCGTATACCTCTTCTTTTTCGTCAAGATATCCTTCATGAATTTTGCATATTTTGGCATTTGCTCTAATGCTTCGGTAAATGGAATATTTATTTGCAATTGCTTGAAAATATCCATAAACCTAGCATAGTGCTTTGCATCATCCTTTTTAGAGGGAAGGTGAGGATATGGCAAACTTCTCAATGGATAAGTTACTTCCTTCTCTTTTCCTTTCTTCATTCTTTTCTTTTTCTCATCTATTCTCTCCTTTTCAACCACACCATTGTCCTTTTCATTTTCAACTAACACCTCATTTTCAACTAAATCATCCTCCACATCAACATTATCATGTTTTTCAACTTCATCCTCTTCATCTTTTTCAACTACCTCTTCCTCCACTATTTCTTCTTCATCCTTCTCCACTACTTTCTTTTTTCTTTCAACTATCTTCCTTTTCTCATCACAAACTCTACCACTTCTTGTTGTTATGGCTTTGCAATGCTCCTTAGGATTTGTTTGCGTAGTTGGGGAAAATGATGTCGAAGCACTTTGTTCGGAAAGTTGCTTAGCTAGTTGTCCAACTTGAGTTTCCAAGTTCTTGATAGATGCCTCCGTGCTCTTTTGATTAGCCATTGAGGCTTGCATAAATTGAGCTAGAGTGTCTTGAATGTTGGAAGATCTCACTTGACTTTGAGGTTGGTTTTGTTGTTGGCTTTGATTTTGTTGTTGACTTTGATTTTGATTTTGATTTTGTGGTTGATATGGATTTTGCCTTCCTTGGTTATTGTTATCTTGCCTCCACCCTCCTTGATAACCTTGATTACCCCTTTGTTGGTAACCTTGGTTTTGATTTTGATAAGGGTAAGGAGCTCGTTGTTGGTACCCTTGGCCTTGGTTGGCCACATAGTTAGCTTCCTCATTCTGGAGGACAAAAGCCGTTTTATGATCTCCTTTGCACAATTCACAACAAGCTATTTGGTGAGCTTGCTTATGTGATGCTCCTTGTAACTCCATGATTTGTTGAGGAGTTTAGCCATTTGTTTTGTCAATTCTTCAACTTGTTTCAAACAATTTGTTTTGCGCCACAAGTGCTTCATGACTCGAACCAATTTCTAAAACTCCGCTTTCACTTGTACACCTCCTTGATCATGTTGAGTTTGATGATCATTCCTACCCATCTTTTCAATTATTTGGATTGCTTCATACGGTGTTTTGCCATCAAAGAACCTCCGCCGTGGCATCCAACAACAATTTGTGTTGAGGTTGGAGACCATTTCGAAAATATGAATTTGTGTAAGCTCGTCAAAACCATGGCTCGGACACTTCCTTAGCATAGACTTATATCTTTCCCATGCCCGATTCAAAGGCTCGTTTACTCCTTGCGAAAATACCGAGATAGCGTCTTAGCCTCAAGAAACGTGATTGAGGGAAAAGCGTTCAAGAAACTTTTCCTCCAAAACGCGTCCAATTAGTCATTGTCTCTTGCAATTGATCAAGATACCAATCTTTTGCCTTCCCCACTAGAGAATGAGGGAAAAGCCTTTGGAAATATTGTTCTTCTTGGTCTTCCGGAGCATCCGCCGCTCCCGCGATCTCATAAAACTTGGTAAGGTGAGTGTAAGGGTCTTCATGGTCGTGGCCATGAAATGGACTTGCATAGAGAAGTTGAAGCAAGCCCGTTTTCATTTCCGCAACCCTTGCATTTGCTTGTCGGGCAAATTGAGCATTATGGCGAGGGCTATTGACACACGGCCCCCGCGGTGGTGGTGGTGGTGGTGGTTGATTCTCCTCCATAGTGGTAACTTCTCCAAACACGGGTGGTGTTGAAGAAGTAGATGCTTCTCCTCTTTCTCCTCTTTCTTGCCTTTGCCTAGCTTGTCTTTTTCTTCTTTTAGCACTACTATTAAGTCTCCTAGCCGTCCTTTCAATTTCGGGATCGAAAAGGAGTTGGTCGACGGAATACTTCCCGCATAAACTAATTCTGAAAAGTCTAGCACACAAAAGAAACAAAGAGAGATTAGTGGAAAAGTCTTCACAAAACTAAACAATGAGTTGTGCTATACAATGAACAGATGATGTCCAAAGGGTTTGTTATCTACTCTACTAGAACCATGAGTTTCCAAACAACAACTAAATCAATTCTTTCAAAAGAGTTATGATTTGGATTAGAGAGAGTTTGAGATTGTTTTCAAGTAAGAAGGCATGTCAAGATTAGTTTCATTGATCTAGTTTCATACATATTCATTTTAATCAAGTGATGAACATAATAGATGATTTCTACAAATACATATCCTCTCAATCTTGTAGATTTCCTACCAAGATTGTGAATGTTATCATGTTAATCCTTGCATGATTCCTCACTACAACTATTAGCATGATAATCATTAAGTTCAATATTTTGTAAACTCTAACACACAAATCTATTTCTAGCATTTGTTTGTGAGAGGATGAATATCCTAGGTCACTTTGAAATATTCTTTTCCAAGCAAAACTCAAAGCATAAAGATGAAGAACAAAGATATTCAACTATATTAATCATCAACCATGTTCATACACAAATGGATTAAAATAAATACATACTATATAGATCAACTACCTCTAATCTTGACACAAAAGGAGCTTAGCTACTCATTTCCATGGTTGCCTTGCTCTCAAGATTGTTGGTAGAGATGATGAACATGAGAAAAAATCAAGAGAAAAGCTATGGTTTTTCTTCCTTAACTTGCCCTAGATTTACAAAATGAAAGATAATGATGGTCTATGTTTTCTTGCTTCCTTTACAAGCCAAAAGGTCTGGTGAAGTGATGGGTTGGTGGCTCCAAAGGTGAAAGCATGAGCTGTCCTTTTTCGATTTGAGACCCGTTAAGTCGTGGCCGTCATCTTGGTACCACCTGTAGCATGCTTCCCTCTTCCAAAATTATCTTCAAAAGAATCATCCCTAAAGCTCTTCAAGTACCCTTGAATCCAAGCTTGGGAGAATTAGTTAATAAATTCCTACAATTAAGAGTAACTAAAGTCAAATAATACATATATTAAACAAAACTAGATAAAAACCTAATTAAAGCAAAATACTAGAATAAATATACAAATTAAATACAAAGACATTGTTAAGGACCACAAAATAATGTACAAAATAACTACAAATTGGTCCTTAACAAGTAGTGATGGACTGCTAAGAAGGTGTGTGAGTGATGAAGAGGCCAAAAACATTCTTTGGCATTGTCACAATTCCCCTTGTGGGGGACACTATAATGGAATACGGACGGCCACCAAAGTCCTACAATCGGGATTTTATTGGCCTTCGCTATTCGAGATGCGATGCTCACGCTAAGTCATGTGACAAATGTCAAAGAAGTGGCGGATAGGAAAAGAGATGAAATCTGTTGAACAATATGTTGGAAGTGGAGGTATTTGATTGTTGGGGATTGATTTTGTCGGTCCTTTTCCATCTTCTTTTCAAATGAATATATTCTTGTAGCTGTGGATTACGTGTCAAAGTGGGTAGAGGCCATTGCTTCGCCTAAGGCCGACGCCAAAACAGTTATCAAATTTTGAAAAGAAACATTTTTCTCGCTTTGGTGTGCCTAGGGTGCTCATTAGTGATGGTGGGTCGACTTTTGCAATGCATTGTTACAAAACTTTTGAAACAATTTGGTGTAAAACATAAGGTGACGACCCCCTATCACCCTCAAGCAAATGGCCAAGCCGAGGTGTCTAATAGAGAAATCAAAAAGATTTTGGAAAAAGCTTTGGGTTCTAGAAAAGATTGGTCACAAATTAGATGAAGCTTTATGGGCGATCGAACCGCCTATAAAGCTCCTATCGGACTAACCCGTTTCAGGTTGTGTATGGCAAAACTTGTCACCTCCCGGTAGAGATGGAGCACAAAGCATTGTGGGCCCTCCGATTCTTGAATTTTGATTCATCCTTGGCGGGTGAAAAGCGAAAATTACAACTCGTTCAATTGGAAGAAATGCGCGAGGGAGCATACCATTCAAACCGGAGGTACAAAGCAAAAGTTAAGGTTTCTCATGATAAGAAGATAAAGATCAAGGAATTAAGGCCGGGACAAAAGGTTCTCTTGTTCAATTCCCGGATGAGGCTTTTTCCGGGAAAACTCAAAACAAAGTGGTCCGGTCCGTTTTTAATCAAAGAAGTCAAAGAGTATGGTGCAATTGTCTTGCAAGATCTTGCACGAACAAAAGAATGGACGGTGAATGCGCAGCGGTTGAAACGGTACGTTGGCGGAGAGGTGAGCCGCAACATAGCCGAATCCTTCTTTGATGATCAATGATCATCATGAACCGTCGAGCTCTACCGACGTTAAACAAAGCGCTTGTTGGGAGGCACCCCAACATTGTAAGTATTCTTCCTTGAACTCATTTACACTTGCCCGCCGTTAATTTTTTGTTTTCTTAAAATTTCAAAATTCTGGACCGCCAGTTTGACCCATCTGGCAGAAACTTTCGCCAGCGATAGGGGCGCCATGGTCCGGGATTTTTTTTAAAAAAAAATAATTTGAAAAATCAGATTTTTGGAGGCCCATTCGTGGCCTAAGATGTTTAAATAAGGGTTAGGGTTATTTTCAACCCTTTTTCACTCTTTTCTTCACCATTCCTCACTCTCTAAAAATCCCAAAACCCCAACCAAAATCTCCGAATTTTTGCAATTTCGCAATCAATCAATCAACCAAGGCTTCCTAGTAAGTATTCTATGTTTTTCCTTTCTCAATTTCGTGTACATTGCATGTTTAGGTTAGATTTTGAAAACCTAGGGTTAGGAATTTTCGAATTTTCTCTTAGAATTAGGATGTTTTTGTGTTAGAGAAGTAATAGGTCGTTATTTTCGCTGCCTAGGAAGTGTTTTTGTGGAGAAAATTTTTTGCGAAGAATTTTTCGAAAATCAGAGCGCCTCGGTGATTTTGAAAAATTCTTCTGTGTTTTAGGTTTCGATTCGTTGTATTGCTTTGGTTGGTTGGTTTGCTTTTTGCTTGCATGATTCATTGCTAATGGACACCTCGGTGTCACTTTTCCGCTGATTTTGTGTTGAAAATTTGGATGGCACCTAAGCGACAAAGAGTTTCCTCTGCTGGGGCCTCTCGGCGCTCGATCGTTCGATTTGCTCGAGGCTCGCTACAAAGAGCTCGAGGAGCGAAACATCGATCGAGCGCACCATCGCCTCCGTGAGCAAGGGCACTAACTCATGTCATCCTTGATAACTACGGGTTGGAAGTTCTTTGTAACCCTCGGACAAAGGTGAACGTGGAGCTTGTTCGAGAGTTCTATGCTAATGCTATCCGCCGAGGGATGTGAGTTTAGGTTTGCTTCCGTTGTTCGAGGCAAACCGTTTCTTTCTCTCTCGAATCACTCGAGCATCAACCGGACAGCGAGGACCAATCGATGTCTACCATGAGCACTTGGCTCGTGGTAATTAGGATTACGACATGCTGAAGAATAAGCTCTGTTTGTCTGGGCATTCTTATGAGTTGAATCGGGCTGGTCAACCTTTGAAATTCACCAGGGCCAGTCTGAAAACAGATGCCCGCGTTATGATGTGTGTGGCTCTGTACAATCTGAAACCTAGGAGCCACACCTCTTCGATACCCATGGAGACGGCAGGTTTGATTGCTTACATGCTCGATGAGGAGCAAATTGATTTTGGCCGTCTGATCGCGAATGAGCTGAAGAGGGTTACACTTAGTTATACCTCCAGGGGGAGCGTATAAAATATGCTCTCACATATCCTGGGTTGATCATGGGTTTGCTAAAGAGGGCGAAGGTGGTCTTTCCTGCAGTAGGACACTTAACCATTGATGGAGTTGTTGATGATCACTATTGTGATCGATTTTGTAGGGTCCTTGATGATACTGCTGCCCAGCAGGCTGTACCCGTTGCAGCGGCACTTCCTCAGGCAAGTCCATCGGAAGAATGGAACAGGCAGATGCAACTCGCTCATCAGCGAGCATTTTTGTTTATGCATGAGAGCATGGAGCACCTTGCTCTGCAGATTAGAGAGCCCGGTGTGAACCATTTCACTCGCACGGGTGAGCAGCTCCGTGCCTATGCTGGTTGGCTCGGGGTCGGGCCAAATGCTGAGGAGGAGGTGGGAGATGAGGATGTTGGTGAAGAGAGAGTTCTGGTTCTGGTTCCGGTTCTGACTCGGGGTCTGTTGGAGATTCGATTCTTGAGGCCTCTGACTGATGATTTCTCTTATTTTCCTGTTTTATTTTACTTTCAAGATTCTAGTTTTAGATTTTACTTTTGCATTTTAGTTTTAAACTCGATTTTGTTGGTTGCCATCCAATTTTGGGGATTGGCTTGTAATTCCAATTAATATTTTGTAGGCATGGAGCCTAAATACTTCTTTTTAAGTTTTAAACACCATTTTGGGGTGTCTTTTCATTTTAAGTTTAGTTTCTTTTATTTTGTTCTATTTTATTTTATTTTTAGATTATAGTATTTAGTTTGAATTTACTTCTTGTGGTTTGTCCGGAGTGTTCAAATGGTTCTTCAAAGCTAGTAAGCGTGTTTCACCAAAGTGATGGTGATGATAAAATTCTTGATTCATTCCACAAAGAAGGTACACATTTAATCGTTTTGTAGAAATATAACATGTCTATGAAATTTGTTCTTTATGCAAGATATTTTGGCATGTACAAAAAAATTTGTGTTCACACTCGAATCATTAGGACATAAACCATATATGTGAGAAGCTTCCACTTTTTACCAAATATTGAGTGCCTAATAGTTGTGTTAACTCGTGTGATTCATGCTTAATCTTTACTTGTTTGTGATAACTTGGAAACTAAGAAATGATCAAGGCAATTTTTGTGCATTATGAGGAAAACCACCAATTCCAAAAAGGGCTTCAATTACCCGTGAGAGAGTGAATCCTTGTGAACCCTTTTGAGCTTAAATAGTATTTGTAGGATGAATGTATCAAATCAACTAATTGTTAAGTAGGCCACTTAATAGTTGTTGATGATCTTTGAAAAATTCAATGATCATTCATTCTATAAATTTTCTTGTTTGTGAATACCAACCCTTTTGTTAATGAGCCCTTGAAGAGCATGTCTTAAATAACTAATAAAAAAAAAGGGGGGATTGATATAAATAAAGTTGGGGAGGTGGATCAAAAAGAACTTAGAAGTGATGGCACAATGATCCTAAAGAATCAAAAAGAATAGAGAAAAAGAAAAATACAAAAGAAGAAAGAAATTTGTTTATAAAAAGAGAACAAAAAAGAAAGAAAAAAAAAAGAGAGAGGATCATTGTGTGGAAAGAAAAGAGGTTGTGAATAATGAGATGGGAATTAGTTGTGAAATGCTCTTCATATCCTTTTACCCGATTCGTTTCAATGACTTTGTACTTAAATATCCCTTGTTTCTAACCTAAGCCAAGTTACAACCTTGAAAGTCCTTAGTGATCTTTGTTTCCATTTTATCATTTGACTTGTTTCGATGAATGCATGAATTATTCTGGATGTGCATAATTATTAGTGAGAGTGTTTGGTCCTTTGTGAATATGCATTTTGTTCTTCATGAACTTTGAAGAAACGATTAGGTGATTCAAGTGTGAACATATCTTTTATTTTGTTATATGTTTTGATATATTGTGTTTAGAACTTAATTCATGGCCATGATGTGTTTAGAAGAAGCGATTGATGTGTGCTTTTGTCTGGTATGTCGAGTTTGAACCATTACTCTTGTGTGAGTTTGCATGCTTGCATTTTGTTCTTTCTAGCTTTGTAAGATTATTGACTTTTGTTTGGGGACAAACAAAGAAGTAAGTTGGGGAGAGTTGTTAAGGACCAATTTGTAGTTATTTTGTACATTATTTTGTGGTCCTTAACAATGTCTTTGTATTTAATTTGTATATTTATTCTAGTATTTTGTTTTAATTAGGTTTTTATTTAGTTTTTCTTCAATATATATTATTTAACTTACTTTCACTCTTAATTGTAGGAATTTATTAACTAATTCTCCCAAGCTTTGATTCAAGGGCACTTGAAGAGCTTTAGGGATGATTCTTTTGAAGATAATTTTGGAAGAGGGAAGCATGCTACAGGTCGCGCTCAGCACGGTGCCAGCATGAGTGCGCTCAGCGCGACTTAACCGCGCTCAGCGCGGTCTGCGAAATTCAGAAAAAAGGACAGCCCATGCTTTCACCTTTGGAGCCACCAACCCATCATTTCACCAGACCTTTTTGGCTTGTAAAGGAAGCAAGAAACACAAGCCATCATTATCTTTTCATCTTTGTAAAATCTAGGGCAAGTTTAGGAAGAAAACACCATAGCTTTTCCTTCTTGATTTTCTTGGATTTTCATCATCACTACCAACAATCTTGAGAGCAAGCAACCATGGAAATGAGTGGCTAAGCTCTTTTTGTGTCAAGATTAGAGGTAGTTGATCTATATAGTATGTATTTCTATTAATCCATTTGTGTATGAACATGGTTGATGATTAATATAGTTGAATATCTTTGTTCTTCATCTTTATGCTTTGAGTTTTGCTTGGAAAAGAATATTTCAAAGTGACCTAGGATATTCATCCTCTCATAAACAAATGCTAGGAATAGATTTGTGTGTTAGAGTTTACAAAATATTGAACTTAATGATTATCATGCTAATAGTTGTAGTGAGGAATCATGCAAGGATTAACATGATAACATTCACAATCTTGGTGGGAAATCTACAAGATTGAGAGGATATGTATTTGTAGAAATCATCTATTATGTTCATCACTTGATTAAATGAATATGTATGAAACTAGATCAATGAAACTAATCTTGACATGCCTTCTTAACTTGAAAACAATCTCAAACTCTCCCTAATCCAAACTATAACTCTCTTTGAAAGAATTAATTTAGTTGTTGTTTGGAAACTCATGGTTCTAGTAGAGTAGATAACAAACCCTTTGGTTACATCATCTTAAAACATAATTTTCTATTGAAAGACTATAACATGCACCAATCCCTGTGGAATCGATAATTAAAAATACTTTGTTCACGGAGAAAACCTACAACAGGTATGTCAACTACGCAACGTAGTGAGAGCATACATGCTTTCTTTGATGGATATATTAATTCTACAACAAGTCTAAACCAGTTTGTGAAACAATATGATAATTCTCTTAGAAGTCGGGCAGAAAAGGAATTTGAAGCTGATTTTAACTCGATGGATACAACAATTCCATGTGGGTCAAACTCGACAATTGAGAAGCAATTCCAAAATGAATTTACTCATGCCAAATTCAAGGAAATTCAAGTGGAATTCAGATCTAAAATGAATTGTTCTACCTCATTGAATGGTGTGGAAGGTTGCTTCGCTACGTATCATGTGTGGGAGGAGATACTAGTTGGGGAAATGCGTAAAGAGCGAGTCTTAAAAGTTGTGCTTAACAAGGAAAATCAAGATTTTAAATGTGAATGCTCATTGTTTGAGTTTAGAGGTATTGTGTGTCGTCATGTGTTATCCGTGTGTAGTCAAGAAAGGATTACAAATCTTCCAGATAAGTACGTTTTCTCGAGATGGAAGAAAAACATCAAAAGGAAGCATTCATATATAAGGACAAGTTATGGTGTAATAGAATTGAAGCCAAAATGGACAGGTTTGATAAATTATGCAAACATTTTTATGATGTTGCGGAAGTAGCTGAGTCGAGGATGCTACCGATGACCTCCATGAAACATTAAATTTGTTTAGCTCTAACATATGCACAAAAGATAGTACACATGTTGAAGAGAATCTCAATGATGATTCCAATCCAATCAATACAAGTGGAATTGAGCCGAAACATGTCGCGCAAAGGTCGTCCTCCATCTAAAAGAAAAATATCTATCTCTGAAACGGTTCTTAAGAGGTCAAGGAAGCGAACAAAAAATAATGATCACATTGAGCTTACTACTAGAATGGTGGGAAATCAGCCTGGAAGTAACATTTGTGTAGATTCATCTATTGAAGTTGGTAGTGGAAGTAATATGTCATTTATGGATCTTTTGACAACATGTGAAACACCTATGATGGGTTCATCTCAAGTTTGTACAAATTGATGATCACTGTGGGAATTTTTTGGTTATTAACTAGGGGCATGTGTTTTTGACTAGAGGCATGTGTTTTTTTGGGGATGTCAGACACATATCTTATCAAATAACTTTTGTCATGTAAATTTATGCAACTTTTGTCCAAAACTTTTGGTGTATGTTTCGTATAAAATAGTTGGTTAATACATTGGTCATAGTTGGTTAATTAAGGTCGTAAAGTGGTTAATGCAGTCCCAGACTTACAGAAATAAACTTGGTTAATATAGTGCAAAATGTTGGTTAATGAAAGGAGTAACTTGGTTAATGCAGTCCCAGACTTGGCATACATTGAGAAATTAATAGAAATGGACTTGGTTAATATAGTGCAAAAAGTTGGTTAACGAAAGGAGTAACTTGGTTAATGCAGTCCCAAACTTGGCATACATTGAGAAATTAATAGAAATGAACTTGGTTAATATGGTGCAAAAAGTTGGTTAATGAAAGGAGTAACTTGGTTAATGCAGTCCCAGACTTGACATACATTGGGAAATTAATAGAAGTGAACTTGGTTATTATAGTGCAAAAAGTTGGTTAATGAAAGGAAAAACTTGGTTAATGCAGTCCCAGACTTGGCATACATTGAGAAATTAATAGAAATGAACTTGGATAATATAGTGCAAAAAGTTGGTTAACGAAAGGAGTAACTTGGTTAATGCAGTCCCAGACTTGGCATACATTGAGAAATTAATAGAAATGAACTTGGTTAATATAGTGCAAAAAGTTGGTTAACGAAAGGAGTAACTTGGTTAATGCAGTCCCAGACTTGGCATACATTGAGAAATTAATAGAAATGAACTTGGTTACTAGGGAAACTTCTTAAACCAAACTTGTGCATATAACATGCTCAACAAAATGAACTACAACATACTTAACACAACATACTTAACACATGTAACCACATGATTGTTTTCTTGAAACTTAACCATAATACAGTTTGCATATAAACAAACAAAAGATAACCATAAATTCTTAACATTGTGTCAAATAAGATTACTACAAAACATCAAATTCTACTAAATTGTAGACTACAACATAACCACTAATGATTTACAAATTCACTCTTGGTTTTCTTCCACGCTTCCTTGGTTTCTTCTTTATTCTTGTAGCCATGTTAGAAGTAGACTTTGCTAGGTTTTCCACATCATTCGGATCATCATATGGTGGAGTGTTATTTCCAGCATCTCCAGCTAAAGTTCCTACTTCAACTTCATTGATAAAGTTGACCATCTATTGATCTTCTTGAACATCCTCATTCTCAAATTGAGTACTAGCTCTTGCCTCTTTGATCATCCTCACTTCATTTTCAAGAATTGATATCTGCTCTCTGAATTCGTTGTTCTCTACCACCAATCTTTGATAATCGCGAACATCCACAAATTGTTGACCTTGTTCAAACAACGCGGCATTGGCAATGTCGTATTTTAGTTCTTCCGCCGTTGCAACCACTCTTTCAATTATCTAACAACACAAAATTCAAGTCAAATAAACAACAAATGAAAAAATATGTTTCTCAATTAAAACACACAAAATCCTACCATATTATTGTCAAATGCCTTTTTAATATTTTTCTTTTGCATACTTATAACCGGCCAGTTCAATACACGTGGAAAAGTGAACCTAGAAACAGCAGGTGCTTCCCCCAAAGATAAGTGGTTGAATGCCCAAATCTAAAACAAGTACAACATGTAAATTATAAATTACAAAACATAAGATGTTACTGTAAATTTATATAATCTAATCTACATACCTGTAATACGGCAGCACACCCATTTAAATGTCTATGTGACTTGTTTTTTCCTTCTTTCAACACAACAGAGGACTCACATAAACTAGAAACCACAAAGTTATACACGGCAAGACCCCAACTATATGTATCAAGGGAGTCCAAATCATCCAATTTCTTAATAAATCCTGTAAAGACCTTACTTCCGGTTTTTGGAAAGTAAAACTCAGCAAATGCAAGTAATATGTAAAGTCTAGCAAAGTTAGGTAATCTATTCTTGTGAACACGAATTAGTTTAACAATATTGGTCACAGTTACCTTTGCCCCTTTAAAGAGACCTAATGTTTCACACAGTTGGTCTTCTACTACATCTACTACAAGGGTCTTACCAACAATGGACAATTCAAGGGCGAAACAAACATCAACAGGGGTAAAGGGAACTATCCTATCTCTTACCATAAATCCCGACTACGTTTGTCCCATCTCCTTACTAACTCCCATAATAAGCCACCTGCGATTGAGAAGTCGTTAGAAATATCCAATGCCCATTTGAATGGAGTGCATTCGATATGTGCACGTTGAGCTGCTGTTAAGCTTTTGTTGATGGTGCTCAAATTAACCGGGCTACAGCAATGCCTCATTAGTACCTTAACATGATAGAAAAAACAGTTTACAGTTTACAACAAATTAAAGAAATTATAAAAACAAACTAAATCAGTCATTATAACAAAAATCAAACTTACTTGATTTGATAAATTTGAGGATGCCATGTTTTCAAAGCAAATCAAAGCAATTAAGAGAAAACACATAAAACCTAACCCTTAAGGTGTAAACTCAGAAAAACCTAACCCTTAAATAAACACAGTTATGATAAACAAAGGGAATAAGAGAAAGAACTGGTTTTACATTGTCTAGATCTCGCCGTGAAGAAGAATGATTGGCCGTCGATATCGCTGCCGCCGTCGAAAGTCTCCGCTTGAAAGTCACCGCGCGTCGAGAGTCACCGTCGCGGTCTGAAAGTCGCGGTCTGAAACCCGTCTTCGGAATCTCGCGTCGTCGTCGCCTTCTGGAAGTTACAGAGGGTGAAGAGAGGAAGAACAGAGGAAAAGAGAAACTGATGAAGAACAGAGAATGTTCTGAGAGAGAACAGAGGCTTGTTGCTTGTAGTGAGAAAAACAGTGTAACACACATTTCCCATTCTACCCTTATTTGTTTTATAAATTACAAAAAAGCCAGTATTTGTAAAATCAAAATACGGTGTAGTGTATATGTTGGTGTAAACATAGCATTTCTGAATGAAAAATGATTGCATGTGAGATGTATTGGGTTCAATGCAACACAGTAAGGTCACCTTATTTTGTTGATCAAATTTAAGGAAGAGGTAAAAACAGGAGAATTTTCAACTATAAATCATGAATGAATATGATATGGATGTATGGATAAAGAATTATTTGCAGTTGCTAATTAAAATAAACACTTAAAAATAAGTTTGCATAAATAACTTTTATAAGAAAATGTAAAATAAATTTAAATTATTTTTATATATGATATAAATTATTTTCGTTAATTAAAATAATTTATAAAATTAAATTTAAAAATATTTATGAAACATATTGTTTTGACTAAATCTCTTAAACAGTATCACAAAACTAATTAATATAAATAAACTTAAATACATCTATTCAAATGAAAATGTCTAGTTTATAAATATACTGTAGTTATTACTATTAAAAAAATAAAGGCTCAATTATCACATTTACACAAAACAAGGCACAAAAGCCAAACAACAAACAAGATGACAGATAATGTATAGACCAGGCCGGTGCTTCATTAGCTTCATCATTAACTATGAGTGTGATGCGCATAATGTAGGATTTATGAATCTGAGTAAAACAACAATTTAAGAAATTAAAAAGTAAAAAAGAAAATCTTTAAAAAGCCAATATTTTAACTATTCGTCTAGTTTTAGCATTTATTGTTTTTGTATTTTTATGTTTGAAAGATATTTAATGAAAAAATAGATGAATCTCATTATTATAAATTAATTATTTTTTAACAATTGATCAACAATTTATTTATATTAATATATAAATATAAATAATTAATATATAAAAATAAATAAATATCATCGATAAAATTACCAACAATTTATATCATTTAACTAAACTGAAATATATCAATTAAATTAATAGTAGATAAAATGCATCTAATCTATCGAATATATTCGTTTTATCTACATTTTTTACAAAGAGATTAATGTTTTAGATCCACCTAATATATTTGTGATGTCTGTACCATTTTATTTTGCAAATTTGCGAGCATAATATTCACTTCAATTTTAGAGGTACAATAACTACACGCATGCCCTACCCTCATTTTCTCCGACCCCCTAAATCAAATAATTTTTTATTTATTTAATAATTATTTATCTAATTCATATAATAAATCAAATACATTAACTAATTAATTAATTTAAAAAGCAATTTATTTATGATAAAAACTAGTTGAAAGAAAATATAAAATAAAAATAAACAATAAATTATTTGAATCTCAAGTCACAAAACTCAAATTCAATATGATTGATAGTTATCAACATTGTCGTTAACCACTAACTTACAATCCAATTAAATGGACATTTCCTATATCTCCATCTCACCTAATCAAATAATAGCTTCTCTTAAATCTAATGTTTTCACTTGAGTGATTTTAAGGAGAGTTAAGAATATGTTTGTGTTTTGGATTGGCTCAATGATTAAAATGGGTTCAATGTTTCAAAAGACTTTGATTCGAAAGATATGTTTCAATGTCAGGTAAGAACGGTCGAATGTCTCCAAGATCCTCAGCCCCACGTGCATTCGTAGTCAGACTCTTGCTCTCAATGACAGCCTCGTACCACTTGCTCAATGCGAGTCGAGCAGGCATCCAAGATTCGTCTTAAATATAACACCCCTTTCTAAATCCCAAATAAATCATAATATAATTAGAGTAAAATAGCATGCATACATATAAAGGGTGTCACATGTTATTTTCTACGAACATAGAAAACCAAATAAACAACTTCAACATGCACCTAGTCATAATTATAACACCAATTTAAACTTCAAGCTTCATCAAATTATGCATATCACAACAGAATATTTCTTTTATCAAATAATATCAATGATTATAGCTCATACTATAATCATAAGGCAACATAGCAACCAATTCATAATACATAGTCATATGAATTCAAAACATCGGGCACGAAGTCCACTCAGCATAATATCTCAATCATTCACTTCAAATGAAAACATATAACAATATCTCATAACCAACCTGAGTTCAAATAACCCTCATGTTACATGACCCGAGCAATGACTCACTACCTAAGTAAAACGGATAAACCAAGCTAAACTCTTCAACTAGTCTCGTGTGAAACACCACTATCCTCAGAACATGTACGATGTAGCATACAACACCATATACAACACAAAGGTGAGAATTCACATTATTATGAATATACAATATAAACAATGTATATAACACACATACATACAAGAATTCATCATACTTCATATAACTGTCTATACAACATGGAATTACTACTTCAAGTACCAACACAATTATATCCAAGCATAGCATCACATACATTTACGCATTCCAAGCAAAACATCACATAACAACAAATGTGACTCCAATGCAATTAATGTGACTCATGCATGTGGTACCATCGTGAAAATCAAGCTCACCTCGCTCTCGATTCCATATCTAGAATTAGAGCCACGCTTCCGGTCTGGACAAGATCAAAGCCCATTATTATGAACATATAATCCACCGCTTCTATTTCCACACAAAGATCAAGCAACCAACCAGAGTTCAATCTCCCCATGTATGTATGTGCAACATAACTAAATAACATATGAAATTAAGATTATCACCTACCTTAATTATTCAAGCATACCACAATAATGCAATATTTTTAACTATCCATACTTTTGCACAAACAAACATGTATCATAATATCATCATCAACAAAACAATACACATAGTATTCACCTTCACCACACACATCACAAATAACATATAACATTCTTCATCATCACAAATCACGAATAGCATTTTGCATTGATACTAACTCATGTTATTCATATTTCACCAATTTCATGACATACATATACACATATACATGTCACTTTACACAAATCACATAATTATCCAATCATCCAATGCTAACAAACCTAGTTCTATCTTATAGGTTATTCTATTAACTTCCTAACGATTCGAAAGACACCTAAAACTGAGTTACGGTTCAAAAGTTATGGTTGTTACAAAAAATTTCAGAAATTGTTGGATGAGTCGATGCAAATGGATGAGTCAACGCAAAACTTTTATGAGTCGAAGCAAAACTGTGTGATAGTGACACCCTGCCTCGCGGGTTAGCTCACGTCGACCCCCTGTTGTATGAGCTGACTCATACTGCTAAAATGTGATTATTATTTTTTTGCATTTCTAACTTAGAATTCAGACGATTTTTCTTCTAAGAAACACCATAAATCACCACAATTCATCATTCTTATCAATTTTAGCAACAACCTATCATTCTAACATGAGAGTACTCATTCTATTTCATTCAACACATCATTTTCTATCAATTTCATATATTTCTGCACAAACCCTGACATGTAAGATTCTAGATCTTGAAATTGAAATAAAAAACACCTAACATGTTACTATCCATTGCATACCATATATACTCATAATAACAAGGATTCTCCCCCCTTACCATTTTGGTTGAATACTCTAGGGTTGCCTCTTCTCCTTCTTTTTCTCTTTTCTCCCTTGTTCTTCTCTTCTCTTGAGCCTTTCTCTCATTCTCTTGTTTTTCACAAATGAATCTCTAATTCTAGTTCCCTTACTAACTAGTATAGTTTAAATAATGAGTTTACTTGCACATACCTCCTTATTACTTCTATTCATTATAGCTAGGCCCAATAACTTATTTCTATTATCACACTTAATGACCCAATTACCCAAAATAGCCACATAAACACAAAACCATACAATTTAATTAATTACTATATCTCATAATAATTAATTAAAATAATAAAATAAAATAATAAATAATTAAATACTATTTAATAAAAATCAGGATGTTACACCAAACATGTTTGCCCGTGAACTCCTCCTTGCCCGACACAACAATTAGTTACAGGCACGACCGCTAATTTTGACCAAGTCCTGGTAGTTACCTATTTTTACAGACTCGGATATCTCGGCCCAAAAATTGGAACCAATGAATATGTGCCGGGGGAAAATTATATAAACTCCCACACTTGTGAGGGCCAGGTATCCATTTTTTACTCCAGAAACCCTAATACTTTCTTGTACCTCTTTGTGTTCTTTCTTACTTCAGCATCGAAGTACCTTGTAGGTACACCCCCTCTTTTCAATCAATTCCAGCTCGACGAATCATCACCTCTTTGGCTCATCTCAGATTTTGATCAACAGTCTAGATTAGTGGTGTTGCCTATGGAAATATCTTCCCTGTCTTTATTTCCTCTCAGAACACCGAAGATCAAAGATAACCTCAAGATTTCACAACAATGGCCGACAATGATGATCTACACTTGTCTAGCAAGAAAATAATCCCCCTTGTCAGCAAAATAGATAGGAACGAGATACTTCCTTATCTCGAGGACATTACTGAAAAAAGAGACGGCAAGACCGTGTCCTCGGACTCGATCGGGGTCGGAGTCGGGGTCGATCGTCAAGATTCCTTTCTATTAGACAATCAGAAGTCTAAGAAATCTACAAAGGATACGCCCACTATCCTGCAACCGGTGTCCATACCGACCAATTTCGATTCGGCCATGGCATCATTCCTCACTTCCCTAAACCAAACTAATGCCCTCATCTTGCAATAGAGCCAAAGGATAGAGGCCCTGGAGAATAATTGCTCTCATTCCCCGCCTCGGTGAACTAGATTCTGCAAATCTTGTAGCCCATCTCCATGTAGACGAGGCCGACACTCTACAAGGGAGAACCAAGACTTATCATTTCCAAAGAAATAAGGACACACGTCTCCTCGAAAATATCGAGGATCCCCTACTCCCAAGAGAACAAGAAACGAGCTTTGACTTGCACGTAACTGATCACCGTCGGCGAAGTCCAAACAACACGAGAACTTTTCTCCCCGGCGCGGGAGGAACAACTATTCCCCGCCATCTTCTCCAGAAAGAAGTGACGACGATGTGCCTCACGGCCCATTATACAGAGCAATCATGGAGATCCTTATTCCCGTTGGCCTGGAAACACCTCCGTGACTAAGAAACTAGGATGATACTACAGACCCAGATAAGCACATCGAGAACATCTATGTGTTGCTCAATTACTAAGGTGTTCGAGGGGCCACCACACTCTATAAGGGGGCCATGGCGTGGTACAAGAGCCTCCCCGAGGAATCGATTACATCCTAGAAACATATGGGAAGACTATTCTCCCATGTTATCATCTAGGGAAAAGATGAATCTCTCCGAGCTTATATCGAGAGGTTCAATAAAGAAGTTGTCCAAGTCTCGACTATTGACAACATGAAGAAATACCTCCTCGAGAGGGCATGCGCCCGCGAAGCGACTTCTCCATCACGCAGAATTGGTCATGATGCCATCGATCATTGTACACATTGTTTTAATCAAGTTTAGTCAGGTTCTTTTAAAACTAGAAGAAAAACTAAACAACCCAAAACATTCAGAAAAAAATCAAGATTGGTATAAAAAGTAAAGTAAAAAAAGATTTAAAGGGCAATAATTTGGAAAGTAATCTAATGATTATGTAAACACTAAGAGAAAAGGAAACTAACCAAAATTGTTTAGGAAGTTTATATTAAAAAAGGAGGGGACAAGTCAACCCTAGGAGTGTTGGTACATCTTTTAAACTATGTCATGTTGTTGGGGTGTGTCTATGAATAAGGTCTGATGATGTATCTCATGACTCATGCAAATTTTTTAGATCAAACTCAGATACATTATTAGATCTTATGGCTTTAATTTTGAAATTTATTTTGAACATAAGAGATAAAATATTTGATTATGGTATACATTTTAGATTTTAGTTTCATGAGAAAAATCTAAAAATATCTACAGCGATCATCAATAACGGTAAAAATATATATTTATGTCCTAGCATGGATGGGGTAGAGACGGACCCCATATATTACAATTATTCATTATATGTATCCTATAACAAGAGTTAATCATATTAGATGTATTATTAATGATGGAAGGAAAGGTGTACAAATATAAGTCATTATGTAGCTCAATCGCACAAATCTTCTTCAGGGTATGATTTCCTTGTATAACACAATTAGATGAGTTACAAAATAAGTTGCATTCGAGATAAGAAGTTATTTTAGGTATATAAATCAAGTTTGCGTTGAATTTAGGGATATATAAGACATCATTTAAATAGAAATCGTTTGTGAATGCAATTGTTCAAATGAAGTTAGTATTGATGGTGGCTCCATTAGTAAACTAAATATAAATGTATAGAGCGGGAAAAATAGTATGTGGCCCCAATAAATAATATACAATTAGCATTATTGTGACAAATTCATTCTCTTTGTCAGGCCGTCTTCAAAACTCTATCATGTGTTTCAACCAATAACAAATTAAAAGTTATGACATGCTCCCAAGGTTGTTTAATGGTTCTGGTATTGCTTGCAGAATCTATATTATGTTGATAGTGGTATTGGTAGTATGAGGTTTAGTCGGGTTCTCATTTGAGTGAAGCATTGTAGAGTGGGTTCTTTTTCTTAAGTTTTTCATTAACTCACTGGTTATTGCTTTTCTTTTGTAGTTTTTCTCATGCATATTCCTGGTTAGTTTTCTTTTTTTAGGCACTTTTTGTGCCAGTTTATCTTTGATTTCTTGTATGTTGCTGGGTTTTGAAACCCCTACTTTTTCATATTAATATATTTATTATTATTTCTTTCAAAAAATTATTGTAATTATGTAAAGAAGGATTGTAAATGGAAGTAGCTGATGGCACATTAAATGTTTAGTTGAGATGATGAATGTTGCATAGTTGTTAAGCTGGAGTTGTTGAAAGAGAACAAGAGTTTCATTTTGTTAATCTAGGGTGAATTTAATATGATCAGTGTCAATGATGGTTGTTCAAAGTGTTCTTGGTGATATGCATCATCAATGTTGTCATGGGTGGAGATTTGTGCCATATTTGCTTTTTTGAGGTATCTGAGAGGCCCATGTTTCTTGAAGCACACCTCTATGGTATAACCCGAATTATTGAAGTTAGTATAGATTTTGACTCCACTACATCTACCAGTAAGGTAGTTTCTTGGACTGTAGTTTGTTGAATGACCGTTATGTATGGTTTGTTGAGATGAGTAGAGAGACTGTCTTATTTGAGAGGATTGGTGTAATGTCTCGTTGTATGAGCAGGGAAAAAACTTTTATGATGTGTGGGAGTGGGAGTGGGCGCATTAGCATTGTATTACAACACTCCCGAGTTATTGATATCCGATTTGATCTTTATGGGCAAATTAGAGTACTATCTATGATCACTATTTCATTCTTTGAACAAAGTGTTACTTTGATAAATCGTGGCCAAGTTATTTAGTGATGCAGAGAAAATACTAATGTTAGCGTTATAGCTAGAAGGCATGTAAAAAAATATCAATCCTATTAATCTGATAGCTTTTATTAGGGTTAGGCTTTCTAACATTGATGTTGATGGGGACATTTGTGGTAGATGAGGGTGTGGTGATAAAGATATTGATTTTTGTGGTGGAGAGAATAATCCAATATCAATATCATCATCTTTAATAGCTATCGACGAAGAAGAAGAAATAAGAAAAACGAGAGATTTAATTATTGCGACCAGAAGAAAAAAACTTTAGAAAAAAAATGGAGAAAAAAATAGGACATTTTTTTTATCCAATCAATAATAATGAAGCACCTATGAAAAGTGATTAAAAAAAATATAAGAGAAATCTCTTAATCTTATACCACGTTAACACATAATAAAAAAGATAAGTAAAAAATAAATCTAAATAAAAAAAAAAGTATAAATCTAAATAAATAAAAAGTTGTATTAATTGTTGGGTGACATGTATATTAAATTAAAATTGAAGTCAGGAAAGTGGGCATCTATACAGAAAATAAATTACCAAAAACACACCCAGTTGAAAAAATCACGCCCAGTGGGACTCGAACCCACAATCGCTTGATTAGAAGTCAAGCGCCTTATCCATTAGGCCATGGGCGCTTGGTTTATTTTATCCTTCGTCTCCAGATATCTAAAGTAGTTTAATGATTGCTCAATTCTTAAAGACCTCCATTCATGTAGTAAAATGCCTGTAATAGTTCGAACCAACCTAACTAGGATTCAATATATTATGTGCACATGCATGACATAAATATGCTTCAATTCAATATTTATTTGATTCACACTAAAGTCTCACTAAATATTTTAACTATCTAAATGCATGTAACAGATGTTTATATATTGAGGTACAAGTTCAATCCAAATGAAATGGACTATATCCCTGTATGTGTCTGAGACACTAAATATTTGGAAAATTTTTTACCGAAATAATTAAAATCGAGGTCGAACCGAGGTCGGACGTTAAACCGGTATAGATAAGAATTTAAGATTTATTGGTTTGATCGAGGTCGAACCGAGGTCGGACAAATATTATTATTATAAAAGAATAATTATTAAAATATAATATTTCTAATTTCAACTAATCAAAAAATTAAACTGAATTGAAATATAAGTACTCATAAATCAATAAAATAATTTGTTTTAAACCGTGTACTTATTATACAAGTAATTATCTTTATATGTTTGACTATTTTTTAGAGTTAGTTATATTATTATAAACAAACTAAATAATTAAAGTACTATATTTATACTAGTAATTGTTGGTATACAAATTTGTGGCACATTTAAAAATATCTTAACAATGATAAATAAAATAAATATAAATAATAATTATTAAAATAAAACAAGAAAAATGGTAGAGAATGTAAACACACCAATTGTTGTTTCAATGTAGTATTCCAATTTTATGCGAGAGAACTATTACTACTAAAATTACTTAAAGTCCCACATCGGACATGTTCCAAATTTGAGCAGAAGCGCCTTCTAGGTAGGTGCTTTAGCTCGTTAATTAGTTTGTGTTAAAAAAAAATCATTAATTAGTTTAAATTTAAAAAAAAGTTGTTAAACCGCTATTGGTTGGTTGACTGCCGGTTTAACTGGTATTTATTGGTTTTTAGCCGGTTTTCACGTCAAAATAGCAGTTTCCATGTACAACGGTTTATTTGGCCAACCAACCGTTCAAGTGTTTGGTTCACGGTTAAATCGGTTGAACCGTCCGATTCGGTCAAATTTTGATAACCTTGCTTTTCACAATACAATGAAAAGTTCTATGCTCTCTTCTCAAGAAAACTCTAGTAGCATAAAATAAATTTTATCAAGATAAAATACATTTAAGCAACAAAACAAAAAACTAAACATGAAGGAGTTTTTTTTAACTAATCAATTTAGTCTAAATCGAAAAGTCTTATAGTAATCCAATCTAATTCAATCGTCAACCCGTTTAAAGTAGTTTTTAGTAGGGTAGTTAAAAGTTAATTTTGACAACTTTAGAAACAAGTTATAACAAATACAATGAATATAAACACTTTCTTAAATCAAATTAAATTCATCATTGTATGACAAACATCAATGATATAAACTATCAATAATTAAAACATCAATTTAATATAAACAAAAATTATAGATCACATAAACTAGTTATTTCTACCACGAGTTAAAACTATCAATAATTAAAACATCAATTAAATATAAACAAAAATTATAGATCACATAAATTAGTTATTTCTACCACGAGCTAAACCACGCATGTTGCAATCTCATCAAATATCTTCGATGAATGAAGTTTGAATAGATAACAACAACAAGTTTGATCCGAGTAGCCTTTAACTTGATTAGTCTCAATGAATAATATTGATTAAATATTAAGATATGGTTCTCATATCATTGTCGTATTAACCGGTTTTTACTGGGTTTTAGCCGGTTTTCACGTCAAAACAACAGTTTTCATGCACAGCGGTTTATTTGGCTAACCAACCATTCAAGTGTCTGGTTCACAGTTAAACCGTTTAATCTGGTCCGGTTTTAATAACCTTGTTTTTCATAATACAATGAAGAGCTCTACGCTCTCTTCTCGGGAATACTCTAGTAGCATAAAGCAAATTTAACAACTTATGTTGACTAACTCGTTATCAAGATAAAATACATTTTAGAACAAAACAAAAAACTAAACAGGAAGGAGTTTTTTTTTAACTAATCAATTTAGTCTAAATTGAAAAGTCTTATAGTAATCTAATCTAATTCAATCGTCAACCCTTTTAAAGTAGGTTTTAGTATGGTAGTTAAAAGGTAATTTTGACAACTTTAGAAACAAGGTTATAACAAATACAATGAATATAAACACTTTCTTAAATCAAATTAAATTCATCATTGTATGACAAACATCAACGACACAAACTATCAATAATTAAAACATCAATTAAATATAAACAAAAATTATAAATCACATAAACTAGTTATTTCTACCACGAGCTAAACCACGCATGTCGCAATCTCATCAAATATCTCCGATGTATCAAGTTTGAATAGATAACATCAACAAGTTTGATCCGAGTAGCCTTTAACTTGATTAGTCCCAATGAATGATATTGATTAAATATTAAAATCATGGTTCTCATATCATTGTCGTATTAAAGTTGCATGTTGGTGAACTCAACGCATCCATCACCGTTAATTAAATGATGTTGCTACTTAACATTGACCATTCTTCTTGTATTGTAGTGGTTGTGCAGTTAGTCCTACTTGGAGTTTTGAATGTGAATTTAAATGAGGTTGGAGACTTGGAGACGATCCTTATCAATATATGGTTCTCTCATAAAGTCTTTGAATTCAATCTTGACGATAATTGGAGTATACCTCAATCTTGAAACTTTCCATTTCTCACATCAAGATTGCCTACACTGATTGCCTTTGAGGTTTAGGATATTGATATTTTAGTATGGCCGACTTCTGCTTTCGGCTCCCTCACTATGAAAGATGCTTATAATTTCAAGTCTTCTCATTCTCTTAATCTTCATTGGATGAGAGAAGTGCAGTGAGTTGATATTTCCCCTTCAAAGTCTATTTTAGTTTGGAAGTTGATTCACAAAAAACTCCCTTCTGACGATTTGCTTAAGGCTCACTGATGCAACATTGTTTCATTTTGTTGTATTTGTAATTCTATGGAAGAATTTATTCATCATATGTTCTTCGATTGTGATTTTTCTAAAAGCTTGTGGAATTGGTTTGGTAAAATTGTCAACCTTGCTGCTCGATCTTTTGATTTGGAAGAGTTACCTCATTTTTGCACCCATGGTGGATCCAGGCTTTGCTCTTTGGTGTTAAAAGCTTATATTGTGTATATTTTGAACAATATTTGGATGAAACATGGCAATCTTCAATCATGTGACCCCTTTGTTGTCAAACGTTTTGGACAATAATATGGCACAAATGACTATTTTTAGTAACCATTCAAATCTTAATTCTTTCATGCAAGATTTATTGTTGCTGAAGATTTTAGGGTCTTTTCCCGTCTGCCACATGGTCTTGTTATAAATGAGGTGTTTTTGGATACCTCCCAATTTAGATTGGCTCAAATGTAATTTTAATGACACTTTTAACTATGATATTATGACTTTCGATAGTGGGGATGTTTTCAGAGACTATAATGGATATTCCATCTTAGCGTTCTCTGAGAATTTGAACCGTTTGTCTTCCTTACATGCTGAATTTTTTGCAGTTATTCCAACTTAAGAGATTTCTAAACAACATGGTTGGCCTAAGCTTTGGTCGAAAACTGACTCTCTTTTGATTATTCAGGCTCTCACTAATAGTTTGATTGTTCCTTGGCAATTTAAAAAAATGTGAAAAGCTTGTTTGGGTTACACCTCTAATATTTCTTTTGTTTTAATCTAAGGGTAATAGTTTTGCAAAAATTTTACTAATATAGACCACACAACTAACTCTAAATCCTTTTTTGATTTCACTCATTCTAAGAGATGATTTTGTAAAAATTGAGTTTAATTTGTTTTTTTTAGATTTGTCTTTTTTTGAGCTGATTATGGTTCATTCCCCCTAGTTTATTTTATCAATTTTATGACATTTATTTTATATATATATATATATATATATATATATATATATATATATATATATATATATATATATATATATTATTAGTGTTTTAAGTTGGCATTATGTTTGATAAAACTAAGCTTTAGCAATGTCATGATGGATGTCATGACATTCGAGATGAAGATAAATCCTACCGCTAAGGATGTTAAAAGACATTTCAGCTGGAAGCTAAAGTCAGGAAATTCTGAGAAAATAGCGATGTCATAAGATGTTATGACATTCTGTGACATTCTGAGAATCTGCTTGTTCTGAGATTTTCGAAGTTTGTTGAGTGCTAAATATTGTTTTTCCATTATTAGAAAGCATGCTCACGTGGTTGCTAGGTTAAACTTAATTAAACCTAAATTGGTTGTTGAAAAGACCATGTTTTTAGGATTAAATTAAGTGAACCCTAGCTATCTTTATGGAAGCCCAAACTGAAGTTTCGGATCGCTTCTATAAAAGGAAAAGAACCCTTACTCTGCGCGCCCTTTGAATGTATTGAAGAGAGAGACTTGTTTTTGTGTCGTTAGGATTTGTACATTGGTATTGTGTAATTCTAGTTTCTCTTGTGAGCCAAGCAACTATCAATTGATAAGTGCATTGGACTAGGATTTTTGTAAGGTAGTTTATCACTCAAAGCTTTAAAGCACGAGTGTTTGTCTCTTGATTGAAGCGTGAAGCAAGATCAAGATATTTTATTGAAGTGTGTCTTCACAATTCAATTAGTCAATAGGTTGATATCTTTGTTGTGATTGAGGGAGTGAGTGGGTACTCGGATCTAAGTAGGACTTAGGTTGAAGTTGCATTGGGTAGGTTTAAGTGAAGGAGATAAACGGTGGTTTATTCCGAATTAATCCTACTAATAGTGAATTTCCTCCCGGCTTGGTAGCCCCAGATGTAGGTTTGTTGAACCGAACGGGTGATCAACTTATTGTGTTCTTTTTGCATTCGTGTGAATTGTTAACATAGTGTCAAATCGTGTCATAACATTCTCGTGACATCACGATCGCTGCCAGAATTTCAATTGGCATCGGAGGCCGCTTGTTATTTCGGGTGAGATCTAGGGATAATAGTTTCTGGCGTAATGGATAAAGAAGGAGGATTTGGAGGAAGACCACCTATTATGGATGGGTCTAATTATGATTACTGGAAACCTCGTATGGTTGCCTTCTTAAGATCAGTGGACATTAAAGCTTGGAGAGCCGATAAAGGATGGAAACATCCCACCAAGCTTGAGAAAGATGGCACTTGTCTTGAAACCCGAGGAGGAATGGAGCAAAGAGGAAGAAGAGCTAGCTCTAGGGAACTCTAAAGCATTGAATGCCTGCTCAATGGTATTGATAGGAATATCTTTAGACTGGTTCATCAATGTGAGCTGGCCAAGGATGTTTGGGACACTCTTAGAACTACTCATGAGGGAACATCCAAGGTGAAGATGTCAAGACTTCAGATGCTCACTACCAAATTTGAGAATTTGAAGATGAAGGAAGATGAGAATATTCATGAATTTCACATGAATATTTTGAAATTGCCAATGCCTCAAGAGCACTTGGTGAAAAGATGTCAAGAGAAGTGGTGAGAAAGATTCTCAGATCCTTGCCTAAGAGATTTGCAATGAAAGTCACTGCAATATAGGAGGCTCAGGACATCAGCACCTTGAAGGTTGAAGAACGATAGGATCTCTTATGACTTTTGAGATGGGAATCATGAACTGCTGACAAGAACAAAAGCATAGCACTTGTATCCAATTCAAGAGGGATGCAAGGAGGAAGATGAGGAGAAGATATCCAAGCTATAGCCATGCTTGGAAGATAGTTCAACAAACCGATCGAGAATTGATCCAAAGTCAAGGTCACATGTCAAGGACACGATCGACATCGCAGATCTTATGATTCCAAAGAAGATCCAAGTCGAAGAAAAGGAGTCAAGGCAAGAAAGTCCAATGTCATGAATGTGAAGGATTTGGACATATTAGAGTGAATGTCCCACCTTTCTAAAGAAACAAAAGAAAGGAATGGCTCACTTGATGATGGTGATTCGTGAAGTGAATCGAGTAAGAAGGTGCCAAACTTGTCACCTCTCGGAGTGTACAACTCGATATGGATTCTAATGATGAGGAAGTGACATTTGAAGAGCTTCGAAAACTACGAAGTGTACAAAAATGGTGAAGCATGTCCAGAATGAGGAGCGAAAAAGTCGATTGAGAAGTTGGAAGGTGAGAATGTGAAGTTGGAGGTGAGAAAGAGGAAAACACACCACTATAAATCACCTCAATAGTGATATTGTTATGTCAATTCCAAACTTGATCGATGTCAAATCACAAAATGTTGACATCCCATCGATAAACCGAAGAAATTCTTCACTTGGACAAAATGCGTGAAATAAGCATGGTCTAGGATATGTGGTCGAAAAGCAACCTGTTGGTGACATTAAGAAAAGAGACATAGGAAAACAATGTCAAAGCGTGTCACAACCCAAAACAGAAATGTGTCCGCTCAGCTATGATCGCAAAGAGATTTGCAATAACCGTGAATGGAACAAACGAGAAGTCAATGACAAAGAAGATGTCATACCACAAGCCGGTGAATGTGTCCGCCTGGTATATGAAGACTAAGAAGTTTGTCTATAACAAAAGGAAGAATGACCTAATAGACCAATGTCAAAGCGATGTCACAACATTGGGTGCAACATCAAAATCATAGAAACATGAACAAACAGCTTCAAAGATGGAGATGTCATTATTGTGGAAGGTTTGGTCACATAAAATCTTTCGCTGACTTCATGGATATCCTATTCAAGGGTCTTATGTGAAGCCTAAAACCAACGGTATCATACTCTCAGGAAGAAGAAGATCGTTGTTCGGTAGCTAACACTTCTCTTAGTATGTCTACCAAGAAAGAGTGGTACTTTGATAGTGGGTGTTCCAAGCATATGACTGGTATAAAAAACCTTCTGAATAATGTCAAACCTCACTCTACCAGCTTTGTTACTTTTGGAGATGGAGCTAAAGGATAAATCAAGGTGTTGGAAACTTGACCTCCGAGTTCCAAATCTAAATGGAGTGTTGTTGGTAAAAGGCTTGACTGCTAATCTCATAAGCATAAGTCAGCTATGTGATATGGGATTTAAAGTCAACTTCACCAGGTCTGAATGTCTTGTAATCAATGATAAACAAGAAGTTGTGATGAAAGGAGTCAGATCAAAGGACAACTGCTACATGTGGGAATCTGAGAACACCAACCTCTCTTATGTGTGCTCTACAGACAAGGATGAAAAGGAGGTAAAGCTATGGCATCAAAAACTTGGACATCTGCATCTCAAAGGGATGAAAAAGATCATCACTATGGAGGCTGTCAGAGGGATACCAAAACTCCATATTGATGAAGGAAGAATCTGTGATAAGTGTAATGTTGGAAAGCAAACCAGAATGTCACAACCAATGTCTAGACACCTGACCGCTTCTAGAGTGCTGAAGCAAGTTCCTAGGGCTTGGTATGATAGGCTGACCAAGCTACTTATTGATAAAGGATATAGGAAAAGAGTCTTGGATAAAAGTCTCTCCTTCAAGAATAAAGGAGGAAAGACAATGGTGATTCAAATTTATGTTGGTGACATAGTGTTTGGAGGAATGTCAGACACAATAATGGAAGTCTCAACACAACTTTCACAGAGCAAATATGCAAGGAGGATTGACAAGGGGACTGGGATGAAGAATGTCAGCCATAAAAGGACTCCTGCTCCTACACACTTGAAGTTGTCCAAGAAAAAAAGTGAAGAAAGTGTTGATAAATGCTTGTGTGAAAGCTCTTTTGAAGGATGGTTCATCTTGAGAAATTATCCTGCTTGGGTCGCAAGAAGCAAACCGTATTCTCAAAGTTGAGATCGATCACATAGCACTGGTAGCAATTGTTCTCGATGATCCGATGAAGCAGATGTCGATCGAATACAATGTCATAGGATGTCATGACATTGTACCGTGACACTTTTACTAAAGTGCTTGAGACTAGCCATTTGAAATGTTAAGGGCAAGTTGGGTAATTGTCCAAATGAGGAATTGAGCAATTAACCTTGCATACAACAAGGAATGGAAAGGATCTTTTTCTTCAAGTATTTATAAGTAGGTTATTTAAGTATTTTCCTCTTATTTTTAAAAGGTCCAAGAATAGGAAGAGACTCCTTCATATAATAGTTTCTTCTTTTGAAAGTATCATATTTCCTTCATCTAAAAGAAACTTTCAAAATCTCGCCATTCTCGCTCTCATTTCCTCAAAATCTTCCAAAGAAAATATGTCTTCATCATCTTCATCTTCTCAAAAATCGGTTCATCATCTCCCGCCATGGATGAAGTTAGGGCACATCGATGACATGCATGTTGAAGCTCGAGAATCACCTCCTCAAGAATGGCCATGCACCTTAAAAGGTCAAGAAATTGCGACAAGGAATGCAAGAAGGACGCAAGCATCACCTTCGGTAAGACTTACCATCCTCTTCTATTCCTCGTAAATGGTAAACACAAAGGAGTCTAGGGGTGCATATAGCCATTGCTAGATTGGTAACCGTGGATCCTCAATGAAGACCAACTGCTCCCGGGTTTCACCTCTAAATGAAAAGTCCGCTAGTCCTAGCTTAGCTTGATCCAGATGTCACAGAGGATGTCAAGACATCCGTGACCATGTTGATTCTCCTATCAAGAATGTTGATCCTTCGCTTAAAGATTCAAGTGAGTATTGATGATGTTTATAATGAAACCCCGTTAATGAAAATGTGATGTCCGATGGTGTCCTTGAGGAATCCTAAAGAGTGCTCAGATAAAACTCCAGATTCTATTTCGATAGTATCTTAGAAGAGACTCGAAAAACCTAGTGGAGATAATCTTGAAAAGTCTCCGCTCAAGACTCAAAATTTAGTTGATCCCGTCATTGTTTTAGATGAAGAGTTCGACAATGACCTCATAGCCAATGTTAATCCTAGCATTGCAAAGAGGATGATGAGAAGGAAGGAAAACAGTCGCCTCAGAGTCCTGTTAAAGAAAAGGTTGATGAAAATGTTTCTAAGGTGAGAAATGCACATATGAACCTCTACAATGAAATGTAGAGTAAAACTATTGGTGGTGGCTCCGCACCCAAGAGGACACCAATTGTGAAGAAAAGAAAATGCCCGAACCTTCGTGAGTCGATCAAGATTCGAGTTTGATGTTGAAATAAATGTCACCGACATTCATCCAAGGAAGAAGGCAACTTGGGAACCGCCCATGGTGCCCAAGTGGCCATTGACAATATCTCATTCCATCATCCCGAGAATGGGAGATGGAAGTATGTTTGCTCAAGAGGATTGCTTTGGAGAGGAGCCGAATAAGAGTGCTCGGAGTGTAAAGAGATTGTCAATCTGATTAAGGATCGGATTAATGAAGAGTTGTGAGTTTCTCAAACTGTTATGATGTATTGGTAAAGGAATTCATAGTGAATTTGTCAAATGGTTGTGGTGATGGGAGGTCTGCAGACTACCAGACTGTTTATGTGAGGGGGAGAAAAGTCAGGTTTTCTCCAAATGTGATCAATAGATTCCTAGGTAGATCTGCTAATACTCAGCCAGAGCGGGAGGAAATTGACAACAAGATTTGTCAAACCATCACTGCCAAACAAGTCAGACAATGACCTCTAAAGGGAAAACTCTCAGCTAGCAAGTTGAGTGTCAAATTTGCCATACTGCATAAGATTGGTGCTGCGAACTGGGTCCCAACCAATCACAAATCCACTATTTCTAATGGATTGGGAAGATTCATTTATGCAGTAGGTACTCAGGCTACCTTTGACTATGGATCCTACATTAGAGCTTGTTTGGGCTACACCTCTAATATTTCTTTTGTTTTAATCTAAGGGTAATAGTTTTGCAAATTTTTTACTAATATAGACCACACAACTAACTCTAAATCCTTTTTTGATTTCACTCATTCTAAGAGATGATTTTGTAAAAATTGAGTTTAATTTGTTTTTTTTAGATTTGTCTTTTTTTGAGCTGATTATGGTTCATTCCCCCTAGTTTATTTTTATCAATTTTATGACATTTATATATATATATATATATATATATATATATATATATATATTGTTAGTGTTTTTAAGTTGGCATTATGTTTGGTAAAACTAGGCTTTAGCAATGTCATGATGGATGTCATGACATTCGAGATTGAAGATAAATCCTACCGCTAAGGATGTTAAAAGACACGAACCGAAGCTAAAGTCAGGCTGGAAATTTCAGAAAAGATCGATGTCATAATGTATGTTATGACATTTAGTGTGACATTCTGCTCGCAGAACTGCTTGTTCCCTGAGATTTTTCGTGAAGTTTGTTGAGTGCTAAATATTGTTTTTCGTTATTAGAAAGCATGCTCACGTGGCTGCTAGGTTAAACTTAATTAAACCTAAATTGGTTGTTGAAAAGACCATGTTTTTAGGATTAAATTAAGTGAACCCTAGCTATCTTTATGGAAGCCCAAATCAAGTTTCGGATCGCTTCTATAAAAGGAAAAGAACCCTTACTCGCTGCAACGCCTTTGAATGTATTGAAGAGAGAGCAGCTTGTTTTTGTGTATTGTTAGGATTTGTACAGTTGGTATTGTGTAATTCTAGTTTCTTCGAGCCAAGCAACTATCAATTGATAAGTGCATTGGACTAGGATTTTTGTAAGGGTAGTTTATCACCAAAGCTTTAAAGCACGAGTGTTTGTCTCTTGATTGAAGTGGGAAGCAAGATCAAGATATTTTATTGAAGTGTGTCTTCACAATTCAATTAGTCAATAGGTTGATATCACCGCCGTGATTGAGGGGAGTGAGTGGGTACTCGATCTAAGTAGGACTTAGGTTGAAGTTGCATTGGGTAGGTTTTAAGTGAAGGAGATAAACCGTGGTTTATTCCCGAATTAATTCTACTAATAGTGAATTTCCTCCCGGCTTGGTAGCCCCTGATGTAGGTTTGTTGAATCGAACGGTGAACAACTTATTGTGTTCTTTATCGTCAGATTCATCGTGTGAATTGTTAACATAGTGTCAGATACTGTGTCATAACATTCTCTGTGACATCACGTATCTGCTGCCAGGAATTTCATATATTATTGTGAGATACTGGATCAAACTCTATTGGGTCGAAGGTAGTATCTTGGTTCGACAGAGTTTAACATGCAGTCAAAGTTGGCTCAGATGTTGTTGTCGAAGTGTTACAAGCTGTAGTCGAAGTGTGTTCTAGCTTGTAGTGTCGAAGGATGCTAGGATTGTTAGCATCGAATTGGGCCTATTTGTCATGTCCAATTAGTTAAGTTAGCATGTACCCTAAGTTAGCTTGTAATGGGTATTTGTGATAAAAGCCTATTTGTTTAGTATGTTAGGTTTATTATAAATAACATACTGCAAATCCTATTTTAGGGTAAGAGGATTATTTTTTATTCTTGTATACTTGTAATCTTATTTCAAGAGTAAGGAAAGAATAGAAGTTGATAACCAATCCTTGTGTTCATCGTGTTCTTCATTCTTTTTCCTACCCTAATTGTTTCTTGATCATTAAGAAACAAGTTTATGTTTTGTTACAAGACATTCGATTCACAACAAATTGGTGCGTTGAGCGTGAAGAAGATGCCTTCGAAAAAGTATGAGATTGAAAAGTTCACTGGAGTGAACGATTTTGGCCTGTGGCGCTTGAACATGAAAGCCATACTGGTTCAGCAGAGAATCAACCATGAACGAAGCGTTAACGGCAGCTGAGAAGACGACAATGATAAAGAAGTCCCACAACGCAATTTTATTGAGCCTTGGTGATAAGGTTCTTCGACAGGTTCAAAGGAGACGACGGCGACAGGGTTATGGGTGAAACTTGAAAGTTTGTACATGACCAAATCGTTGGTGAATCGACTCTATCTGAAGCAAGCTTTGTATTCATTCAAGATTATCGAAGACAAAGTGTTGGCTGAGCATTTGGATATGTTCAACAAGCTGATTCTCGATCTTGAAAATATTGATGTGAAGATCGACGATGAAGATCAAGCGTTGTTGTTGTGCGCGTTGCTCAGATCACATGCTCACTTCAAAGAAACTCTCTTGTATGGAAGGGAGTCTCTGACCTTTGAAGAAGTTCAATCAGCCTTGTATTCGAAGGACTTGAACGAACAAAAGAAGCATAAACCTTCGATGGTTGGTGAAGGTTTGGCCGTTAAAGGAAAAATCTTGCGAAAGGATAATAAGTTCGACAAGAAGAAAGGTAAAAGTCAGCAGAAGTTTTACAGTGGTGAAGCATATGGTATTCGATGCTATCATTGTAAGAAGGAGGGTCACACAAGAAAAGTGTGCCCTAAACGCGTGAAAGATCATGGAGGAAAGGATAATGGCAATGCAGCTATTGTTCAAGATGATTTCGACTCATCTGATGTTCTTGTGGTTTCGAGCAGCCAACTCGTCGAAGGAGTGGATTATGGATTCTGGGTGCACTTGGCACATGACTTCAAACAAAGACTTGTTCGAGGAATTATGTGATCAAGATGGTGGATCTGTATTGCTGGAAAACAACAAATCTTGCAAGATTGCAGGTGTTGGATCTGTGAGATTCAAACTCCATGATGAGTCAATAAGGTTATTGACTGAAGTCAGGTATGTACCTGATTTGAAGAGAAATTTGATTTCTCTTGGTGAATTCGACAAGAAAGGATATGTTTTTTCAAGGAGAGAAAAGTATCCTAAGAGTCATTAAGGGGTCAAAGGAAGTCTTGAGAGGCGTGAAGAAACAAGGCTTGTATACCCTTGAGGCTGAAGTTGTAAGTGGTTCGACAAATGTTGCATCCACTAAACCTTTGTCGAAGACAGAAATTTGGCACATGAGATTAGGCCATGTCAGTGAAAGGGGTCTGGTCGAATTGGGGAAACAAAATTTGCTTGGTGGAGAAAAAGTCGAAAAACTGAATTTTTGTGAACCCTGTATACTTGGAAAATCTTGCAGAGTGAAGTTCAACAAAGGCAAACAAAGAACACATGGATCCCTTGATTACATCCATGTTGATCTTTGGGGGCTTGCAAGGTGTCCATCACATTCAGGAGCAAGGTATTTTCTATCCATAGTAGATGACTACTCTAGAAAGTTATGGGTATTCATTCAGAAGACTATGGATGAAACTTTTGAGAATTTCAAAGGTTGGAAGACTTTGGTCGAAAATTAAACTGGCAGAAAGGTCAAGAGGTTGAGAACAGACAATGGTCTTTAATTTTGCAATGAGGCATTTGACAACTTTTGTGATGCCTTTAGTATTGCAAGGCATAGAACTACTGCAGGCACTCCACAATAAAATGGTTTGGCTGAAAGGTTTAATCGAACCATCTTGAAGAGAGTTAGATGCATGTTGACTAGTTCTGGGTTAAAGAAGGTGTTTTGGGATGAGGCTGTTTCGACAACAACATATCTGATAAACAGATGTCCTTTGACTACGTTAGATATGAAGACACCTGAAGAAGTTAGGTTGGGACATCCACCAAATCTCAACAAACTGAGAGTATTTGGCTGCGTAGCCTATGCTCACATTAGGCAAGACAAGGTCGAACCTAGAGCTCTTAAATGCATGTTCACAGGATACCCTGAAGGAGTCAAAGCTTATAGGATATGGTACCTAGAGTTAGGTCACAAAAGGATTATCACCAGTTGAGATGTTGTTTTCAATGAAGCTGAAATGACTTTCAAGAAAACGGATGATGTTGGTCAAAGTGAAGAAGTATCTAATGAAGAGCTGGAACAGGTAGAGATTCCTGTTGAGGTGGAGCATGTTGATGCTGAATTGCATATCCCAGATAAAGTCGAAGAAGCAAAGGATGCTGATGAAGTTGAGGAAACTGTCGATGACTATCTATTGGCAAAAGATAGGACACGAAGAGTCATCAAACCAACTCAAAGATTTGGGTATTCAGATCTTATAACTTATGCCTTAATCTCTGCAAGTGAGGTTCTAGACGAAGAACCAAGAGACCATAAGGAAGTTATGAGGAGTCAAAATAAGACTAAATGGCTGAAGGCCATGGATGATGAGATGAAGTCTCTTCATGATAACAACACTTGGGAATTGATCAAGAAACTTGCTGGAGCCAGGTTAGTCAGCTGTAAATGGATTTTCAAAGTTAAGGAAGGAATCAAAGGAGTGGCATCAAAAAGATACAAGGCAAGGTTGGTTGCAAGGGGTTTCACTCAAAAAGAAGGTGTAGACTTCAATGATGTGTTTCTCCTGGTTTGAAGCATATGTCCATTCAAATGTTGCTTGCCATGGTGGCACAGTTCGATCTTAAACTGGAACAGATGGATGTGAAGACTGCATTCTTGTATAGTGATCTAGATGAAACAATCCTGATGAGGCAACCTGAAGGGTATTTCGAAAAGGGAAAGGAAGATTATGTGTGCAAGTTGAATAGATATTTATATGGGCCGAAACAATCTCCTCGACAGTGGAATAGGAGATTCGACAAATTCATGGCACACATAAGTTTCGTTAGAAGTCAGTTCGACCACTGTCAAAATCGGAGGGAAAACATTTGTTACGAATTTAGAAATGGAACTAAAAACAATAATAATGTAGATGGAGGGGAGTGAAGACCTGATCTATGGACTCGTTGTGAGGAATGACATATAAATTACAGATATCGACGGTTCCATCTGGAAGAACAGATTCTAGAAGCGTTCCAATGACAGTCGCAGATGTTGAAGATAACAAGAGGATAAACCTTCTCAGACAAGCTCTAAGAAGAGGAAGAAGATGAAGAGAACTGCAACACTGTGCGACTGCTTGCCGCCATGGTTGGAGCTTGGATTCAACAACACTTCACTGCTAACAAAACGCAAAAACGAACAAGGCAGTGCGAAGAAGAGAACACGCGGAATTTGATTGTTAGCTAGGGTTTTTTACGTGGGCTGATCGTTTGATTTTAGCCAAGAGTAAAACGTTTCAGAAAGAGTTTCGACGAAGGATGTGGAACGAGAAGTGTGAAAACCCAAAGAGTTCAGTGAAGAGTAAAAACGCAGTTTCAACCGTGAAGATGAAAATGAAAATGGATTTAGAAAATAAAAATGAGTTCCAACGTGAAAAGTTGGAAAAATGAATGAAAATTAAAATTAAAATATTTTTGTAAACCGTTTATTTTTATTCATCTAATTCAATTTCATTATTTTTTGAAATCTTAAATAAGTACTAATAAAATTAATTTTTTATAAAAAGATTGAAATTTTTTATAATTTTTTCATATATAACTGAGTCAAGAAAAATCACCAAAATTTTCCCACAAATTTATTAATAGTCACCCATTAATATATCACAATGATTACATATTTGAAGTTATAAAATTAAATAAATTTTTTTAGCTTATATAAATTTACACTCATTTATTTAATTTGTTTATTTTAAAAGGAGTAATTGAGATTTGATTATAATAATATTTTTAATTTAAACTCATTTTTAAAAAATAAGAGAAATATTGTCATATGAAAATATTTAAAATTATATTTTATTTATAAAATTGTCACCATATTTTTTATTTACACTCTTTTTTTTTTAGTTTAAAGAGAATAATTGAGACTTGATTAAAATAATATTTTTAACTTAAACCCATTTTTAATAAATAGAGACATATTGTCATATGATAATACTTAAATGTAAATTTTACCATTTTTTTTCTTTACACCCGATTTTCAAAAATTGAATGTAAATTTGATTTGATTCAATTTTTTAAAATTATATCAGCAACAGTACTTCTCAAGATCTATAAATTAAATCCAGGTTATATCAATGATTTTATTTCGGCCGAAACTTTAACCTTCACATTAACATCCATAAAAAGAAGTTCAGCGACGTAAAATAATTAGAAAGTGATACACAAAATTAAAGATATTTTTATTCCTTAAAACAATTCTTATTGTAGAATAGGTATACCTACTCTACGTATACGTACCATCTAAAGATTTTGAAAACACTACAACGACAAATATCTAAAAGGACGTTGTAACATGTATTGAATATTCAAAACCTTACAACGGTATAATTCTCAAATGCAATTTCCTACCGTATTATATTTTCTTCGAAGACGTTGTCTAATGCATTTATTTATTGACCACATTTTTCTTTTGACAACATTTTTCCCTTTATTCTTTCTTTTTCTTTTTGTCCGAATCTTTTTGTTCACAAAAAAAAAATCAATAAATCAAACGTGTAATAATAACAATTTAAAATGGCACGCCAACTCAAATATTTAGAGTCGTTGAAGCCAGTAGTAATTAACAAAACGAATTACTAGCTAGTTACGAAAATGAAGATATATTAGAGAATCTTAACACGCTAATTAATCAATTAATGTGTTGCATACATGACATAAATTAACTACGGAGAGGAAGTGGTCAACAAGGGCTCTGAAAGATTAAGAGTTAGATGATGGTGATGGTGGAAGATGACATAAACGTATCAACGGACATAATTATTGACAATTGCACTTTTAAAGCTTAATAGGAACAATATTACCAATCAGGGATTAATGTTTAAATTTGTCACAAGTCACAACCACAAACTTGACAAAGACAAAACGTGTACTTTTACTTCCTTTTGCTTTAAACTATCAACATTTTCACCACACCATGAAGAAATACTCTTGTTTCATTAGGAACCCTAATATATATAGAGTTTAATTGTTATACAGTGTAAAAATCTTTTACACCAATGATGCATTATAAGTCATAACCATCCAAATATAATATTTTAAGAGAAGTTCAAATTAAAGTCAAACTTTTTAAATAATCAATGATTGTGATTTCTTGATGGTATAAAAAGAAAACTTCTTTAATATATATATATATATATATATATATATATATATATATATATATATATATATATATATATATATATATATAAAGGAGGAATCATTCACCGAAGATTATACCATGAGTTACACTGTTCAACGTTAAGATTAATATTTTTTAAAATTGACCGTTGGATTGAAACATAATATCATATAGATCATTTCTATAAAGTTTGAGACTAATCTATAATGATTTACTATGTTAATGAACTACATCAAAATTAACATTATATGAAAGTTCATTTCGACGTTAATTTTTAGATATCTTGATCGTATAGTAAATCATTATATATTAGTCTCAAACTTTATAGGTATGATCTATATGATGGTATGTTTCAATCCAACGGTTGATTTTAAAAAATATTAATCTGAAGTAACGTTTTTGAGCGAGTGTAACTCATGGTGTAAGTCTTCGAGTGTAATTTGATTCCTCCTCATATATATATATATATATATATATATATATATATATATATATATATATATATATATATATATATATATATATATATATATATATAGAGAGAGAGAGAGAGATAAGAGTTCATAAATATTTCTCATAATTTTCAATAAAAAATAGTTTCTTCTTATTTTTAAAATAATCTCGCTTTTGGTATTTAATTAAGATAAATAATAAATTATGATGCTAAATATTTCATAAATAATATCACGACTCTTAATAAAAAAATAGTTTATTTTTATTTTTATTCAAATTTCATTTTTTTTTATTTTCCTTAAAACCATGTTCTATTATATTAACTTAAATAATGAAACTAACACTTTTTAAACAATAAATACAAAATAATATATACAAGATTCATAAAAAATAAAATTAAATAATGAGTAAAGAGTATATAATAATTTAGTTTTGAAGAAAATAGATTAAAAAAATATAAAATCAGTTTTAATAAAATGATCACTTTGTATACGTATTTTTTATTTATAACATAATTATAAAGTACACATTACTCATTATTTTATTTTTTTCTTGAATATCTTTTATTAATATTATTTTTTAATATATTAAACACTTATACATTTTATAGTATTTTAAGTGAATAAAATATTATTTTATTTAAATAAAACTAAAAGAAAAAAAACTTTGTATAAAATTTAGACGAAACAATTTTTTTTATTAAAACCAAACTTTATTGTCAACAAATATTAAAATTCATGTTTTTTAATATAAAAAAGAAATGTGTTTGTAATATTTTTTAATATCTAAAAACACATGAATTTTTATATTTAAAAACACGTGAATTTTAATATTTCAAAAAAGTTTAAGAATTTAAAATACAATCATATTTTTATTTTTTTTTCAATTAATAAAATAATATTTTATTCACCAAAAATACACATTATATCTCCTTATTCCATCGGATATCTTTTGATTGAGCTATATCTCCTCCAATTCAAACCTCAATCGCTTTAAAAGACACACTAAAATAGAAGCAACTTCAAAATTTCATTCCGGAAGATTCTTCAAAATCTTTTAAGTCAAGATCATCTTCAATTTTCACCATAAACATGATGGATATATATATATCTGCTCAAACAGGAAGAATCATCATCTAAATGTTCTCTTAAATCAACATCACTAGATGATAAAGAAACTAATTCTAATCAATTCCTATGTCATTCCTTACTCATTAATAGTGATTTTGTACTCATAAAAGCCTACTTAAAGTTCCCTAGCCAAAGTGTCTAAAATTGGGCAGAACTCAAAATCAGAAAAGTGTGAGCAAATCAACTCAGTATGCGTCGCGAACGCTACTTCGTGCCGCGACTTTAGCAGGGTTCAGTTTGCACCGCGCCAGCCCGTTGGCGCCGCGAATTGAGCGTGACAGGATGGTTTTCTTCAGAGTTGCCAGCATCCCTTCCACACCATTTTCCCAAAATGTTGGTATCAAACACAACTAAAACCCAAAACAAACCATTTTAAGCTACTAGCAACATGGGTAGTCACATAAAAACAACATTTATCACAAAATTCATCAAGTTCTATGAATTTTTAGGTTTTAAATTGAATTCCTAACAACAACAAAACACAAACCTAGCAAATTTACAATCCCCACTACCTATCATTCATCATGTTCCCAATTAGAGAGCAAGAACCCCACCCTTACCTTGTGAATCGGAGATTGAATTGCTTAGAGGTGGTGATTTTCCCTAGCTCAAGTTTTCCTTCTTCTCTTCTCTTCCTTTCTCTTTTTCTCTCCAAAACCTCTCTTTTCTCTACTACTCATAAAAATAACATTTTCTCTCTTCTTATTCTATTCCTTTTTAAAAACAATACTCTATTATTATTATTATTCTTACTAATATTATTATTATCACAACTTATTTTAATTAATTACCCCATAACCAATTAATAACTTACATTGGTATTCTACACTATTTCCAATTATTCGGAAAAATATACGAAAATATTAAATTAAGTAAATAATTAAACAATTAAATAATCCGGGTGTTACAACTCTCCCCCACTTAGAATATTTTCGTCCTCGAAAATTTACTTGGTCCAAACAATTCGGGATAGGAGTTGCGCATCTTGCTCTCCAACTCCCAGGTCATGCTTTCTCCACCAATTCCAAACCACACAACCTACACCAAAGCAATCTATTTCCCTCTTAGAGTCTTCATTTCGCGATCCTCAATTCTCACTGGTGTCGTCTCTACCGTGAGATTATCACGCACTTACACATCATCCATTGGAATCACATGAGACGGATCGGGAACATACTTTCGGAGTTGCGATACATGAAACACATCGTGCAAATTAGCAATACTTGGCGGTAATGCCACACGGTAAGCAACTTTCCCAACACGATCTGATATCTGATACAGACCAATAAAACAAGGAGTGAGCTTCTTAGACTTCAAATCTCACCCAACACCAGTCACATGCGTGACTCTCAAAAATACATGATCGCCAACTTGAAATTCCAAATCATTCTTTCTCTTGTCATGGTAAATTTTTTGTCGACTTTGAGAATCTTTCATCTTCTCTCGAATAAGCTTCACTTTCTCAACAGTCTCTTTAACAATCTCGGGTCTTGTTGCTGCGGTAAAGCGACAAGCAAAGAGTTGGTATTATTTTTACCGGGTGATATATACCGGTTAGGTTATATCGTGTCCACAGAGATTAGTTATTGATTCGTCGTTCGACAATTCTACCGTTAATGAGTTTGGGATTAAAAGAAATGAAAATAAAAGACAGAAAGAAAATGAACAAAAAGTATAAAGGATAGACAGCTTATCCGGAACAAATGTAAACTACCCATCACAGACTTAAATCTACCACCCAGTTATACTCGACCTACGATACTCGTCCGTGTCATCACATACCTTTCACAACCTAAGCTATTTCTAACCCAAATTGAGAATCCTCCCGAATCATCTCAATATCCATTTCTGGCCTATCTCAACAATACAGAAGTCAACTGCGTCACCTCCATGCCCATCTCTAGCTTACTTCACCAACGCAGAGGCATTAAGATTAAATACTCTATAGTGAATGTCAGCTCTAAACCCATTTCTAGCATTCAAAAACTAACATATAATCATCCTAGGTAAGAATCTAAGCAATCTATCTCTAGTAAAGCTCAAATCTCTAACATAGAGTAAAAACCTAAGACAATCACCAACATAGATTCGTAAAGCAAACTTTATACAACGTCAAAGGCGACAAATATACATGAGTTAGAGTAGATATACATACAAAACCCAACAAAAGAGATTACAAAGAGAAGAGAAGAAGAGGAACCAAACATTTCTTGGTTTGTCAACACCAATCGACGAGTGATTCGACTCCGGATCATCCAAATGCAAGCTCCAATGTTGTTTTCTAAGCTCTCTAGACCAAAAAATGATGTTGATGGTGTTGGGACTCAAAAATACCCAACCATGACCTAAAAATGTGTTTTTAGCCCCTTTTAAAGAATTCTGATATCGCAGGGCGCGCTAAGCCCGGTATTTTCGCGCTAAGCGCGGTCTGTGCTGTCCTGAAAAAAATCAACATCTTGTTTTTGCCATATCTTGAGAACCGTAACTCGGAATTGCGCCCGGTTTGAAGCGTTAGAAAGCTTATTAAATTTCCTATCTAACCATGACAAAATATCAATCAAATTTGTAAGTTTTTTTATGTTGGCATTAATTTATGGTAAAACTAGGATATGACAATGTCTTGACTGATGTCATGACATTCAGAGTTGAAGATAAATTCTGCAAAAGAAGAATAATTCAAGTACAGCTCAGATTGGAATTTAACCGAAGTGCTGGAATTCTGCAGAAGAATGACTGATGTCATAACCAATGTTATGACATTCAGTGTGACATTTGCTGTTATGCAAATTCACTTTTCCTGAGACTTTTCAGGATTTCTGTTGAGTTGTTTTTATTATGATTTATGTAATTGGATCACATGCTCACATGGCTCTGTGGTTAATCTTAGTTAACCCTAAATTGGTTTGTTAAAAAGACCAAGTCTTTAGGATAAATTAAGTGAACCCTAGCTATAATTATGGAAGCCCAAAACTGAAGTTACAGGACTGCTTCTATAATAGGAAATGAACCCTTACTCTGCTGCAACGCCTTTTGGGACTGTATGGAAGATCTAGCAGGTTGTTTATTTGTGTATTCTAGTTTCTCTTGTGAGCCAAGCAATTATCATTTGATAAGTGCCTTGGACTAGGATTTGGTTGTAAGGGTTGTTGTCCACTCAAATCTTTGAAGCACGAGTGTTGTGTCTCTTGATTAAAGCTTTGAAGCAAAATCAAGTATGTTTATTGAAGAGTGTCTTCACAATTCAATTAATCAATAGGTTGATATCACTGCTGTGATTGAGGGGGAGTGAGTAGGAACTCAGGTCTAAGTAGGACTTAGATTGAAGTTGCATTGGGTAGGTCTTAAGTGAAGGAGATAAACTGGTTGGTTTATTCCTGAATTAATTCTACTAATAGTGAATTTCCTCCCTGGCATGGTAGTCCCCAGATGTAGGTGTAGTTACACACTGAACTGGGTAAACAATTGATTGTGTTCTTTACATCTGTTTAAATTAACTGTGTGAATTGTTAACAGAGTGTTAGATACTGTGTCATAACATTCTCTGTGACATCACGTATCTGCTGCCAAGAATTTCAATTGGCATCAGAGCAGGCACCCTGCCTGTTATTTCTGGGTGAGATCTAGGGATAATAGTTTCTGGCGTTATGGACAAGGAAGGAGGATTTGGAAGTAGACCACCGATTCTGGATGGATCTAACTATGATTACTGGAAACCTCGTATGGTTGCCTTTTTGAAGTCACTGGACATTAAAGCTTGGAGAGCTGCTGACAGAGGATGGAAACATCCTACCAAGCTTGAGAAGGATGGGACTACTAGTTTGAAACTTGAGTAAGAATGGAGCAAAGAAGAAGAAGAACTAGCACTGGGCAACTCTAAAGCATTGAATGCCTTATTCAATGGAATTGACAGAAATATTTTCAGACTAGTACATCAGTGTGAACTAGCCAAGGATGTTTGGGACACTCTTAAAACCACTCATGAGGGTACATCCAAGGTGAAAATGTCAAGACTTCAGATGCTCACTACCAAATTTGAGAATCTGAAGATGAAGGAAGATGAGACCATTCATGAGATTCACATGAACATCTTGGAGATTGCCAACACCTCAGGAGCATTGGGAGAAAAGATGTCAGAAGAAAAGCTGGTGAGAAAGATTCTCAGATCCTTGCCTAAAAGGTTTGCAATGAAAGTGACTGCTATAGAGGAAGCTCAGGATATCTGCACCTTGAAGGTTGATGAACTTATTGGATCACTTCAGACATTTGAGATGGGGATCAGTGAAAATGTTGACAAGAAAAACAAGAGCATAACCCTTGTATCCAATTCTGAAGAGGAATGCATGGAGGGTGATGAAGAGAAGATATCTGAAGCAATAGCTATGCTTGGAAGACAGTTCAACAAAATCATCAAGAAAATTGACCCAAAGTCAAGGTCAAATGTCAAGAACATCTCATCTGACATCAGCAGACCTTATGACTCCAGCAGAAGAGCAAAACCTGAAGAAAAGAGCAATCAAAGCAGAGGAATTCAATGTCATGGATGTGAGAGATATGGACACATTAGAGCTGAATGCCCCACCTTTCTAAAGAAACAAAAGAAAGGAATGTCTATCACTTGGCCTGATGGTGACTCAGAAAGTGATTCCGAAGAAGAATCTGCCAAACTAGTTACTGCTCTATCTGGTGTCTATAAATCTGATAGTGACTCTAGTGATGAGGAGGTGACATTTGAAGAACTTGCTGACACTTACAAGAAGTTGTGTATCAGAAGTGCTGAAGTCTTCCAGCAAAATGAGAAACAGAAAAAGCTAATTGTAAAGTTGGAGGCTGAGAATGTGAAGTTGGAGGCTGAGAAGAAGGCAGATACTGCTACTATAAGTCATCTCAACAGTGAAGTTATAGTGTTAAACTCCAAACGTGAGCAGATGACTAAATCTGTCAAGATGCTGACAACTGGAACTAACAAGTTGGAAGAAATCCTTCAGACTGGACAAAATGCAGGAAATATGCATGGTCTAGGATATGTGGCTGCAAAGAAACCTGCTGTTGATAAGAAGAAGAACAGGCCTGGAAAACCAATGTCAAAGCAGATGTCACAACATAGAGCAGGAAATGTGTCTGGTTCAGGATATGTGGCTGCAAAGAAATTTGCTGATAACAAGAAGAAGAACAGACCTGATAAATCCATGTCAAAGCAGATGTCACAACATAGGGCTCAACATCAAGATCAGAGAAACATGAAGAAAAAGTTTCAAAGATGGAGTGTCATTATTGTGGAAGGTTTGGACACATAAAGCCATTTTGCTATAGACTATATGGATATCCTAATCAGATCCCTTATGTCAAGCCTAAGACCAACAAGGTACCATATACTCAACAGTGGAAGAAGAATACTGCAGCCTTGATAGCTTACACCTCCCTTAGAGTTTCTGCCAAGGAAGACTAGTAATTTGACAGTGGATGCTCTAGGCATATGACTGAAATCAAGAATCTTCTAAATGAAGTCAGACCTCATACTACCAGTTATGTCACTTTTGGAGATGGAGCTAAAGGAGAAATCAAAGGTGTTGGAAACTTGGACTGCCCTGGAGTTCCAAACCTAAATGAAGTATTGCTGGTAAAGGGTTTGACTGCCAATCTCATAAGTATCAGTCAACTGTGTGATCTGGGATTCTAGGCCAACTTTACCAAGTCTGAATGTCTTGTAACCAATGAAAAACAAGAAGTTGTAATGAGAGGAGTCAGACCAAAAGATAACTATTACTTGTGGGAGTCTGAGAACACTAACCTGTCTTCTGTGTGTTCTACAGCCAAAGATGAAAAGGAGGTGAAACTGTGGCACCAAAAAATTGGTCATTTGCATCTTAGAGGGATGAAAAAGATCATAACCATGGAGGCTGTCAAAGGGATTCCAAGACTTCATATTGATGAAGGGAGAGTCTGTGGTGAATGTCAGGTTGGAAAGCAAACCAGACTGTCACATCCAATGTCAAGACATCTGACCACCTCCAAGGTGCTGGAGCTTCTGCACATGGATCTGATGGGCCCTATGCTCTGGTGAACATTTCCTGGAACTAAGCGTTCTGAGCCTGGAGATCTTTGACAGTCTGTTCGAGAGCTATTTCTGTTGAAATAAACAGCGAGAGAATGAGAAAACCGATCTTCAGTGTACCTGTTATGAAATGTTATGCTATGATATGCAATGTTATGCAATGCAATATTTTCAAGGACCTTAGGAATTCAAATTTGGTAAACAAGCAAGGATAAATTTTTTATTAGTTGACTTAGTAAGTACAAATAAAAGTTTAGACAGTAAAATGAAATTCCTAGAGCTTAGGTCTCCCATGGACGCTTCCTTTTCGCGTTGAAATAGGTATTGATGTTTTGCTCCTCGTGAAGCGGCTTCGTCAGCTCCAATACTCTTTTCTCGCTTGCATAGTATTGAGCTTCGAATGTATCCCTTTCTTCTTTGAGTTAAATCTAGGATCTCTTCAGATCTTCAAAATCAGTAGGCATATCTGGATGAAGAATGGTATAGGGTTCGTCTCCTTCAGCAATAGGTTCCATAATCACTGGTAGGATAGAAGTATGTGGCATCATGAGGTTTTGAGCGCGAGCTCATACCCATTTGAGGTAAGGTTCCCAAGGAATAGAATTTTTGTGCCCCAAGGTCTTGGTATCAGTTTTCTTCACCATGCCCCAAGCATGCACAAATCTTCGACGATAACCTTGGAGATCGTTGTCGTATTCAAATACGATGTCTTGGAGAATCATATCATGAGGACCATTTCTTTGAGCATAAAGAAACTGTCGTAACGCTAGAGAAGGGTTGTAGGTGATACCTCCCCTTATGCTAGAGAAGGGAGTTCTCGAGCTTTCTTCATCTGAAACTTAGCAAGCAAACCCTTAACTCCGCTTCTTGTTTCCCAATTGTCTTCAATGTCTAACCGCTTTAGGTGTAAGGCTGATGCGATGTCTTCAAACCTCAGAACTTTTTCTGAACCGGTGAATGGTATTTGATCAAGAATAGGTATCCCAAGTAGCTTAGAGAATTCTTCCATAGTAGGTACCAACTGATAATCGGGGAAAGTAAAGCAGTGATGTTTCGGATCGAAGAACTAGAATATAACGCTCGTCATGTGTTCTTCAAAATCGGAGGTAACTTAGTCAAGTAGATAACCATGCTTCTTGATGAACTGAGAGTGATCTAGAACTTTTGAAACAAACTCCTTGAGCTGATAAGGTATGCCCACGAAGTTGATTCAAATAGTCTTCCTTGAAGCCATAACCCTACAATAAAGAGCAAAGATAAACCCCTTGGTCCTTGAAATGGTTATAAATGATATGATGTGATGTCATGATATCATGTTTAAATAGAAAGCACAAGCAATTCACACAATAGCCCTAGGTATAAGGCTTGCACGAGGTGTAAGTGTCTACCCTACCGGAGTTTAAGTGGGTTTAACCTATCCTATAATAGTAATCGGGTTGTAGGAATCTCATATCACAGATCTTTCTCGCAAGCTTTATTTCAATACGACTACCAAGTGATCGACCAAAACATCCCGAAAGTCGAATCTCAATGAGCGTAGCATCGAGTATCAACCAACCTCAGTTTGCACAGAAGCCGACTATGTCACTACCTTCTAATGGCCAGGATGGGTCAATTAGGGTTCTAAAGTTGAGTTAGTGATTATGACACCACGTAGACGCCAAATACTTCCTCAACTGAACATGAGGAGCATCAGGACATCCAAAGTGTCGCACTAACGTAGCCATCATTTTGACCGTTTCAGTTTACGCCTAACAGTCACGATGATCTATTGCTACTTACCTAAAGAAACCTGGATCCGGGTGTAGGATCCCCCACAGATATAATACCCAAGAAAACCTTAAGATAAATCAGACAAATCAAACAGAATGCAATAAAATGATCTATAGCCCTAAGGTAATCTCTCTTTGGGTGTTCCCCAGTAGAGTTGCCAGTTCTGTAACACGGTGGCAGAACTAACTTGTTTGTTTTGCGTTTAATCACAAATGTTGAGGATAGCAAGAGTCGCCACTGACTTTTCTTTTATCCAATAAAGGGAAGGTGAAAAGAAAATGAAAAGACCTTCGTTAGATTCTGAGTACGGGAGGCAGTTATGAAAAGGGAAGGTATTAGCACCCTTTCCATCCGTAGTTATCTACGGACTCTTAATTTCTTAGCTCACTTTTGAAAATTTTGAAAGACATTTCACTTTGACTTCATAATGATTCTCATTGGAATGTATACAAAGTGTTCGAAAATGTTTGTTTTCGAACATGTTTAACTTTGTACTGATTCTCGCTAGAATGTATACAAAGTGTTTGAAACGTTTTTGAAAAGTGTGAGGTGTGAAAAGTATTTTGATTGAGTAAGCAATTAGGAGTCTATTACCTTCTCAGAATGGCCGTTTCCATGTTATTTTCCTTCTCCTTTAGAATAAGGCTATCAATACCATTAGTTGGTAGGTAACTTTATCCGTTGGATGTGAAGGGACAATCGAAGGGTCATCGTATGGTCATAGAAGGCAACATGTAGGGATACCTTAGCATTCGTAGGGACGATCATCACTTATCGTAGGTAACAATAGAGGGACGAGATCATATATTCGTAGGCAATATCGAGGGTCATCGAGGGACTATGATCTTTGTATCAAAGAAACTATGATGATGTTATTCGTAAGCGTCTTTGCTAATGATATCCCTACGTTCGAGGCACATGACCATTGTATTCCGAAAGGCAACAAGAGAGGATACCCTAAGGGGAGTGCATGTGTGAAGAGTGTGTGTCGAATTCAGTTATATTATCATGAGATTAGAAGTGATATAGGGTTGACTTTAGTCTTAGCATGCAATCCTATTAGCCATACATCTAAACATTTAATATATGTACATGAATTAAAAGGTGCGAAAAGTAAATCCTACGCTATTACATGGCTTTGGAGAAGATACATAATAGGAGGTGCAGAAAGTAAATGTCCTAATTATCTATTACATCCCATGAGCAGATACATAATGACAAAAGGAATGTGCGTGAAAAATATACATCCTAGAAGCAGTTACAATAATATGCGCGAATTAGATAATCGGAAGAAAAATAAAGTCGAGAGAAGTTTGGAAAATAGTTAGTAAAAGAGTTTGAGGTTAGTAAAAAGGTTTTGATTTTAGTTAACCTAATTCTATGTGAAAATCGGGTGAATCAAAAACCCTAATTCTAATTGATTTTAATAAATAAAGGAAATTTAATTTAAATTAAATAATTAACCTAAATTAAACTAATTAAACTAATTAAATTAAGAAAAATAAGTTAAGTGATAGTTAATCCTAATTTTATAATTACTTAACCTAATTACTAATTCATTAATTAATTAAGTTAATTTAAAGAAAATATTAAGGAAAATAGAAAAAAGAAGAAAAGTGAAAAAAAGAAAGGGGGTTGCTGAGATTCGAACTCAGGACCCACAGGTTACTAGCGCGTGCCCTTACCACCTGTGCTAGGGATCTTAGTTGTTATGGAAACGCAACCACAAGATTATGTACGTAACACTCGTTTTATTTTGAATTTCAAAACAAGTCAAGTTGTGGGCCCCAGTATTGTTACACTAGCCAATCAAATGATGGAACGACGCCACGCACGCGGTCAAACGTTCAACACCGGAGTCCTCTCCGGAGCTAGGGCTCCAATCATCATCTCTGTCCGCACATCAACCTGAAAAACCTGTAAAATGCATCATTTAAAGAAAAAACAAAAGCCCATATCGCCTAATTCGATCCTTGTGAACATGATGGTGGTGTTCTTTTGTGCTGAAAGTGGCTGTTAATTGAATTTCAAAATAAACAGATCTAAATGACCTAACAATGGCAGATCCTCATTCTTGCGTTCAAGCTTGCATGTTATGCATCAAACTTGTTCTAAAGGGTCTCCTAAGGTCATACAAATAATCGAAAGCTGTTAATAATGCATGAATTAAAAGAATCGAATTTAAGAAATATACCAAATCGGAGAGGCTTGTGTGGCACGTTCTGGGAGCTCTCAAGCTTGAGTAAGGATTGATATGAACTCCTGGGACCTTTAGGAAGCTAGTGTGATGCCTGAAACCACCTGAGAATGGCTAGGGATTTGAATTCGAGTTTGCAAGTTTCTTGAGAACTTTTATGAATTTTAGGGTTGCTTCTGGAGGCAAGCATTCGTGTCCTTTGCATTTGAGGTTGTTGTGTATTTATAGAGCAAGAGATTAGGTCAAGAATAATGGGAAAATATATTGCCTTGAATGCAAAAATATTTCATTGGAAAATTCATCAAATCTTTCCAAAAAATGGCCCAATCTTGCCTTAAAGCTTTGCGTACGAATTTGGTAGCTTGTGATGGGCTATCTTGGACCTCAAGAAAGTATAAATCAAGCCTAACTCATCTTATCATTTTCCTTTATATTTTATCTAATTACATTTGAAATTTAGCCTTTTAATTCAAAAATAAATTAAATAAATAAGGAGGAGGCGTGGCAATGAGTGTAGAGTTCATGGATAATCTCAAGAATAAGTTTGGATCATGAAAACTTAGGCCCATTTAGAAAAAAAATTGAATTTTCTAAATATTTTTCTTCATGCACTTCTTCAAAAATGTCAAACTTGCTCAACTTGTATCTTGCTCAATTTTTAATATTTTGAAGTGTTCTTGGACTTTTTAGAAACCTCAAGATGTCCTATAAACACTTCTTTTTGTTTCATCTTCATTGAAGTTTCCATGTTCATGTACACTTCTTTGCAAAAAGATGACTTTTTGTTGACTTTTAGAAGGACCTATAATGTCTTGATCCATAACTCTCAAATGAAGCATTTTTGGCCAAAGCTTGTGAAACATGAATTTGTAGAGAATTTAATTCTATTCAAAATGAGCTTTGGTGGAATTTTTTTTGATAAAGTATGTGAAATTTAGGCATGGTCAAAGTTCTGTTGACTTTTTGTCCAAAAACCCTAATTTGGAAACTTTGACTTTTGATCAATACTTGACTTTTCTTGATGAATTATGATCAACCCTTGATCATATGATGAATGTGACTTAAAAATATTGATGTTGACCAAAAATGATGAAGTTTGACTATATTTTGACAACAATTGACTTTATGTCCAATACAATTGATTTTTAACCATCTAAGCAATTGACTGAGCAAACTTGAACTGCAAGGCTTGAAACTGGACATAGTGATCCCTTGAGACATATGAGGAGGTATGATGGCCACTTGAAGCACTAGAACTTGATTTTGTCTTGAGATATGAAAAACCCTAGTTGTGGGTTGATTGCTTAAGAGGGGGTTCATCTGGTCAATCCTTGAGAAGTTCTTGAGTATGGAGATGTGGGTTGTCATGAGAAATAGGAGGAAAAATTTTGGGGTATAACAGGGTGCTTGAGCATACTTGTGCTAAGTGTCACATATATGTGAAATAAAAAACAACACATTAAGATAATACTCATACAAAGCACACAAAAAACAAATAGCATGCATCAATACCATTATTAGCACAAACGTTACCAAAAGAAGAAGTCAAAAATTCATCCCTAAAATTCAACCTAAACAAGTTTACAAGTCAACAAGTAAAATAATGGTCAAGAGACAAATCAAAGAGGTAATCCAACATATTAGGTCAGTAGCTTAAACAACATAAGCAAGACATACAAACAAAATATATTCAAGGTCCAAACATGAAACACTTAACAAACTAGAACAAAACCAACACAAGCTAACACAAACAAGCCTCTAAAGGCAAAACAAACATGCAACAATTACCTATGGATAAAGGTCAAAGCTAAAAGGTATTAGCACATGCAAGGCCAGTAGCGTAAGAGCTAAACAAAGTACAATCAAAGGCATCTTAAATAAAAGAGAAAGCTTGCATTCAAAGGCATACAAAATTAGGGTTTGAAAACATCAAAACAAATTAAACTCAAAGCATTAGATACGGATCAAAACAAAATAATATTAATTGAACACTTAAGGCATGTGTGACTTGTATAATAAGTTAACTCAAGATGGAGTTCATGAGCAACAAATGTAGAAGACTAAACTTCAATACACAAAACAAATAACCTAATTGATAATCAACATCGCAAAAGATGGAACAACACTACTCTAAAATTAAGTGTTGAAATAAAATTGGATACTTATGGATCCTAGGGAAGTCTTATATCCCTATCACAATTATCTATCATGACTTATAAGAACTTGAACAATGCTATCAATTTAACATGCTAAAGTGTCATGACAATGTGCAAATTTAGTCCTTTATGTTCAAAGCAAAGATTATCAAATGACATTAAAATTAGGATTCTTAGATGTCATTTGGGATGAACCCAACATCAAGATACCTTAAGGGGACAAAGATAATTAGAAGCATCATTGAAATCTTAAAGAGAAAGATAGTCTAAGCTACAATTTAGCTTCCAAAAGAGACTAAGATGGAATGCCAATGAACGGTCATCCATGGGTTCATATAAGCATCAATTTATGACAAACAAAACATACAATATAAGGATAAATATTAATTATAAACAAATTGCTTCACATAAGGCATTTGAAAGTGGTGCATAAAGTACCTCCTAAACCATGATCGTGAGCAACATCAAACCATATGAACAAAAGAAAATGGGAAAATTTTAAGAACTTGAATGGTCATATGGTTGAACTCAAGTCCACAAAATAAAACAAGGATAAAAGAATAAGAACATATCCCTCATAGATTGCACAAGTGCATTCCTTACATCTATGATCTAAACAAAATATTCATGTATGCACAAAAAGATAATTGAACAAAGAAATAGAGGCATGGGTTATAAAATTGGAACAAAAATGTTACAAGTCCTACAAGATATCAACAAGTCAGCAACAAAATCTTGGAACAAATATTAACACAACTCATGTTGAAAACAAAACCAACCAAGTTAGTATAACCTAGAAGGATCACTAATTGGAGACCCTAATTTGACTTAATGGGGAAAAATAGCAAACCTAATCCTAAAAATTTAATAAAATAATTTCTATGACCCTAGGGTACTAAATTATCATATTATAAATAGAAATGGTCTCAAAAATTAAGGGAACTTAGTCCAACAAATGTAACTTCTACCCTAAGCAACCATAGTTGACTAGATTTAGATAAATCAATAAAAAAAATAGGAAAAGGACCTATAAAAAACAAATTTTTTTTTTTACAATACTTAAGACCTATAAAAGTCATAATAAATCAATTTGGATCCTTGAATGTTTGAATAAAATTGAGAACAAAATTTATCTTTCAAGAGTAGTTGAGATAAAGCTCAAACTAGACAAGTTTTGTAAAGTATTTTGGATAAAATAGAAACTTAATTGATAAATTCAAAAAAAGTTGATTTTAATGAACTCAGGATATTCAAGAATCCAAATCAAAAATCAAATGACATCTACAAGTCCTAAATGATCACCAGATGATACAAGACTTCTGATCCAAGCAATAAGAATCCTAAAAAAGGCATTTACAAACCCAATATTCAAAAATTAAATAAAATCAGTGATATAAATCACAAATAAAATTCTAAAATCAGTGATATAAATCACAAATAAAATTCTAAAATCAGTATAAGATTATGAGGACCCTAAAAAGTATTTTTTTTGGGATTTTTTAAGTTCAAGGAAAATGGTGAAAATAATAAAAGTGCAAAATATGATATGCAAATTAAATATTTGATGCAAAAAATTACTTAATCATGCAAAAATTCAAAACTCATGAATTAAAATTAATCAATGTATTATACATGAATAAAATGATTAAAAATATTTTTTATGCAATTTTTATATGAAGGAAAATATTTTTAATGATAATTAAAATGCATAAAAGGCAATATAATGCATGAAAATTATTTAATTATGCAAAAAAATGAAACATGATAGAATAAAATTTAGAAATACAACATACATGAATAAAATGATGCAAAATATTTTTTATGCAATTTTAGTATGAACAAAACTATTTTTTATAATTATAAATATGCATGAAATGCAATATAATGCATGAATTTATTTAATTATGCATAAATTTAGAAAATTATGAAATAAAAATTAGGGATCAAGTATAAACCAATCAAATGACCTAAAATAATTTTTGTGTAATTTTTGTAGTTTGAAAATGGTTTTAATAAAAATATTACACAAAAATCAATTAATTAAACTCTAATTTGTTTTTTACAAATCAAATGATTTTTAAAAATCATGCAAAAAATACACAAAGTTAGGAATAATATTTTAAGACTACCCTATTTTTTTTAGAATTTTTGGACAGGGTTTGATCAAGAAAATAAAATCACAAAATCAATTAAAACAAAATTTATTCAAAGATGAACACAACCAATCAGGCGTTGACACCTAATCATCTTCAACCTCCCACACTATGCCCTAAACGCGTTTTTGCTCAGACCATACACCCAACTTCTAATCATCATAAATTCCTCATTTCTCAACCATTTTTCATGATTCAAAGCATAAAATGAAGATCACATGGCAAGGAACAACAAGCAACTCGTGGATTTCAAAATAATCAAACATACATCAAGAAATCAGAGCACGAAAATCACAAAAATCATCCAAAGCCAAAATTTCAGAACTTCATATCATGCATTGTGTTTCAAAAACAAGCAAAGATATACATCAAACCTAATGTTTGGTCAACTATACACACGCATACATGATTTATTTCATGAAAAACAAGCTGAACATGAAGATTCAAGTTTGAAAACTTACCTCTTGAGTTGAGAAATAAACTCAACTGGTGCCTCTGAGCAATAAGAAAACCATCTTCCCTTGATCCTTGAACTTCAATGAAGAGGAATAGAGGAAGAAATAAGCTCTGGAATCAAAGAAAATGAAGCTTCAAAGAAGAATAATGAAAAACTCATATCTAATTTTTGATGGAAGGAGGCAACTAGGGTTCGAATGGCTGAGATTATAAGCTTATATAGAGCTCCAAGAATGAGGGTAGGATGGTCTTAATGGCCCAAAAGTTTTATTTTTGAGATATTTCAAAAAATCATAAAAATGAAGTATGAGTGGTGCATGCGTTTTGCTTGCCTTACAACTCAAGTTTGTGTCGTTTTGTCCTTGTACTATTGAGCAAAGGCGGGGTAGAGGATCAAAGAATAATGAGTTGGCTTGAATTATTACATAGGATGGAATTTTCAAAAATAAAAAAATTGCCTTAAATGGCAATATTTTAGGGAATGTAGTACAATGCAATTGGTGTGCATGCTTGGCTTTATGAGGTAAACAAAATATGAAAGCAAATCGTGCAAATCATGTGCACTAAACACCTGAAACGAAACATGTGAAAATCTAGAAAATGCAAGAAACCATAGATTCCTTTGGTCAGCTCACTTAATGCTTGGGCCCAGCAAAATTGGCTCGTGTGTTCTCTTTCTTTTCTTGAGCCAAATGAAGATCACCTCTTGTGCTTGAGTATGAGCCTTGAATCATTGAAAATGGTGGATAAATGAATGAGATATGATCAAGACAATTTTAAGAAAAACAGGTCATGAAAACCTGGGCATGGCGCGCGCATGAGTGTGCATGAAGTCAATTTTTGGCTTGAACTTTCAATAATCAAAACTTGATCAATACTTGACCATTTGAGATGGTTCAAAGCTTGATACAAAGCCCTCTAAGCCAACTTTAAAATGCACGAGGCACATTTTCAAGATTGGACTTAAATCAAAAGAAAGAAGCTCTTACATTATGCACACCACGTGTTTGTCAAAAGCACGCGCGTTGGATGACCAAGAGAAGGCAAGCTTGCATGTTTTGTGCATGGAACTTCTAACTCAAATATCTCTCGAATGGTGCATTTTTGAGAAATTTTACACACTGACAAATTTGTAGCATTTTTTCCAAGCTTTCCAAAAATGTTTAGTATGCAACCATTGGATAAAAATTGAGAAAGTTATGACATGTCAAAGTTCTATAGGGTGGACACTTAGAAAATTTTCAAACTTCCAATAACTTCAAGAACAAGTTAACCCTAATTTATGAAATATGAAAAGAGGATATTTTAATTAATAGTTGACCAAATGTCCACTTGGTCAACTCCTGACTTTGACTGATTTTGACCAAAATGACCATTTTTCCCCTTGTGATCAATTGACTTGCTTCCAATCAAAATTGAACCTTAATATTTCAACCATGGATGCCCAACAACATATAGAAACATATGAAATGAAGTTTGAGTGAAAAATATGAAGAAATCCCGATTATACCCAAAACCCTAATTTTGGACCTTGTGTTAGGAGATGGACATTCAAGCTTCAAACCTCAGATCTTCTGAATGTATTAAGAAATTATTTGAACCATGATAAAATAAATGATATTGGGGAGATAGTACTTCAAAATATTGGCTCAACTATGCTTCACACTCCACCATGAACCAAAACCCTAATTTTATCAGATGGGTGACATAGATGAATTCCTCTTCAATTCTTTGCAAAACTTCAGTTCCTGAAGAATCAAAGACATCAATAGGGTGTCTTGAGCTATAATAAATCATGGATTCTTGATAGATCCAAGGATATGAGAGATTGAGTCCCCCTTAGAACCACTTGGTAACACAATCAACCTCCATAGCTTGTAGAGGACTTGAGAACAAAAGAAACTTTGATCCTATCACAATGTATGAATGCAATGCAATATGATGTTTATGAAGAAACATAAGCCTAAATAAAGAGGGTAAATTTTGGGGTGCAACACATTCCATATTTTTCTATCTGTTTATTTTTCCCGCCTTTTTTATAATGGCAAATGCAGAGAAGTATACTCTTAGAGGGATTAGGATATATTCTGTATATTTGCCAAGGAGAGTTTAACCAGTCCAATTTATCACATATTTTTCATTGTTTTTCCATCTCTATGAAAGACACGTTGTCATCATTAAGAAGAGGGATAATATGGATCTATGTGCTTGTAGGTATGAAGTCTGCAGTAACCCATTGATTTAGTTTTGATGTTGACAAAACTCTTAATAGAAGTCTTCACCAATCTTATTATTTAAGGCTTGTTGTTTCATCTGATATTATTTCATATGTTGATCAAGTGATTGTGTTTGACATGTTGATAATCAAGTGATGGTGTTTGACATGGTAATAAAGTGATGGAGATTGATATGTGGATCAAGTGATGTTTCTTGATATGCAGATCAAGCGATGACACTTGATATGTTAATCAAGTAATGATGCATGATATGTTGATCAAGTGATGGTTCTTGACATGTTGACAAAGTGATGGTGCTTAAAGATCAAGATATATTGATAAAGACATGTTCATCAAGATGAAGTCTGAAGATCATCTGATGCAATGATCAAGTAGATGATCTTGAAAATGAAGTTGTGGTTGTGTTAATCAAAGTTGTTTATAATAAAGTGGTGTTGATCAAGTTGTGGTGATCAATATTTTTATGCTTGGAGACCAAGTTATTTGTGCCTATCTGTAGGGATAACACCTTATGTTAAGTGATGTTCATTGAAGTCAACAAAGATCTCTAATTAATAGGTTCTCTTATTATGGAGGTTATCATGAAGAGTTATATCAAGTCTTATCAGAATAAAATTCATGGTTCTAGTTAAATTCTATAGTAAAACATAATATGGCAAGGTACCAAAAGCTTTAGAGTTGTAAAATAGAGGAAGTATGCAAGATCGTGATGTTTATGTTAAGTGATCAGTGTTTATAAATGTATAAGACTAATTTTCAACTTTACTAAGGCAAATATCTCTCTCTCTCTCTCTCTCTCACACACACACACACACACTTTTAAAATCAACTAAACTACTAAGAAAACAAATTTAACCTCAGTTAGATATGAGGTGTTACCCCAGTTTCAAAAGCGAGGTAAGGAAAGATGTCATAAAAAGTGTGCATCTTTATCTATTAGTTGAAACTCATCCTAGGGTAAAGATTGAAGTTGTAGTATGTTCAATTCCCAAATAGTGTTTATTCATTTATAGAATAATATATATATATATATATATATATATATATATATATCGTGTTTTATTAATATACAAAGTTTCTTATTTATATTGTTTTTGTCTCAATCTACAAGTATAAATATTTGGAAAATTCTGAACCTAATTCAACATCATCACTGTCAATTTGGGTTGAAGATCAAGTTATTTTCGTTCAATCTTAGGGAAGATCAAATATTTGATATTACATGCATTTGTTTATGATATAAAGTAAAATAAAAATTAGATAAATAAAATAAATTTCCAGTTACATGATAAGAAATTATATAAGAAAATCAGCATTGAACTAATTTTTTCTATTCTTGTAATCCATCACAAAGATATTTTCCAAATTTGTTTAAGTTTCAATTTTTACATTACAAATTCTTTCATTATCAATGTTTTACAACCTAGCGTCCCAGATATATAGTGGCGGTGTCTATGTTTTGATTGGATGTAGAGGGTTTCTTGTGTACTGATGTGTTGGAAATATCTTGAGCGGTGTTACTTTATAAACGAACGACAAACATATATTAAGTCAAAACTTGATTACTTTTTCTCTCTGTTTTGACTTAAAATGGAGGGCAAATATTAATTATTTTTAAATAAAAATACAAAAATTTGGACTTTTCACACCGGTTCCTAAATCAACCGAGGTATTAGATTACATTTATTGCAAAAAAATAGCGAATGGAAAAAATTTGAAAGAAACATGTATTGTTTCCTTTTCCACTTATTTACCATTCATCAATTTCTTTGTGTGTTGCAATAATCAAACAAAAGACCACATTCAAAATAAGTTTCTATATGATTAGGAATAAGTTTCTCAATATTGTCAATTGAAGAAAACAATATATTATAGAATATTTTCTTTTATTGACAATATTGAGGAGTTATTCCAAAATATAAATATGTTTTCTTTTACCAATAGACGTTGGAAAGAGGTGGAAACACCACCACCACCACCACCACCGTCGACAAAAAAAAACATTATGTGAGATATATTGCAAGAACAAAAATGATTTGTTAAAGGTGAGTGTTAGAAGAAAAATAACACATAACCAAATAATTTTTCTATCTTGTAATATATCCTAAAGAATGATGTTTACGAGTATGGAGCGGTTGTATATATGAGTTAGGTTTAGTATAAAACTTAGTGAACAAGTCCTTTTATACTGGGATTCGAAGCATGTAATCTGAATTAGTGTACCTCTCGATTTTCTACTAACATCGACATAATGGATTGTTTTTTAGAAAGAAAAAACACGGCGGGTACAAATGTTATACCTCAATTTTTTTATTACGTGAGGTGAAATCGTTGTCATAAAATATAGGGTTAAATATCATTTTCCCCCCTGCCAAATAAGCGAGATTCGGTTTTCCCCCCTATTAAAAAAAAACTTAGCCTTGCCCCCTTAACAAATAAAGATTCTCCAAGGGGAAACCTTACTGAGGGAGATTCCTTCAGTTTTGCCTACGTGTCTTGAATCTTTTGGCTTATGTGGCAAGGCTGGACACGTTGGCACTTGTGTGTTAATATAATTTGGGATTTAGGGTTGCAGACGGAATTCACCATTGATTCTCCTTCAGTTTCGTCACTTCTTCTTCTTCCTTGTGTTTCTTCATCTTCAAATTTCTTCTTCTTCCTTGTGTTTCTTCGTTCTTCTTCTTCTTATAATACCGGATGGAAATGGAATCCGTCAAAGTATGGGTAGCTGTAATTCCTATGTCTCTAACGTGAAGGTCCCTACATGTGGATATCGTCCTATGAAGATGTGGGTAGCTAAGACGTTCAAAAATCGGGACGGAAGTGGTGAGGTAAGGGTGAAGTTGTTTCAAATTTTGTTAACTTTGTTTAATGATAGCTGGGTTTAAGGTTGATGTATTAAAATTTCGGATGGAGAATATGTGAATTTTTCATTTGGGATGATGAGATCAACAATTCGAACATTATGCAAGGAATGTGAATTGGCAAATATGAAGGTTAAGATGATGGAAGGGAAAAATCAAGATGAAGCGGTGTATTGAAGAGAAGCAATTGGCAAATGAAACTTGCATTGTTGATGTCTTGGTTTGTGTTTGGTGTAATGTACACATACATGTAATATAATGTCGTTGTTGATGTAGTGTAATGTAAACTTCTTATGCAATGTAATGTGTTTGTGTATGTAAACATCTTATGCAATGTAATGTGTTTGTGTTTGGTTCAATTATCGAGACTTTGTATGCATCATGTAATGTCAAATTTTAAGCAATGATAATGGATCATAAAAGTTTAGCAAGATATTCCACTACATTACCATTGTAATGTAAACATTTTATAGCATTGACATAACCATTGTACCACAACATTACTTAACATACATAATCATTGACATAACCATTGCATAACATTAAACAAACATTGTACCAAAATACAGAATCATTGTACCATAAACCAAGGACTTAACTAAGAAATACAAAACATTGTACCAAAATACATAATCATTGTACCATAAACTAGGACTTAACTAAGAAATATGCCAACAAAATACATAAAATATCTTCAAAGCAGTATTTAAGACTTCTTCTTCAATTTCTTCTTCCCTCTTGTTGCATTCACATTGTTTTCTTCATCAGTCAGTGAAAAAGGATCATCAGGATTAGAACCTTTTCCAGTGAATGGTTTTTTAAACCAGAATAACTTCTGTCTTTCACTTACCCTCCTCTTGATTGGCTTGGATGGTGACATCTTTTTCTTACCCTTCCTTTTTGAGTTGCCATCCACAGCAGAACCTTGGGTAGAATTAATGTCTGGAAGGCTTGAGAACACATCATCAGTGATGTCTCCAAAATAATCATTGGTTATTTCAGTCTGTTGTGCTTGTAAAGGTTCTACTGCTTGCCCTGCAGTTTGAACTGCACTTGCTTGCCCTGCAGTTGGCTCAGTTTGAACTGCACTTGTTGTAGCAGCCTGACCTTCATTACTTGCCCCAGCTATATCTACCTGGACTTCAACATCTGCACCAGTTTGACCTTCAACACCTGCACCAACTTGACCTTCAACACCTGCACCAGCTTGACCTTCAACACCTGCACCAGCTTGACCTTCAACACCTTCATTACTTGCACTAGCCTGAACTTCAACACTTGCATCAGTTTGAACATTCAATCTAACTTTCCTCTACATGAATGGAGAATAGCAATTGTTAATTGGAATACATAACAATCAAACAAACACAGTTTCTATTAAGTACTATGCATACCTTTCTCTTAACTGCATTGGGATTTTGAGTTGTGCTTTTGCAAGTTTGGGCATTGTGACCAAATTTGTCACAAATTGTACACCTATAGGACACACCTGGTAATCTCCTTCTTCTAGCACCTTCTTCTCCACACTCTCTAATTCTCAATTTCTTAGGCCTGCCAGGACCTCTCTTGTACATAGGGGGCAGTAGTGTTTCAGATTCTACTTCAGGCCACATTTCTTCACCATTTATTGGACTTATAGCAAAACTATAACAAATGGCATACTTGTCCCTATGGTAACACTTGTCTACGAATTCTTCAGGATTTTGCTGTCTAAAACCTAGAGCTGCAATGGCATGTCTACAAGGGATGCCAACTAGTTCCCAGAAATTACAAGTACAAGTTCTCTTAGCAATATCAACTACAAACTTTTGAGTATTAAATGAATGATTCACTTCAAAAGTCTCATCCATTGCCCAAGTGGGCAGCCAATGCCCACTAAGCATGACCTCTTTATCAAGCCTCTTCCTAGGTATTGGCATTACTTTATGAGGCCATTTTTTAGCTTGGTTGAATTGGCGCACATTCTATTCATCAAATAAAGCCTAATCCACTCACACATGGTCAATAAAGGTTTGTCTCTTACACTTAAAATGGTAGCATTAAAAGATTCAGAGATGTTGTTCATGAGAACATCACATTTAGGATAAAAGGAAAAAGCATGCTTACACCATGATTTTGTAGGAACAGCCATTAACCATTTCTAGGCATCAGGATCTATCACCTTTAATTCATCCATCTTTTTGAGCCAACCTTGGTAGTAAGTGGCTTTTGCAGCCTCCATCATTATATCTCTAATGAGTGCACCCCCTCCAAATTTTTTCTTGAAATTGGCATATAAATGCCTTAAACAAAGTCTATGCTCAATTCTTTCAAACATCTCTTCAAAGACTGCTACAAGACCCTGCAACATTTCAACATTAGTATGACATAACAATAACCATTTCTAATGACAAAGAAAGCATGAAAAATACCTTTTGTTGGTCTGATATGAAAACATATCTCATTATTCTCGCCACATCATTCATCAACACTCCATGAACCACTTCACTTTCCTTTGTTTCTCTACTAACCCAAAAGCAAGAGGAAAATATTGATCATTAGGGTCCCTCTACAGCAATTAGCAATTGTCCACCATACTTGGTTTTAGATGGCAGCCACTCCCACAAAGGGCCTACATCCATTAATGAAGCCCTTTTACCCTCAAAGCGAAATAAAAGCTACCCTGGGTGGAATTGTTGGGTTAGGCCTTTCGTGATTGCCATGTTGGTGGCCCTATGTAATTCTGCACATACCTCCTCAAAATTGCATACTGCCTGCATCTCCTCCAACATCTTCTTGGCTATGAGTTTTGCTTTCCAAGCCCTACACGGTTATAACAGAGTAATTTTGCCTCGGATCTTGTATAATATCGTTGATTCTAACATTTTTGAGGTTTGCATCTTCTTCAAAACAATCTTAGCCACCCACCTTGAATTTGGATCTATTGTCTAAAACCCTAGCACAAGTGTGTTTGTCTTCAATGGTTTTATAGCAAATGTCCTCTTGTGGCCCACTTTGGAGCATAGCATTAAAACCCACAATTGGCCCTACACACAACCCTCACCCTATCACTTTCATTTTTGATAAATGTAATTTCTCTCCCATTTAATACACATTCACGTATGGCAAACCTAAATTCGTCTAGAATTCCATGAAACTTAAATTCCTTATTTAAATACTCCTTTCTAAACTTCTCAAACTTTTGGACTTTAGGTTTCTCACTATCCGACAAATGGATCGAACTTTCCAACTCATCACTAGCATACTCATACTCATCTTCCTCACATGCTTTGTCTTTACTAACACTAACATGTGCATCCACTTTGGGTTTCGTTCTTTGGTAAACCTATATCCACCCCTTCAAACCCATCAACAAGAGCAGTGGCCCTGTCATCTTCACTATCACCTAACCCCTCAACATCATCTTCATCACTTCCTTCCATCTGACTAACCTCATTGACACACCTAGGAAGTCTTACTCTTGCTCCCATAATCGCAACATTATGCTCTATGAAAAGTACCCCATCGGTTTGAGAGAATATGCAAAGTCATAACAATCCTCATCCATTCTAATCTGAAAATAATTATCATCTATTTCACGATTAAGAGTCCACACTCTATAAGTCCCTTCCTTGTAACCCCAACCCGTTAATAAGCTATGTATACTACCCATTGAAAAATCATCTAAAGCGAAACCAACAAGACATACCACCTCTATAAATCATAGCACCGTTTAGAAGCAAACTCCCACCATATTGAGTGACATTGAACTTATCATTAACGAAATTACAAGGATTTACCCATACATTTACCCTAATCTTAACTTACAAACGAGAGACTATGTAAACATACCTCCTCATCACGAACAATGGTTCCTCCTTCTTCGTTCGTCCTCCCCATTTCAAGTTTCTAACAATGTTAAACCCTAACATTGCAAGGGGATACCTATATAAGGATGCGAAATTTTAACACACAAGTGTGTTTTGCCACATAAGCCAAAGATTCAAGACACGAGGCAAAAAGGAATCTCCTCGAAGGTTTCCCTTGGAGAATCTTTATTTGTTAAGGGGGCAAGGCTAAGTTTTTTTTTAATAGGGGGGAAAACCGAATCTCGCTTATTTGGCAGGGGGGGAAATGACATTTAACCCTAAAATATATTATTTATAGTAGTGATAAAAATGATTTTAAGCTCTAGCCAATTGATGAGAGAACTTCTGATCAATTAGAAGCATGTTTTACGAAGGGATAATTGATTATATATAAAGCATAGTCAATTATATAACTTTTAATGCATGAAATCGATTTGATAGGTCCCTTAATGTTTGTCAACTGATATAAATCAAAACCTTCCTTTTTGGGTTGCCATAATTGATTATGCACTTGAGATAATCGATTATTAGCATTCATTAAAAAGTTCATGTATTGATTCATTACTTGTGCCACTTTATGTCCTATAAATATAGGGCTAGTTTCTAGTTTTTGAAACACCAAAAAAAATATTTTAGATACATTTCTCTCACTCTAATCTCTCTTCACTTTTATCATATTTGTCTGAGTTATTTTGAGAGTGAAATCTCAATATCTGTGAGGTAGTCGGGTATGAAGTAAGGGCATATTTGTAATATCTCATTTGGAGAAATTTTATTTTGGTTGTGAGCTAAATCAAGTAAAAGTATCTTGTTTGTTTGTTGAGATAAACCAATTAAACCCCCTGTTTGGTTGGAGAAATCTCTGTTATTAAAACTCTAAGTCAGTTTGTGAGCTTATCCATCTATTAAAAGCTCTCAATTTGTTCATTAGTTTAGCCATATATTAAAAGCTCTAAGTCGGTTGATGAGTTTAGCTTGTTGTTAAAAAACTCCTAGTTGGTTATGGAATTCTTTGTATTTAAAACTGTCTTAGTATTGAACTTAGCCATTGAAAACTCCAATCGTATAAGGATATTCACAGACCTCTATTGGCGGAGATAAGCTGGTCATTTCATTAGACTAAAACTCTATAACAGTAGTAACTTTATCTTATCCCTTAAATATTTAATTTTAATACATCTATTTTTGTTGCAATTATGTTTTCTTATCTCTGATTATTTTACTCAATTTATTTTACAAAAGCCTTTTAAGCATAGTTTTTGTAAGAGAGTTTGTTTTGAAAATAATTTTTCAATCTCACACAATTCATATTCCTATTGTGTTTGAAGTGTCATGTCTAACGTATGTGTGAATGACACCTATCAGCTTAGCATGAGACAACCTACTACAAAAGGTAAAACTTTGCGCATAATAAAGGAAGTGGTGAAATATAATTTATAAGAGATCACTCACTTCAATAAGATTAATTATAATGGATCCAAGAATCCAAATGACAGTTAGCTTAGTTTTTAGTAAGGATATTTTTAAGGATATGGAATTTAGTCAACTACCTAACTAAGATTTTAATATACCACTAAACACCCTATAATAACCCTTCAATCAAATTCAAATTACACTTAATAATGCCCTTTTTTGCAATTTGCTAAATAACCAATTTATTCCGACCAATCACCTTTCTTCAAAAAGCCAAGTGGCACACATTTCACTAATTGTCCCTTGGATGGCAATGTAAAAATATCATAAACACACTTTATCTGTTGTGTATTTCCCTCCACCCTTTCAAAACTCTTTCACTTCCTTTAATAAAAACCCACTTTTTTCCTATCATAACACACCTTCTCAAACTCTCCTTCTTCGCTCTCTTTCTAGAGAAACCCAAAGCTTCACCCGAGGTATGTCAACACATTCTCTTCGTTTCCTTCTTCACTTTCGCTCCTTTCCTTCTTCACTTACTGCGAAGACCGGTGCATGTTCTTTGGTGGTTTCTTGAAAAGTTTGCATTTTTTTGCTTCCACAAATGGCAGTTTATGTAAAGTTTTGATTTTTTTGGTCTTTTTTCATTCTTTGTTCATAAGTTTAACACTTATTTCCTTCATTATCGAACTTAAATGCTTGTTTTAATAAAAAGTTTCAATTTTTATGCTTACCAGCACATTGTTCCGTTTCAAAATACTTTTATGTGTCAAGTTTATTTTTTTTACCTGCACACACGTTTTGGATCCAGTTTTTAATGGTCTTTTTTCATGCTTTTTATGAACAAGTTTAAATTTTTATGGGTTAAATGTTTTTTTTTACAATATGGTTTAAATGTTTTGTGATCTGGTTTTGACTACGTTTGGAACTGTGTAAAGTTTACTTTTTTATGTTTGAGTTAATGTTAAAACAATTATCTTTAGTTTATTGTATTTGAACTGGTTTTTTATGCTCTTACCTTCATTCTATTTCTTAAGTGTATTACACAGTATTTATAAATGCTTCTTTTAAGAAAAAGTTTACATTTTTATGCTTACTATCTCATTTTTCCGTTTCAATATGTGCTTACTAGCTACATGAAAACTCTACTTTTTCATAAAAGAAACTCTAAACAACTTATATCATCTCTCTCTCAATGTCTTATTACAAGCATTTTATGTGTACTTTATGTCTAATAGTTTTGTTTTTGTCAAAGTAAATTAAATACTAGTTCAAAGAATACTTTACATATTATTCTGCCTCATTCATGATAATAGTTTTGTTTTTGTCAAAGTAAATTAAATAATAGTTCAAAGAATACTTTACATATTATTCTGCCTCATTCATAATAATAGTTTTGTTTTTGTCAAAGTAAATTAAATGATAGTTGAAGCAATAATAAATCTGTTTAAATAGATGCACCGAAATGACACGCCCCACTTCCCAAATTACACAATGTTTGGAACTGATTATTAAGTTGTGTTTCATGCAGCTTTCAGTTATTTACATACTCAGTAATCGATTTAATTGTTTCATATGTTTTAAGCATTCAATCACATTATATAACTGCAATACAGTGGTAGCTTCATACAACTTTCATTCTTTTTGGATCCTTTTGTCATTAACCCTATTGAATGTTGTTATCCTTGATAGTGTTCCATCTCAAGATGTCACGACCACCAATCATGATTGCTGATTTGAAACCTGAACTTAACGTTTGGAAGATTGCTGTGCGTGTGGTGGACTTATGGATTGTAAAGGAGCGCAATGGGCAGCAGCATCTTGAAGCTATTATCCAAGATGCAAAAGTAATGTTTTTTTTACACTTATCAATTTCCTTTTCTCATGTCCATTATAACTTATTAGTATTTGGTCCAACTTTTGTTGATAATAGGCTGAGAAAATCCATGTGCTAACAAGGTCTAGAATGGAGGTTTGGACCAACACATTGCGGGATAATCGACATACATGGTTTATAATGGCGAAACTTTGAATGACTTGCCCACGAAAGTTTGTGACAACAAGTACAAGTTGTTTTTAATCGTACACAAATCGCCATTGACATCCTCGACATCCCACAAACATGTTTCCATTTCAAGTCCTTTTGAAATTTTAAATGGAGATTTTGTGGTTGATCGCTTTATGGTAAATCATACCTTTACCCTTATTGTCATGTTACATTTTACATTAACTCATAGCTTGATGATTGTAACTATTATTTATTATCGATATCATTGGTGTTGTCCAGCAAGTTGTTAGGACTCAAGTGGTGGAGCAAACAAAAGGCTTTTGTAAACCTCACTTTGGTGATGAATGGTATATTCCTTTAGGATCTCAATTTATCGTGAATTTTTATGGCTACATTACTAATTTGCATCCTTTTATATTTTTTAGTGGTTCGAACTTGATGTAACTCTCTGGAATCCTATGCCAACTTTATGAACTATACCTCGGAAAATGGACACTCGTCCTCATTCTAACTCACGCTTGGTGTCGCCAAAGCTCATGTAATGTTTTTCCTTTTTTCTCAACCTGTATGACAATACATTTTTTGACTCACTTTTTTAGCCATGGAAAGTTGAACATGTCTAATGCATGGCATGGATCAAAGCTGCTTAACCATGAACACCCTCAAGTTGACCGGTTCAAAACAAAGTAACTTATCTACTACCTATTTTTGCAGAAAACAAAATGATGAAGCTTCTTAACTTATGATGATTTTTTTATGAACATGTCTACTAACATAGAAATTTGCATTATGTCAAAGTTTAACATGACTCCCTATTTCCTTGCAGGTTTCTACAAGGGAATTTTGATCATCCTGCATCCTAGGCACTCTCTCTCAATACATCCTCTCGTGGTTCGTTGACGATCTCTTTTATAGGGATGTTAAAAGCATCGGGAGATGATCACTCCTGTATACAAAGTTTAAGTAACATGACTCATACATTTTATGATTTGCATTTTATGACTTACTTCAAGAAGATTTTTAACGATGCCCATTTTCTACATAGGAGTCCTTTTGCAATACAAAGGAGAAACCAAGAGGTTTAGGGCTAACCCGTTTGGGTGGTATTACGAGGTATGTCCAACTTGTAACAAAACCAACCAAAATCTCGCGGCCCATTCCAATGCAATGCACTAACAATTACTAAGTAACCATCTTATCACTTTACACTCCTTTATGATGGCATTAATCATACACTTTCATTATACTTTAAGTTCTCATTAATCTATATTTTTAATGTTAGGTATAAAATTGAAGTTGAGGTGGAATGGGAATCAAGATCGCAAACTTTGTGTTCGGGACAAGGAATGCATTCCTTATGTTGGGATGTCCGCTCATGCCCTTAGACCTAATGAAGAAGGTTTGAAACATATACAACACATTACTATATAACATACATACTACAAATGAAAACATATATTTTGTGATTACTATCTTTTAAATTTCTACTAAGTCCATACTTTTTACTACATCAATCATATATACAAAATATTATCAATCATACTAAGAGAACACTATTACATTCCTGAATCAATAGACTAATGAGGATCATCCAAACATTTACCCTGATCACTTGGACCATCTTTTGGATAAGAAGTTTGCTTTTCGTGCAAAATACCAGCCGTACTATAGACAAGCATCTGTTGTTAGATTAACTCAAGATCCTGATGTTATCAAACAAATTGAAGATGCAATTGCAGTTGCTCAGGTATGCTAACTTTTTGTATCTCTAATTTTATTTTACAATGACAAAACGTTATGTTATGTACAAAGGAGTTTATGTTTCATGTTTTTTATCTAGGCTGCCATTGCCATTGACATACCCACAACTGTTGAATCTATCAAGGGAAAGGAAAAACTTTGTCTTGAAGATGAAATTGCTTCCAGTCAAATCCCAACAAACATTGAAGGTGCTAAGGGAAAGGCAGTTCTTTGCCTAGAAGATGACAATGGGAATTTCACACCAACTCAGACAACTAAGGAAACTGTATGCAATTATGCATTTTTTAAATTAAAATTATAGAACTCTAACATTGTTCCTAGGAAACTAATACTCATTTCTTATTTGCTTAGACAACAACTTCAGCAGCACAGAACTGGAGCCCCGAGCGTAGCAACAACAACACTCCTTCTAAGAGGTTATCTCCATCTGTTTCAACCCAGTATCCAGAAGCCCCTGATTTTAATTCGCCAAAACTCTCTGCCACTAAGTCTGCTAGGACCAAGGGTGGTAGGCACAACAAGAGCAACAAGAATTGAAAGTTTGGCCCTACTATGTCATATGGCAGTTTTACTTTTTGTACACAAGTTGTTTGTGTAGATTCACCATGAAAGCTACTATGTTTGATTGCCTTATTTTAATTATCCTAATGTTGTAATCATTTTTGAAACTATGATTTACAACAATGTTTAACAACACTTTAAATTTTGTGTGACCAACTTCTTCAAGTTGTTTTGTAATGATCCTATCCATGGGTCTAAAACTCATGGCCTTCATTTTAATGCATTATCTATTTTGACATCTATGCCCTTTAGAATTGTATGTCACTGTTTTATATTCTACATTCTATCAGAAGTGATTTTTATCAACGTTTTGCTATATGAATAGTATATGTGGTCTATTTTATTCAATATTGAGAATGTTATTTGAACATCACATTTTCAACACCTTAAGACACCATATACAATGTGTGGTGTTTAGTTTAGGTTTACATATATCATTATTCTTCAATATTTTTCAACCAAGCATGTGCAGTTAAAATAACTCATAAAAATTCAACACTTTATATTTCTTTCCTCTTCTTATTCACCCTATAAGTGAATTAATATATTGATTTTAATTTATATGGATCTAAATCCTATTTGTAATTAAGAATGAAACTTTGGATTCTATCACCTACAAGCTAATTTAACCATAGTTGTATTGACTTTGACTACCAGAAAAACAGCAATACGACATAAAATATAAAGAATGTAATTAAATATCATATATTCTAATCTAACTTGCAAATGTAAGACTGTCCAATTTGTCACTTCTCCTAAAAAGCTGTCATCTTTGATAAACATGGTAGTCTATATAAGCTCCTAGAGTGTGGTAAACTAATTTTTTGCCACTACTCCACAAGTCTGCAAGTAAATCAAAGTACAATCCAAACACTTCTTCCAATTGTCATCGATAAAGCAACTACACTCATGATGATGATGTATCTTGGGATATGTTTACAATGTACTTTCCTGCTTTAGAGGTACAAACAACAACCTTTGTGTTAATTCAAAATACCTGCTACTCAAATCTTTTTTCAATCACTTGTCTACTCAAGATGAGATGCATCGTTCCCTCTCAACCATGCCATTTCTATAGTCCTTATAAACAAATACCACTTTTTAAATATTTTTCCCAAGTCACCAACACCAATCCCTTCAGATTTTTTCCTATCTGTTGACTTTTTTTTTCGAATTTGTATGTTTCACCCAAACGTTTGACCTGCTTCCATTCTAAAAACCAACACCGGAAACTATGAAATCGGTAATAATGATTAAACTTCATTTATCTTTATACCTATTACATGTTAAATTACTTGCACCATTTTTCTATTTGGTAATCTTATGTATTTATCCACTAATATTACACAATTACTAACTGTATTACCTTTATTTTTTGAAGGAGATGGATGAACATTGGATGCGGATGAATGAAACCAAGACTAAAAACATGTTGCTCGTATAATAAGAGTTTCTATTATTCTTAGGGTAAACAAACCATTGTTTCATTTACAACATTAATGGTCCCTCCTTTTAGCATTGCCTTTTATTATGCTCAATATTTATTAAGAATAAACATAATGCATTCAACTTGTACAACAATAGCGTTGTCTTATATTCCAATTCTAACATGTAGGTCAATCGATAACACTACTATTATTAATGATGCCGTTTTGTGGAAGAAATTCTCCTCAAAAGAGCCGTGTTCGTAAGATTTAGCATCCTTAAACATAAAAATTCAAAAGATTCAAAATGATATTCTTGTTTTAACAATCCTCCATCAACATTAAGGATACCACTTTCAAACATTTCTAATGTCCACATTAACATATCACCACATACACAACCATCTCGGTCGATGGACCATCTAAAATTCTACCAAAAGTAGTGCACTTTGATAACATTGGCACAAACCGCTTTCAAAATTTAAAAGTGTTGCTACAACGGAAGGCGAGAAAATCACAACCCATCTTTCATTCAAACTCATTTCGATACGATAAACGAAATCCCTCATGTCATGTAAGTATTGCTACTTTGTTAAATTATATTCTTTTATGTGTATGTCTATTTGTATTAATAATAAATGTACAGAACTCAACAACACAAACAAATGTTACTAACGCACAAAACAAACGTCCGGGACGTCCTAAAAGGTTCTTGATTCTATATTGAACTTTGTAGAAAATTCATCGATTAATACAACCGGTGCAAGAATCGTTACGGAAGATCCTATCATGTAAGTAACAACACCGATCGGCCATTCCAAATTGAGCATAATATTTAGATTAATAACACTTGCATTTGAAACGGTAACACAACACAATTTAAAGTTGGTAGAGGTCGTCCCGAAAGTTTCTTGGAGTTCGGATAGAGCCTATAACCCATCAAGAATGATCAAAATATACTCCCTACACCACTAAATGCAGAAGATCAAAAACTTCCTGAGTAAAGTTTCAGTTTCGTTTATAACATAAACATATTACGACTATTTTTGCTTACTCTGAATTCTAATGTTGTAACAGCCATGTTGATGTTATATCACCTCCATCAAATGAAGCTTCAACTTCAAATACACCCCCCGTATGTCAGACACGCAACATTTTTAAACCGACAGTCAATTTGGATTTTGAAAGTGATGACGACACTGATTCCGACTATGATCCATTCTTAGGTAAGTTTTAACTGTTATTGTATTAGTCTGAGCTAACATAACAATTAACACATCAGGATATTAAAAACATGTTGTTTTGGTCCAAACCATCACCATCATTTTATCCACGTCTATAATGAAATCCCATAATGCAGTATTTTCTCATGGTTTCTACAAACTAACAAACATTTTAAAACAACAGCCGGACACATCAGATGACGAAAGTCTTGAAGATGACAACTATTTTCCACCTTTCTCAAATGCTGACCAAACTGATTTTATCAATCAAGGTATAGAAGCCAAATAAATTCCTTTATATTCTATTTATTTTTTGCTATGTATGATATTAACTGTCTAATTTATGTCACATATATGTTTTTTTTACAGAGTATGATGATTTAGGTGATGCGCGCTGTGAGTGTAGACATTGCTATGCCATGATGTGGTACCAAGAGAGGAAGGACAAGCACAAGCACTCTGCAGATCCCAAATACAATTTATGTTGTGGAAATGGCAAGGTCGAATTACCATTCTTAAAACAACCTCCACAACTTTTAGCACATCTACTTTTGATAAATCTGAAAGATAGTAAAAGTTTCCAAACTCATTTGCGAACATACAATATGATGTTCGCATTCACTTCTCCCGGTGCCAAATTGGACAACAAATTCAACAACGGTCGTGGTCCACCAACGATTCGCATACAAGGACAATCTTGCCACCGAATTGGTAGTTTATTGCCAAAAGAAGGACAACAACCAAAATTTGCACAACTTTATATTTATGATACGGAGAATGAAGTAAAAAATAGAATGGAAGGGCAACGGTATGTATTTTTGTTTAGTTAACTTTTGTGAACATGCCTTTCAATTAACTGTTTTACTTAGTTTAAGTTAACATACATGACATTTACTATTTCTATCTTAACAATTAATTATTCCATTACTTTTCACAACAGCAACAAAGACAATATTGATCCACAGATTGTGAAGAGTTTGTGTGACATGTTGTACAAATATAATACACATGCTAAGAGTTTTGTTATGGCAAGAGAAAGATTAAACCAAGGCAACGTCCACAATTTGAAACTAAGGTTAATAGCAAATAGAACAACAGATGGAAGAGTCTACAACCAACCAACTGTTTCTGAGGTTGCCGCTTTAATTGTTGGGGACATTGACACAGCTGAAGAAAGAGACATCATAATGCAAGAACAAGGGGGAGAATTGAAACGCATTGATGAATTTCACGCAAGCTATCTTGCTTTCCAATATCCATTAATATTTCCATATGGGGAAGATGGTTATAGACCAAATGTTGCACACCGAGATGATGATATTTTGACGATAATCCAAGAAATCGCTTACTATTAGAGAATGGCTTGCTTTTCGAATACAACACCGCTTGCAAGAAGGCAAAACTCTATTATCATCAAGGAGGTTGTTCCAACAATTTTGGTGGATGGTTACACAATGCTTGAAGGAGAGAGGTTGAAATGGCTCGAAACAACCAATCTAAGCTAAGAGTTTCTAAGTATAACAATCTTAATCAAGATGGAGATGAAAGTCAAGCAGGGCAAGCACGGAAAAGAGTCATCTTACCATCTTCCTATGTAGGTAGTCGACGCTTTATGGATCGGTTGTACTATGATGGAATGGCTATTTGTAGTAAGGTGGGTTTTCCAGATCTATTCATTACTTTCACTTGCAATCCAAATTGGCGAAATACAAAGAGCGATCAATCCCTCAATTTGAAGGCACATGACGGACCGACATACTTGCTAGGGTTTTCAAAATGAAGTTTGATAGCCTTTTGTCGATGTCACAAAAAGGTGTCTTGCAAAGTACTTGCATGTAAGTAACTAATACTTTGCTTTTTAATTGATTTTCATTTGCTTTTCCATAACATATACTTACATGTTTATTATTAAATTGAATATTACATCCGATATGTACACAATAGAATTTCGAGAGAGGCTTGCCACATGCACACATTCTTATATTTTTGCATCCATCTAATAAATACCCAACACCAGATGATATTGATAAGATTATATCTGCTGAGGTACCTGATCCGTTGAAACATCCAAGGTTATATAACTTGGTGAAAAGTCACATGGTACACGGACCTTGTGGGTTGGAAAACCCAAAATGTCCATGCATGAAAAATGGAAAGTGTTCCAAGTTTTTTCCAAAGAAGTTTCAGGATGTTACAGTAGTTGATCAAGATGGATATCCTGTATATAGAAGGAGAGATAATGGGTTTTCAATTGAAAAGAAGGGTATCAAATTACATAGCGGCCATGTTGTTCCACACAATCCAAGTTTGCTAATGAAGTATGAAGCTCACATTAATATGGAGTGGTGCAATCAAAGTACTTCAATTAAATATCTCTTCAAGTACATCAATAAGGGTTCAGATAGAATATCAGCAGTCATTGTTCCAACTACTAGCACAACAGAAGGTAATGTCGATGAAATCAAACAATACCTTGATTGCAGATACATATCTCCAAGTGAAGCATGTTGGAGAATTTTTTCTTATTCTATTCATGGGAGGAAACCAGCAGTTGAAAGATTGTTTTTTCACTTAGAAGGAGAAAATTCGGTGTACTTCAAGGATTTTGAACAAATTGGCAATGTCTTACTAAAGGCAAGTGTAACTGAATCGATGTTTACATCATGGTTTGCTGCAAATAAAGAATATTAGGAAGCCAGGTTATTGACATATGGCCAATTTGTTTCAAAATTCGTTTACATCAAAAACACTAGATCTTGGAAACCAAGGAAGAGAGGTTACAACATAGGACGATTAATTTGGGTCCCTCCCACAACAGGGGAATTGTATTATATGAGGATGTTGTTAACTGTTAAAAAAGGATCAACCAGTTTATGATGATCTGAAAACTATTGAGGGATTTAAGCATAATAGTTTCCGTGAAGCCTGCTTTGCCATGGGTTTTCTACAACATGACAAAGAATTTATTGAGGCAATAAAAGAGGCATATAATTGGGGTTCCGGTGTGTTTCTGCGAAAACTTTTTGTTACCATGTTGTTATCGGCTTCAATGAATCGACCAGATCATGTATGGCGAAACACTTGGATTTTCTTATCTGATGGAATTCTCTTTGAACAAAGACGTTTGTCAATGAATCCAGGTAATTTTCTGATAATTTCTATGAATTATAAGGCAATTTTTAAGCTGAACATTTTATTAATATATTCAAACAATAATTTGTAAACTGATCATTTTATTAATATATTCAAACTCAACTCCTTGACTAATAGAATTGTCTCTCACCGCCGAAGAATTACAACAACTAACTTTGATGGAAATAGAAAAACAATTACAAAAAAATAGAAGGAGCTTAAAAGAATTTAAACCAATGCCGTATCCAAAAGATTATGTTCTTGACTTTCTTGAAATCGATTGATTTATGATGAACGTAATCACGACATTGCATCGGACAACAAAATTTCAAGAACTCTTTCAAGCATTAACAGGTACACATTTTTTAATGTCAACTTCTTTATATTTATGGCATTAGTGCTTTTATCTTTGCTTGATTTGTTAAATAACAGTGATGACAATGCCACTTTTTGGAATATGTTGCATGAAACTTCATTCTGGGTTAAATTTGGATAGATATCATGCTAGCATTTACTTAGCACGTCACATGAATGTTTATAATTTTTTTATACATGCCTTCAGTTACATATGTAACACCAACCTATTAAATAAATTTAATATTATCATTACTCTAATTTTATTCATTACCAATGCTTTGTTATATGTAATTTAACTCTGATACATTTTATTTTCTACAATTGTATTTCAAGCATATATCTAATTCACTTATTTTGATACTAATAAAACCATATTGTTTTATCTTCAGATGAACAATTGCGATTTTTAATACAATCATGGATGCGCTCGAACAAAAAGGAGGTGTATTTTTATATGGTTATGGTGGTACGGAAAAACTTTCATGTGGAACACACTTTCAAAGAGACTACGCTAAAACGTGATATAGTCTTGAATGTTGCATCAAGTGGGATAGCCATTTACTACTACCGGAGGAAGGACCGCACATTCTAGATTCAAAATTCCAGTTCCATGTCTTGATTCATCTATTTGTGATATTTTAAAAAAATCCGACCTAGCCGGTTTGTTGGAAGTTACCAAGTTGATTATATGGGACGAGGCACCAATGGCGAACAAATGGTGTTTTGAATCCTTGGACAAATCATTGAAAGATATCATGGGAACAGTTGAAAAACCTTGTGAACAAATTTTTGGTGGTAAGGTTGTTGTCTTTGGTGGTGATTTTAGACAAATTCTTCCAGTTGTACCCAGAGGAACTAGGTCAGATATTGTGCACTCTACAATAAATGCATCATATATTTGGGAACATTGCAAAGTTCTAACCCTTACAAAAAATATGCGATTGGTGTCTGGATCAATCAATAACAATGCTGAAGAGATAGAAAGTTTCTCAAAGTGGATTTTAGATGTTGGAGATGGTAAGATCTCAGAACCAAATGATGGATATGCTGAAATTTCTATTCCACCTGAGTTACTTTTATCGGATTATGAAGACCCAATAGAGACAATTGTTAACAGTACTTATCCTAATCTCATTGAGAATCTCAAAAATCCAACATATCTTCAAAGTAGAGCTATTTTGGCTTCAACCTTAGAAATTGTTGATGAAATCAATGATTACATAACTAATCTTCTCCCAGGTAACAATCTTTTTATATTTTATGTCTAATAAAACTTTTTAACATATACATTTATATGATACATGACTTAAATTATGCAATGTATATTTTAGGTGATGCAAAGGAGTACCTTAGTAGCGATTCTATTGATAGATCAGATGCGAATGACAACGAAGCATTTAAGCATTTGACTCCTGAATTCTTAGGGTGCTTGAAAACTTCTGGTTTGCCAAATCATTCCATGAAGTTAAAGATTGGCACAACAATAATGTTGATAAGAAATCTGGATCAATCAGAGGGCTTATGCAACGGTACAAGATTAAGAGTAACTAGGCTTGCAAATCATGTCATCGAGGCAAATATTATTTCAGGTACCCATGTTGGAAACACTATTTACATACCAAGAATGTCTTTGTCACCTTCTCAGTCACCTTGGCCATTCAAAATTATAAGAAGACAATTTCCGATTATTGTTTCTTTTGCGATGACGATAAATAAATCTCAAGGTCAATCATTAGACTATGTTGGTTTATACTTGCCAAAAGATGTATTTAGTCATGGACAACTTTATGTTGCAATGTCAAGGGTCAAAAGCAAGGTGCGAAAATCTTAATTCATGACAAAGATAAAATTCCGTTAAATCAAACAAAAATGTGGTGTTCAAGGAAGTCTTTCACAATGTTGTTTAGGTAATGTTATTTTTTTCAACATCTTTTCTTTTAGTACATTCTTAATAATTGCAACTACAACATAGTTTTTTATCTCACTCCTTATTTGTCTTCTTTTATAATAGTCACCTTTACTTGGTTGTATCACTTCATCTCTCTTCATGAAAACATTAAGGTATTCATAATCACTTTAATTTTCGTGTTTATAGTTTAATAACAATTATGTTTATTTATTTATGAGTTATAATTCTAAAACCTTATTATTCTTTTTTTTCCGGTCACATCCCAATTTCTTTCAGGATTGTCATTATCTACTATAGACTCCCTTTTTTCTTATTCCTTTTGTGTTTATCCTATGTCTATGTATCCACAAAAATCCACAAACTTTTTTAAGTATTTATCAAAACTCATATTATGATTATAATTAATCATTCAATATCCTATACTCAATATATTCTTTTAATATATTTATTTTCATCTTAAGCAACAAATATACTCGTGCGGACGCACGGGTCACCTACTAGTTTGAAAGGAGAAAAATCACTAGCAAAACACAATAGTAAGTTTTCAATGTAAAATCGCTATAATTTCAAAAGGGTGAACTCCTCGCAAAAGTTAAGGTGATAAAATAATTGGGAGTCCAGATACCAAGAGTTTTAATGGAATAAACTTTCAGGCTTTAAGATATTTTAACACTTCTCAATCTAAGATATTAAGGCATCACGAATATGATTTTCCTTTCTCAATATCCAATATTTCCTCCATTTTAGCCAATATGTGACTTAACAATTTACACTTGATCATTTCCAACAATCTCCCAATCAAATATGAGTAACCCATGTCACTAGACATCATCCATGCTATGATCCTACTCTCATTTCACTACCAAACCTAACATGACTCATATACTACTTATTGAAGAGTTTAGAGAGAACAATGAGTAACAATGGATAAAACATCCAAGACGATGAGATACTTTAACACCACATGCCAGTAAGAAACCTTAAGGTATTAGTTATATGGGTCACCTAACTTAATCACTCATACTTGAATTTCAATAATCTATTTTTAAGAGATAATATGGACTCGAATGATATAGAAGGGGATTGAATAAATTGTTCTTAAAAAGACTAATGAAAAAGTTTTCTTTTAAAGTTAGAGTTTTATAAAAAAGTTAGAGTTTTATAAAATTACTCGTATACAATTATACTCAAATAAAATGAAGGTAAAACAACCAATGCCTCAATAAACTAAATTTGTTTTACACATGATGTATAAATTGAAGTCAATTGATTAATAAGTCTATGAATATTGTTTCTAATTTTAATCACAAGTAAGATCATTCATAATCTTTATCTAACATAGATATAAATTTATACAAGAGATTTTTATGAAGGCGGTAAAACCTAAAAATATGCTAAGAAAATGATAAATCTCATGCATACAATTATAATACAAAAAATTAAAAAAGATATGGAACGAGAGTGTATACATGTTTATAGAAGTTCAACATGTTCGTTCATACTTTGTGCATAATTCACTCCGCAATGGCAAACCATTGAAAATCCGTACTCTTCCACAATGATTTGATAATTGTTTTATAAAGTATTTTAATAAAATCACAAAATTCAATATAATTTTGAAAATTAAACAATCTTGTATCTGAATCTTCTCAATTGAATGTATACCTCATATGGAAATGATATCTATAAGATCTCCACTCAACCTTAGCTTCCACATTCCATATTCAAGAATTTTGCCCCAAGTGTCAATTACACAACAACTTCTCCTTAAACTACAAATTTATTCTCAGAGTTTCGATATGTCTGAAGGAAATAGAAACTCCAACTTAGTCTGTAGAAACTTCAACATAATTTTACCAAAGCAATCGTGAAAAAAAGAAAGAAACTCCTTCTGTTTTTTCATTGCTAAATTGTCAATCCTAGCCACAACCGCAAAATAAATACCAACATGAAATATTCAAACCTTCACAAAATGTTAAATCAAAATGAACCTGCTCACACAGATCTCATACCCAAGGTTGAGAAGCTTAACCAAAACAACAATGGTAGTAGCAAGAGGTTGAAGGTGAAGTGAAATTTCAGATGCAATCTCAAAAACCAAAAATTCAAAATTATTTTTTATAGTTTGAGAGAAAAGTGTTAGACAGTGACGACTTATCTAGAGGGGAGTGCATAAATACCCAAGTAATAACATGTTTCAAAATGGTAATTAAGAATTTATTTTGAAAGACAATATTGCGCCGAATATTTTTTGCCTAGATCAAAAAGTCATCTAAACGAAGCTAGTTATTTGAAACTAGGATAGGCAAGAGTAAAATGGAATAAAAATTACATAAACAATTAACTCAACAATTTTACAATTAATCGTTTATCATAAAACACTTTAGCAACTTATTTTCAATGCAATTGTATTAAAAAATATATCTTCACAATTTATCAAACACTTGGTGTGCTATCAATTTTTCATATTTTTCTTTTGCGATTTTTTGATTTGAAGATCACCAAATCAATTTAAGCTTTTACAATCAAAGGAACATTCTATAAGAATCGATCAATCAAACACCAAGTTCAATAAATTGCATATAGAAAGTAAATGAGAGTGAAAGAGAGAATGAAATAAGGATTTGTTTAGGAAGTTCACCGATCGTCCTCATTATGGCTACGTCTCCCCCTATTTCCGTTTTGGAACTGAGATAATTTCTTACTATGCAAAAAGTTGATTACAAGAGAAGTGTTCCAAGAGCAACCCTATAAACCCTAACTCTTTGATATCGAGAAATACGAAGACACAATAGATCCAATTGATTTTCTGTCTCACGCTACTCCTTTGCGAGATCCACAATCTCTAAAGCTTTCACTCGACCGAATCTAATTGTGAACTATTAACCAAAGAACTTCTAATGTGATCCATCATCTAGCCCAACTTATTTGTAAGATATCCAATCTTTAAAGCTTTCACTCATCCAAATCCGATATTGTGAATTCTTGAACAAAACCCCCAAATCTACCAAAGATCTTGGAGGATAACCCCTAGGTTTTTCCAGATGAACCCCCATAATTCTCAACCCAATATACTCATTTACTCAAACCTAATTGAATATTATCAAACCTCGTCTAGATGGAACCCCTACAAAAATTATTATGTGTATTTTGTTAGTTTGTATGTATAGGTTAGAGGTGCAAGATGAAGAGCAATGGTGGTAAGTATATATAGTTTAATCAAGTTAAAGTGATGCATGCATGAAGTATTTATAGTTGATGGAATATGGTGGCAAAGAGGAAACTTCGGATTTAAAAAGTAGTGAAAAAATTGACCAAATAATTAGGATGTTCCGGCACATACGAGTTATATGCTGACACGTGATGTCAAAAATTGACACATGTGCCGACTTGAAACTAGCTATGTGCCGACACATGAGAAACAAAGGCTACATGCTTTAATAATGCAGTACATGTGTCGGCCTAAAACTCCTATGTGCCAACACATACTATTATTTTTCATAATGTACCGACCTGAAATTGTTTATGTTTCGACATACACAAGACATAAACTACATGCTTTATTATTGAGGTACATGTTCCGGCCTGAAAATCGTATGTGCTGGCACACGCAACTTATTTTTATGAAGAAAATGATTTTTTATGTTTAATACCAATTCCAAAGTTGTTCTAGATGTTTCCTAAGACCTCTAATGCAAAGGTGCACCAAAATGACTCAAAGATACTGTCCAATATACATAAATGCTAAATTCTCCTAATTTTGACATCATGCAAAAAATCTAAAGGCAAGTTGTACTCATATACTCCCTCTTTTTGATGATGGTAAAATAAAGATGTTGCATTTCGTGTTTTTATTTGACACTCCCACTGGCTATGTGTTTCCAACTTCAACTCGCACATGCTTCTACCCCTTTGAAAACATCTAAAAGAGACAAAGCAGGTGATTAGAAATATTGTAATTCAACTCAATTGCCAATATGTCATATAGAGGCGTTTTGCAAAATAAGAGAATACGCTCACATATACCCATATATATGAAATAATGCAAGATTAGCAAAATAAATTAGAGGACAGTTTAACCAAAATATCCACCAAAACATAATTAAAACAAGACATAACTTGTTCATACAGTTTTAATCAAACATATGATAGTTCAAAAGCATAGATGAAAATGTCATGAATATGCACGGATGATTAGAACGAACAAAGTGCTAATCCAGACAAAATCAAATAGAAGACACAAAAAATCAATAACCTATAGGACCTATGTAGTCTATCTGATAAGTTCTCACACCCCTATACATAGAATCACACATTTCTTTGTAGAATTTGGAAAACTCTTCATGATTGTGTGTTGAGGTGCTAATCATGTTGTTGATTTTGATTTGTGTGGCTGCATTATTGGAGATAATTCATCATAAAGTGACTTAAACTGAGAAGTCGCAAAATATACAAAGGCGTCAAATTTTGTATCCTGAGTGGACATGTTGTAACATCCTGATTTTTATAGCTAATTATTAATTATTATGATATATTATAATTTAATTAGGTGATTTTGAATTGAAATTATTTGATTAAATGTGTTATTTAATTAATTGTGTTTTATGAGTAGAATAATGGTTATTTAGTATTGGGCCTATTTATGAGAGTGGAAGTAATAGAGAGGTGTTAAGTATTAAGCCCAATAAGACAATCCTAGTTAGTAAGGATTAGAAGAGAATCATAATTAGAATTTTATTTGGGAGAAAGAAGAGAAGAGAAGAGGAGAAAGAGGAAAGGTGGAGAAGAAACCCTAGAATCCAAATCTACAAGAGGTAAGGGGGGAGAATCTTCATTATTATGCTTGTATATGTGGTTGGGTAGTAATTAGTAACATGCTAGGTTGTTCAATTTCAATTTTTAGAATCTTTGAATATTAGGGTTTGATTAGAAATTGTGTTCTTAACTTAGAAATGATGACCCATGACTAGAAACATGTTAGGATACCCTTTAAAGATGTCATTAGACTGATTGGAATAGGTTTTATCTGGTAATTTTGTGGGAGAAAGAAGTTGGTTTGTAATAGAAAAAGTGCAGTATCGCAGACTGCACTCAGCGCCATCAGAAGCACGCTTAGCGCAAAATGATCTAACTTTTGGGGTTGTTTGTTCAGGAAGGTGCGCTTAGCGCGATAGGCCGGGCTTAGTGTGACCTGGGATGAAAAATGTTATTTTTAGAATATTTTGACATGGAATCTTATATGATTATATTTATTGTAGTATATTCATATATGTGATTAATTGATCTAATTGTGATTGAGTGTGTTTTGGATTGATTTTGAATACTATTTTAATGTATGTTTGATTACTTGAGTATGATATGTGCTAATCTTATTTGATGGAATATTCTGAATAACATTGGTGGAATGATATGTCACAATGCTATTGGTTATGTGTGATGATATGTATATGATACATGTAATGATCTTGTTGTTGGAATATGTGTCATACCCAAATTTTTGACCTAAGATACCACCTTATATCATTCATATATGCATCATTGCATCACTAACAGTTTCAGAACAGGATAGATCGTGTGTGTGCTCCTGAAGCCAAATTAGGGTTTTATCAAAATTTCATCTGTTCAAGATATGATCAATTAGGGTTTGAGTCTCCACTCACCACAATTGATCTATCTTAATCAATCATCAACATTTGATCTTCAAATTCCCAACTTTTTCTCATGATCTACCTTGAATCGACCAATTAGGGTTTTGATCGAAGATAGTGAATCATTGACTTTCTGCTCAATGAATGACCTATTTGCTTGAAGATTGATCTTAACATCCTCAATGCAACATCTTGACCTAATTTCTTGATTCAAAACAGTACAAAATCCATGTTTCTTCATCAGACAAATTCTGAATCATCTGATGAAAATTCAATTGTTCAAAAAGTCAAACTTTGACTTTTGGTCAATTTTTTCAAATCCAAACCTTTTCAATCATAAAATCATTTCAAATTATTCATCATGATCATAAAAAATCAAGAAATGTGAAAAAGTCAACAAAAAGTCAAAGTTGGAATTTTTTCTAACACTTAGAAAAATTTTCAAGTGTTAAAAAACATGGTTTTTCCTTACGTTCATGGCCATTTTTCACCTAGATCCATTCTGATTCAAGAAAAACTCAAAACATGAAAGTTGTAGATCTTGCTACAAGATTTCCAAAATGTCCAAGAACTTGAAAAAACACTTTGTGTAGCTAGGATTTTAAAATTGAAACTTAGAGCTCCATAACCATGAATTACAAGTCATTTTTTCAAGAACTATAGGTCATTTTTTCACAAATTCCTCCTTCTAGAAGTCTTGTCACCAATTTAGATAGGTTAGAGCTGATAAATATCAGATGAGAGGTAATTATGAGGGAGATAAGATCAAGTGATATTTTAACCATGGTTAAAGGAATATTCCATGTGCATTTATGGCAAAAATGTCTTTCTTGCCCTTTAAGGCAAGTTGTTCAATTTCAAGTCAATCTCTTATACTTACCATTCAGATTCTTGGCCTATAAAAAGAGGTCACTTCTTCATTCAAAATCACCCCAAAGCATCATAATCCAAGCTTTCCTTCTTTCTTTCTTGTTTTTCAAGTTTCTAAGTATGAGAATTTGCAAATTTCAAGCCTTGCAATTTCTGAGCAATCTTAGGCTTCAAATACTTTCTAAACATCATTAGAAAGTTGTTAGAATCCTCAAGCTAGCCCAAGAACTAGACAAACTCAGAAACCACTTCCAAACCTCATGTATGCACATATTGAGCCATAACTTCCAAATTCTCAATCCACTCGTGCGTCTTCCAATCTTTCACTTCAAACACCTTCTATAAACCATATAGAAGTGGTCCAAACCATATTTTTATCACTGTAAACTCAGAATCATCAAATTCGATTCTCACTTCAAGTGACTACAGTTGAACTTAGTCAGAACGATCCAGACCATTTCAACCCAAGGTAAGCACATCAACACCTTCCATAATCATCACTAAAGTTATAGCAATAATCAAAACATCTCTGGAACTCCTCCAGCAAGGAATTCGATTCCAGCTTCAAGAGGTAAGTCACCTGAACTATGAACTCTTTGATTTCTGACTTCCAGTTCAAAAAAGGCTTAGCCATTTTGTTTCTGCAGTAATAACCCTCAATCAATTGCTTAAATCAGTGCTCATACATGATTTCATGATCAAAACTTAGAATTAGGGTTCTTCATGTTCATACGAAAATTAACAGTTCTAAGCTTAAAATAAATAAAATTAATTGTCACCATCATGTTCCTAGTGAAAATCCGAGCAAGATTGATGTTTGGATCGTGCAATTTCATGGAGAAACAAGAGAGATACGAATTGGAATTTGGAGGTTGAAGATGAAGTTGTTACGCGCGTTTTCTGATTCTGGAAAATTCAAATTCTTAGTTTATCTTATATTTATTGATTGTTGTTTCATAACCGGATGTAACAGCCACCCCAGTGGAAAGCCAACACGCTCTTAGTCCTTTGCCTCGCCTCAAGGCCCAGGGTTCGAATCCCCCTGGGACCTTTTTTTTAATAAAAGGCTCAACCTTCAGAAGCACTTCTGATGCTGACTCCCTCCAGAAGCATCAAGCCTCTCGCCTTGAAGCACTTTTTACCTTCCAAGCATCAAGCTTCTTGAAGCATCAAGCTTCTCACTCCTTCAAAAGCAAGCTTGACCTTCCAAGCGCAAGCTTCGACCTACTTCGACGACCTCTCTTGAACTCGCGAACTTCAACCGACCCTTTTCTTCAAAACTTCATTTTTACTTATTTTCAAATATTTTTCAAAACTCCTTTAAAACAAGGTAATTAAATGACAAGTCAAGCATATGGCTCAGTGGAAAAACTCTTCACTTCTAAGCCAAAGTCCTAGGATCAATCCTCCTTAGGACCAAAACTCTTTTTTATCACTAATTTTCTCAAGTTTTTCAACAAACTTTAGCATTTTTAAAAACCAATAAAAAATTCTCATTTTGAGATGATTTTTTGCACACTTGTCATTTAATATACCTATTTTATGATTATGTCAAAGAATCCAAAAATATTGTATTTTTGATTATATTTTTGTTAGGTTAAAAATGAGACATTTTAAGTATTTTTAATACTTTTCAAAAATGTTTTCTTTCCAATTTTCAAACCTAATATTTTTTCAAAACTTCTAGTGAATATCCTTCACTTTTCAAAATCATTTTCAGAACCTTTTCAAAAAGCTTTCAATAAACTTACACACCTTTTTCCATGATCAATTCGATTTGAAGATAAACCGAACCAGGTTTTTCCTCGAATTTCTTTTAAATTGATCATGGGCCTCCCTTAAGGTGTAAGTCTCAAACCCCTTATATATATTCAAGTTAGACTTACTTTAATTGCTTATTTTATACCCTTGTTTATATATTTCCTTCATAAACTCCTGTGAATACACATCACACACTTGTTCATATAACTGTTCAGTTATAACATAACAACTAGCCTAATAACTAGGTTCCCTTTAGCCTCCTCTTAGGCTTCGTATAAGATAACTTATTTACTGAGTTATCCGCCTCTTAGGCTTCGTATAAGACAACTCACCCGTTGAGTTTAGCCTCCGCTTAGGCTTCATATAAGACAACTCCCCTGCTGATTTAGCCTCCTTTTGGGCTTCGTTCAAAAGAACTCCCTCGTTGACTTTAGCCTTCTCTTGGGCATCAAACAAGAAAGAGATCTGGAAATCTCTTAACAGCCTCCTATTGGGCTTCCAATACAAAGAATCACCCGCGCTAGGATAAAACCCTGAGAGTATGATTTCCCGGTGAAATCACTCTTGAATCCTAAGAGGATGGTTTCCCGGTGAAACCACTCTTAAAGCCAAAGTCAGCCATACCCTATAGCTTCCTCTTGAGCTTCATGCAAGGACCCTCGATGACCCTCGGAATGCCTTCTCTTGGGCTCACAATGCAAGGACCCTCGATGACCCTCGGAATGCCTCCTCTTGGGCTTAAAATACAAGGACCCATGGGCTTCTTAAAAGCATCCCCCTAATCCATAATCAATTTCTCCTAGAGATTTAGACATTTATCATCTCTATGGAAGAAGTATCTCATCTATAACATCACATACAAATCAAACATTTTTCAAACACTTTTTCAAACAAAACATCTTTTAACTGTAAGTGGTAACGCTTGTACACTCAAGCAAAACACCAATGCTTACAGTTAAAGATTCAATCATCTTTCAAACATCTTTCTTAACTCGTAAGTGGTAACGCTTGTACACTTAAGCAAAACACCTAATACTTACGATGAAAGATACAATCAATCCACCCTTCAAAATATGTGTGATGAAATAGATTAGATACATTTTTCATTAAGATGACATTTGTCTTTGTCTCTTAATAACATCCTTTGCTTCCACTAGCATAAGTGGGAACTACGATTGCTCTGACTTTCTCAACCTCCCTTTGAGAATACGTAGGCACAAGGTCTCATCCTTGGCGAGCATACTTCTTTCTCCCTCAAACCAAACAAAATCATAGTTCCCTTAGATCCGAGCTACAGATGCTCTGATTCCCATTAAGGGATATGTATGCAGAAGATCTCAATGATCTTTGCGAGCACAATAATAACAAAACCTAGGATCCCACATGACCTACCTTTCTTAAAATCCAAAGGAGAAACTTCCCAAGAATAGAATAGAAAATTAAAACACACAAACATATCAAAAATATTCATATATATAAATAAATCTATAGATAACTATATATATATATATATATATATATATATATATATATATATATATATATATATATATATAGGTGCCACATCTTTCCTTTATATAACAACCCCTTACTCAGATCTCTCCCAATGCGTTGCGTCTAGTTCACGCTAGTCGCACCGCATATCATTATTTATTGAGGGTATTGCAGCTTTCCCCTTTTTCATCTCATTTTTCTTGTTTTGGAAATAATAAAGCTTGATGCTCGCGGCATCTTTAAAAACAAATCAAAAGAGTAAATTGTTTTGAGCTAGAGACTTGAATTCCGATTCGATTCTCTCGTTCGTCACTTTTTACCGCGAACAATATGATGTTGTGCAAATGATAGACAATTCACATGAGTTGAATGGTGATGATATGCTTGGATATTTGAGATTTTGTGAATAGTCTTGATTTGCATATGTTGTCTCGATGAATTGCACATGCATTATTGGCTGACCTTGAAATATGAGGTGGTGAAACTTGGGTTCACAATTGCTCGATTCCTAATGGGGGATAAGTAGAGGAGGCTTTGGATCTTGTCCGAATCTAAGGTAATGGCTTTGGTTCTAATGAAGAGAATCGGAAGCGGGGTGAACGGAATGTTTCCAAATCGGTACCACATGCATTATTGAGTCACATTGCATAGTTATCTCATGAGTCATTGATGAATATGATTGATGTGGATTGTTTTGTGATACTTGAATTTCATGATATGTGAATAACTTGAATTGGAGACAATTATGTTAATTATAACGATAGTGAATTTGATATACTTGAATTGTGTGTATGATCATAATGGTTTAGAATATCACTTGAAGTATGTGGAATTCATGAATATATGTTGTTTCTATATTACTTCCAATTATATATATTTGTGTAATGATGTGAATTTTCACCCTTCTGTTATGATGTTGCCTCTATGTGGGTAACATGCAGGTTCTGAGGATAGCGGTGCTTCGCACGAGACTATTTGAGGAGTCTAGTTAGTTTATCCTTTACTAGGTAGTCTAGTCATTGATTTGGTCATGTAACACGGGATTAATCTAGATTTTCGCTTTGATGAGATTTGTTATGTATTCTCATGTATTTTGATTTGTATGATTAAGATACTATGCTGATGTGTTCTTGGTGCCGATGCATGAGTTCTAATGACTTGGTTATATTATGAATTCATTACCTTTTCATCCAATGATTATAGTATGGGATGTAATCATTGATAGTATCTATGAATATTAAATGATCCGCTGTGAAAATGCATGAATTGTTTCTAAAGCATGAAATTCAGATATGTGCTATGATTATGACCAATGTGCATATGATTTTAATGTTGAAATAAATATCATGTGACGCCCTCTTGTTATGCATTCTATTTACTCGATTGTATATATATATATATATATATATATATATATATATATATATATATATATATATATATATATATATATATATATATATATATATATATATAATATTTGGGGAATTATAAGGGGTGTTACACATGTGCTCATGAATAACTCTCATTTGTTCATTATGAGCATCTTACAAAGAAGTTCTTCACTCCAGCTCTTTTTTTATACCCCTAGTCACTCTCATTCTATTGATATGCAAAAATATTCAACCAAGTCTCATCATGTTCATAGTTTGCATCCGACATATGCACATATTCTTGAGGAGCATCACCCATTTTTTCTTCATCATTATCATCAATATTATCCTCAAATTTAGCAGGATCATCAAAATTGTAGACTTTCTTCATTGATACTACCACCTGAAAGTAATATACCTTCTTCATAGTATCCCACAAATACCTCATATTTGTTAGAGTGTGTTGAGTGAACTCTTTACCAGCGCTTGGAGAGATGTACACTAGATTATGAACATCAGTTTCAAAAGAGTTGATGATTTCGGCAATCGTAGATGCATAGAAGAATGAACTTACTTGCATTTTTGGATTGTAAACATCCGAGATACAAAGTAATGTGGCCAATTTATTTTTATGTTTTTGAGAAGGTTGTAGATGAGGTGTGTTTAAGTATTATAAAATCTAGAGAATCCTCCGCCTTTTGAATGCAGTATGTGAGAAACAATCTAATGCAAGATGTGAGGCACCTTCTTCATATGGCCAGTGGTTACATTTTCGCAGTTGTCATCATCATGTAGTACCTTTAGTCTTTCATTGAGATAGATTCTCCACTTAAATAATGAGAGAGCACTTGTATCAGTTACCCGAGACTCATTTCCTATTGTGATCCTAAACAAGGATTTCCGCATATCATTAGTAAACAAATACACCTTACCTCCCACAAGAAAGCTAAATTTGGATCCCCCGCGATAATGTAAACTTGCATAGAACACGTGAATCAAGTCTTCTAGTATTCTTGAGAAAGTTGCAAAAAGTAGTTGATGCCTTGATGATTTATACGACTCAAAACTTCTAGAATATGAAGGTCTTGAACATTTTTAACTTTGTAGTAGTGTTGCTTGTCCATAATTCTACCTCGGCACTTGTCATAAAAGAATTCAAGAATATCATCATCCACCAACGAGAAAGTAGTTTCTTGAGAACTTAAAGATGCATCAACCTTCCTCTTAACCTTTCTAACATTATTGCCTTTTGCAACCTTATGAGCCATTAGGAATTATTAAAATAGAAGTTGCACACAAGGTGTTTGACAAAAAGCCCAAGTGAAAACATTAGGATTTTGAGCAACTTTTGGATTCCAAATATGCCTAAAACTGAAATGAGGATGTATAATGCACACAATTCACAGTTTTACACAAATAATATTCAATTTCGAATGAAATATGCTGTAAAGATGCAAAACTTAACCGTATTTGTGAAGAGGATGCCAGGGGAAAATTGAATGTGAATATTGGATGGAGGAATGAACTGATGATTTGAAGAGACAAGGTTTTAAGATGATTAATAGGAATTTAAGACAGAAGTTGGACCGAAATATTGAGTGAGAGATAAATAGTTTAGGTTGTGTTCTCATAACCTAGGGATTTTGGATGAGAATATGAAGATTATCTGACTAAAGAGGCTTATCTATCCATACATGTCAGCCTAAAACATGTTATGTTCCTACACATTTGACCCATGTGTCGGCATGTACTGAACCCAAAACACAAATTTGAAAATTTATTGAATGAGCCGGCACATCAAATATTTGTGTCGACACATACTGAATCAAAATGAGAGGAAGTTGAAAATACATTATATGTGTCGGCACACACGATTTTACATGATGGGTGACACATGAACTATGATGATTATGTGACAATATATTAATCACAATGATTGAATAATGAACAAGAAATATACACTTATGCGTAAATAAGATAAATAAAATAAGACAAACAAAAGATGAAACTTGACTAAGGTCACTTTAGGCATATAAATTGAAGAGCACTTACACTTCAATTGAGATTTTTGGAAATGAACACTCAAAAACAAACATTACACAACATGCGTTGAAATACTATTTAAACACAAATAGGTAAAATGAATGACTTACTCATAGAGTGAAAATTTGAAAATGATATAACCTCACCGTATGGAAGACGAAGCAAGCACAAGCGTTTCTTAAGGAAATCTAGAACAAGAGTTAAAATAAACGCAAACAGTGCCATAAATTCAAAAAACAACACATTTCTTACTTCTTTTTCACTTTTTCAAGATACCACAAAGCTTTTAGCAATTAGAGACTTCTTGTTGTTGTTGTATCTTAGGTAACATATTATTCTTCTTTATCAATACGCCAATGATATTTGAATATGTTATCTATAAAAATATCTTGAGCTGACTATAAACAAAGTTTCTTTATAGAGTCAAGACATTTTTCCTGCAATATCAACAAGACAAACTAGATACCCCATCTTCATTTGGTCCTTCAGGGCAAGTGAAACATTTTTTGAACTTGGGAAACCATTGATAAATGCATTAGGAACTGAAAGCTTCATAAGTTTTCATTTAGCAATAGTGTGACCTTTCATACAATAATAATGACAAGTCAAATTTTGAAGTTTGCCACATTTACTATTTGAATTCTTTTCAATAAATTTTTACCTTTTATAAGGAAGTTTTAAAGACTTTTTGAACTTGGTTGGATCAATAGAAAATGTGACCTTTGGATGTAGTGCCTTATCTAATTTGGCCTTAAGAGTGTTAACTTTATTTTTTTTCCAAATATAGTAAGTCTCATAACCAAACAAATAGGAGTTATCATTCTTCTCATCTTTGATTTTTTGACTATCTACTATAAAATGCTCTAAAGCATTAATTTTCTTTTCGGTTTCTAAAACTATTGCCTCTAGTGTGAATTTTTTTTTTGACTTTTGCCTCTTGGTTTTGTTGGGCTTCTTGTGATGACCCCCCTCTTCATTATTATCAAGATATGGATACTTCGATCGGTAATGGCCAAATTTCCCACAATTGAAACTTAAACGTCTTGAATTTATTTCTTTCGATTTTTCTTCCTTAGACGATGTAGATTGTCTTTTGGACTTTTTGTTGAATATTTTTTGCTTTCCAATCATGTCCCTACTTCTTTATATCATCATTATTCCATTGTGCTTTCACCTTAGGTGTGACAACACCATTAGCATAAGTTTGAGTGACCGATGTTGGACCATTTAAAATAGCTTTCAAAACAACTTTGTCATATTACTTGATATAAATACGCATACAAGCTTTCAAATTACCATAGCTTTCTCCTGTAAAAAATGGCGCTCTATTATATGCCACTTTAGGCTTGTTAGCCATTTTCTAATAAGTTTTGAAGCACATAATTAATCGGGTCGTGATACCACTAGTTAGACAATGTCGACTTATCTAGAGGGGGTGAATAGATATCCAAGTAAAAACACGTTTCAAAATGGTAATTGAGAATTTATTTCGAAAGACAATATTGTGCAAAAGATTTTTAGCCTAAATCGAAAAGTCATCTAAAAGAACCTAGTTATTAGAAACTCATATATGCAAGAGCCAAATGAAATAACAATGATATAAAAAAAATTAATACAACAGTTTCACAATTAATATTTTATCACAAAACACTTTAGGAACTTATTTCCAATGCAATTGTATTAAAAAACAGAACTTGATAATTTATCAAACACTTGATGTGCGATCAATTTTTTAGAATTTTTTTAAAGTTTTTTTCATTTGAAAACAACAATTAAAATCAAAGTGATTATAAGTAGATCAACAAAGGAATTTAAGCTTTAACAATCAAAGAAAAATCCTATACAAATCAATCAATCAAACACAAGTTCAACAAATTGCATATAGAATGTAAATGAGAGAGAGAGAGAGAGGAAGAGTGTGTGTGTGTGTGTGTGTGAATGTGTATGTGTATGTGTGTGACACAAGGATTTCTTTAGGAAGTTCACCAATCATCATCGCTATGGCTACATCTCCTCTTAATTCTGTTTTGAAATTGAGATAAATTTCTTAATTTTCAAAAAGTTGATTACAAGAGAAGTGTTCCAAGAGAAATTCTACAAACCCTAACCATTTGATGTTGATCAATCCCTTGTCTTATTTTTATCTTGAGTAAGACAAAGACATAATAGATCCAATTGTTTCACCGTCTCACGCTACTCCTTTGCAAGATCTACAATCTCTAAAGTGTTCCCTCAATTGAATATAATTGTGAACTATTGACCACAAAAGCTTCCAATACGATCCACCGTCTCACGCTACTCCTTTGTAAGATCTCCATTCTTCAAAGATTCCACTCGGATGAATCCACTACTCTAAAGTATTGAAAAAAATCCCCAAATATACCAAAGATCTTGGAGGATAAACCCTAGGTTTTTTTGGATGAAACATCCCATAATTCTCAACCCAATATACTCGGTTACACAAACCTAATTGGACGTTATCAAACCTTGTCTAGATGACATCTCAACAACAAATTATTATGTGTAGTTTATTAATATGTATTCATAGGTTGGAGGTTGAAGATGAAGATCAATGGTGGTAGTGTTTATAGTTTGATCAAGTTGAAGTGATGCATGTATGAGGTATTTGTAGTTGAGGTAATATGGTGGCAAAAAGGGAAACTTCAGATTTTAAAATTGACCAAATAATTAGGATGTGCCGACACACACGAGTTATGTGCCGATACATGATGTCAAAATTTGACACATGAGCCAACCTGAAATAAGCCATGTTCCGGCACATGAGAAGAATAGGCTATAGGCTTTAATAATGCATCACATTTTGTATTATATTATGAGAGAAATTGAGAAAAAAATATTTATACATGTGTTGAAGACAGTGCACAAAATTAAGAGAAAATACTCATTTGATTCGAGTCAAGAGAAAATGATATGTTCGAGTTGATTGAGGGAATGATTTGAATCAAGAAGTAAAATCCCAATAAACCCATAGCTTTGATTCAAATTAGTTATTCGATTCGCTGATTCAAGTCTGACAAATTCATGCTCCGAGTCACGAATACATAACCAAAATCCAAAATTTATATATAATTTTTTATTCGAGTCATGTTATTTTTTTATTCGAATCAATACGAGTCAAGATTTTATATGATTCAAATTAGAAATACATAAGCAAAATCTTGTTTTTCAGATTTAACTGTTGATTCGAGCCATGCTATTTCACGATTCTAATTAGAAATACATGATAAGAATATGGCTTTCACATTCAATTCTATAATTTGAATCACGCTTTAAAAAGTTCAAGTTTTAAGAAACATGAAGTGCTTATTTGAATCGAAACTTGGTAAAATTTGAATCATGTATTCATGTGTTTCTTGATCCAAATCTCTAGCTAATTGACTAGAACCATATTACATTGATTTTAAGCAAATAGTTTGATTTATTCATACGTCAAAACATTTTAGCTAGGGATGACAATGAACAAAGTTTGGCCAGGATGAGTGTTATAATACCTATCCTCATACCTGTAGGATGAAAAAATTCATGCACTCGAGTCCATACCTGCTTGGACACCAAGAGTTACACTCGTATCGAACTCTACTGATATGTAAGTACCCGTACTTGTACCCATTACCGCATCTCTAATAAAAATAAATTAATCAATTATAAAATATCATATAATCAATTTAAGTTTTTAACGACATTAAATAAATTTTTTTAAAAATTATTATTGAATTATAAAATAAACAGACATTTATATTAAAATATGTCATAGTTGTCTATTTATATATTTTTTTAAATGATAAATATATATTCGAGTATGTAGAACGAGATGGATACTAAAATGTCCATCTTCATATCTATATCCTTTTATTTTAGTAGATAATTGCTCGAGTTCATACTGATACCTATTTCAAAAAATTTAGTCCTATCAACTATGTATATATTTTATGAATATCTACTAAAAATCGATAAAATGGTCATCCTTAAATTTAGCACTTATACCAATTTTGAGTGTGCCTAAATTTAAAGAATTTGCATTTGTGCAAATACAAGTCTTACTCATAATACATATTCAATAAGTTAATTTTGTTGGCATCATCGTCATTCGCTAGACTATAAGTTAAGCCAATTGTATGTTTATCAATTATTAATTTTTTATTTGATAAAAAAGACTTACTTTAAATAAAAAATAGATATTGACCCAAATAACTCACCATCATAAATTTGTAATATATTTCAACCATGAGAGGGAAGATATTTAAAAGTGTCAACTTTTTTAGATTAAATAAGTTTGAGTCCTTATAAATATTTTAACAATCAATTCTAGTTTTTTAAAAAAATTTCTTTTAAAGAATAACCCTCTTAAAAAACTTTATTCATTATTTTGTAATTTTAGTGCCAGTTTTTATATTATAACATACCGATAAAATTAACAATTATTTTAATCACGATCATGTTATGTAAAATCTTAAAATTAACAATTATTTTTAAAAGGATATTTTTAAAAGATTAAAATTGAATATTGAAATATTCATGAGAACCTCCTACCTACTTAACCCAATTTTTTTTTCTGAAAGTAGTATTATTGTACACACTCATATAAACTTGAAAACTAATCATTGTACTTAACTTCTCTTTCAAAATCATCGCACTTTTATCTTGCTAATGGTCACTAGCTACTAACTACAGCAAAAAGATATCACTGAAACAACACCAAGGTATACATCAAACAGTGATAAAATTATTATTTGAAGTCCATTATTACACTATTTTGTGGCTGAAACTTAATTATTCAACATTCACATTGTCCGTTTCTTGTAAACAGAAGAAGCCACCAAAGACTATGCATAGAGATAAAAGAAAAGGTTGAGTTTCCCACCTAAGACCTTAACTAATCTATAATAACAATGTTTGAAAATAAAGTGTAGTAGTAATATACTATATATATATATATATTACAGTAATGTTCCTATTCCAAAAGTAGAAAATTTGATGAAACTGAAAATAACCCATGATTTCAATTTTCAAATTTTAATCTTCAATCCCAAATGGGTGATAAAAAATCATCCGAAAAAGTAGCATAGAATTCAATTCCGTCTTCAAAGCCAATTGATGGAGTAAGAGGATGATGATAAACGTCCCAGTTAGTACTATCAACCGAGTCATCAAGCAAAAGAAACTCAGAACCGGCTGAGTCAACAACCGAGTCATCTTCACCTTCATTAATTTTAGGAAGTTCAACAATTTGACTAAGTTCTTCTTCTTGTTCTTGTTCAGATTCGTCAGATTCAGAACAACATTGTACTGTCACGTGCGCGACAGGTTCATGAAAGTCAACCATAGCTGCTGCAGCTGTTGCTGCAGCTTGAATGTCACGTGGTGCTGACGTGGCGGGTATAGGAAGCATGTTGGAGATATTAGGGAAATTGAGGATAGCGGTTTTGCCTTTGATGGTTAAAGCAGCTACGTCGTGTGCTCTAGCTGCAGCTTCTGGTGTTGAGAATGTTCCGAGCCAGATTCGTGATTTTTTGCGAGGTTCTCGAATTTCGGACACCCATTTTCCCCAGCTGCGTTTTCTTACTCCATGGTATGTTGGGTGTTTGTTGTCTTTGGGCTTTGTCGGGGTTTGTTTTTGGGTTGAATGTGAAAGTGGTGGTGAAGAAGATGAAGAGGTGGAGGAGTTTGAGGTTGTTGTCGTAGTGGTTGTGTCTGAAGAGGTTGTTGTTGTTGTTTGTGTCATTCTGATTATGATTAAATGATTGTGGAAGAGAATGTAGTGGTAGAGAGAGAGAGAGAGAGAGTAGAAATAGAGTAGGGAGGAGTAGGGAGAGAAAAGGAAGGGAGAGAATGAATGAGAAGACAAATGCCAAATGGTTAATCTTTTTGTAGTGAAGGAAACGCTCACTCATATAGCGACTCTTGACCTACCAATAATATTGTTCTACTTTTACAATTCAATCTCTTCAACAAACAAAATTCTCTCTGTTAAGAAATTTTAATTATCACAATTTGAGATTAGGTATCCTATTAAAGAATTATCTCTTTTATAATTCTATATAAATTAATAAATACTTCATCGGATCGTATTTATAATAAAAAGTTAATTTTTATATATATAATCTTTTTTTATAAATAGCATTAAAAGAGAATACATATAAATAAGATAAATTATAAATTACTTATCTTATAACCTTTTTTTTATTAGTGGTATGAGAAAGATCAAAAGAACAATAATTAGAAAAAATTTAATTAATAATATGTTGTACAATTAGACAAAATATATTAATATTGTATAATATTATAAAACAATAGGACATTTTTTAAAATAGATTAAATAATCAATGTATTTCATATGTAGTTCCAATATATTTATTATTCATTTATTTAAGACATATTTTTTAAAGAATAGAAAAATTATTATTAATTACTAATATATTGATTATCATTTATGTTAAAATTTGAAGTGTGTTTTTGAATGTATCAAACTCCTATAACTCAAAACACATTTTTGACATATTAAGTTTTTATGAATTTTTCTATATATATATATATTGATTCTTATGAATTTTTTAAAAACAATTACTATATGTAATATTTCCTTCAAAATAATTTAAATAAATGAGATAGTTTGTATAGTAAAACAAACAAAAGTTTAATACAATATACTCATTTTCCCCACATGGTTTTATTCTAGTCATAACATTTTTGGTTCATAGTTGTCAAAGGTTCAAAGTTAAAACAATGTTTTGTGAAAAAATAATTTATAGACTACCTGACTAAAAAAATTTAAATGCATGTTACATCCACTCTAGAGTTGAAAAACTAAAATCAAAATGGTAAAATAAATTTGTCTGTAACATATTCTAAGAACAACTAGTGAATCGTGCAAGACAGTTCTAGTAGGATGAACCATAGGATTGAATGAGTCAATTTCTAGGACATAAGGTCCCACGCGAAATATAAATTATTGTAGGTGCAACGTTCACATATAAGATTATTAATTACTCGTGAAAAGCCTCATAAGTCCACGTAGTCTAGTCTTTCTTTTTCTTGTGCCCGTTGTGATTAAATTGTCAGTTATGTTATCTTGTCCAAAACGCCACTACTCAACTTGTTCAAGAAAGTTTCACAACCATTTTGCTTTCACTTTTCACCTTTCTTGTTCTTGTTAAATAAAGATACCAAAGTGCACTATGGGTAATAGTATGGAAAAAGTAAACATGTGGGAGTTAGTATTTGTAAATTTTTTTTTTTTTGAAATACATGTATTTATTTTAAAATTCCAAATATGATTAATATATTTAATTTTATTTAAAAAAATTTAATTACTTTCTCCGTTCTCTTTTAATTTTCATATTTGTCAAAAGAATTAATTTTTATTTAATTATCACTTTATAAGTATAAGATCAATTATATTTTTATTTTTCTAACCTTCACTTAACATGTAACCTTAGAGCACATGTTAGCGTGATCCTAATAATATCTTAATATAGATCAAAACTAAAATTAAAAATACATAAAATTTAATATTAAAATTATTTTATGTGTATTTTTTAATGCAACGAATAGAATATTTTAAGCCAAATTATTAAACCGAGTACACAAATTTAATAACCTATTTTTCTTTAATAACATAACATTATATTTATTAACACTGTTGGGAGCAAGACACCAGCCATACTTTATTTTCATACTAAATCTAAAATATTGAACCTAAGGTGTATTAGGAAAAACTAAAATCCTACAAGGAAAACTTTAATTATAATAGTATATTATTTGTTTTTTATTTTATATTTGTTAGTTTTTAATAATATTTATTAATTTAATATAAGTTTTTACTTTCATATGTTTTAGAATTTTTATTTATATTATATTATATTATATTATATTATATTATATTATATTATATTATATTATATTATATTATATTATATTATATTATATTATATTATATTATATTATATTATATTATATTATATTATATTATATTATATTATATTATATTATATATCAAATATATTATTTTAACATATTTTATAATATTAATTTTAATATTTTTTATATAATTTTAACCAGAATATCAATAAACCAATTTTAATTAAATTATATTTAATTAGCTTATAAAAAAGTTAAATTATATTTAATGGATTGGATCAAATTCCTATTTTTAAATGAATTGAACTAATGATAAAAAAAAAAAAGTTAACTTTGTAAAAACATTTTAAATTTTAATTTATTTGCAGAGATAATTACTTCCTGAAATTTGCACAATTGTGTGCAATTCTATTATAATAAAAATATAAATGGATCTAACATTTGTTTAGGTCAACAATTATATAAAAATAACAGAGAAACAGACAATAAACAACATCATTACTCATTTTTAAATGACAAAATTAATTTTTTTAAAATTTATATTTTTAGTCTTAGAAAGGGGTGTTTATAATTGGATATTTTTAATAACCAAACCATAACTATTTTCAAACCATTTAAACGGTTTGAATTTATAACCAAAATCACATTTTAATTAAAACTGATTATAAAATCGATTATAAAATTGATTATGATTATATAACCGGATTTTAAAGTAAAATCTAATTTTATGGAGAATAAATTTTAAAAAAATTATTATTTTTATTTTTAAAATTAAAAAATTAGATTTTGAATAATAACCGGATAATAACTAAATTCAAAAAACATTAACCGGTTAATAACCATTTAATTATATCCGGATTATATGAATGGATATCCAAAATCATAAATACTAAACCGGTTAATAATCATCCAATTATATCTGAACATTTCAAACGAATTTGAATTTGGTTATGGATTTGGTCTTCATAACCGGATATTTTGCACACCCCTAGTCTTAGGTGATGCAACATTGCTATGCATGAATATTCTCTATAAAAGATCTACCGCTTTCAATGTTAGAAAATCAAATGTATCAAAGACAATAGTATAAAAATATTTTGATTGTCGGAACATGCTTTCTCTTGCTTGACCACTTTGTTTGAAGCGGCTTTGAAAGTTATATGGCCCATAATAAAATCTTCAGTCCTCTCTCCCACCAGTGGGGAGATCCTTGTCAAATCTATACATGCATGTTTTTCTGTTACTCATCCATATACTCGAGAACATTTATTGGTCCCAAAGTCGCCCTCCCCTACTGTGGGTAAGTCAAAATATTCATCGACAGTTCTTTCTTCAAATACATTAATGCATGCTTAAATATGTCAAATAGGACGTTTCTAATAAATAATGAAAATATACAATTTTAGTTAATATTTCATCTAGACTTCATTAATGTTGTTTATATTAATAGTTTTATATTTTTATTAATATTAAAATACATATATAGTTAAAAAAATAAAATAATTATTTTTATAAAGTGAACAAGGCAGTATATTTTAAGACTGGCATCTTTTTAAAAATTGAATTCTCACATCACAAAGTTTTTATAGCATCCACGAAAAGCATACCATACCATTGATCAAATAATTAAATAACTAAGGGATTCAAATAAATATCTACACTTGTCCTATAAAATAGAATTCAAATAATATGTAAATATAAAATATTCTAACATGAAGGTTCAATTCTAAAAAATTATCATGGTTAAACTTTGATGTTATCATGAATGATAGGACCCCCAAAATACAAATATAGAAAGAAAAAAACTAAATAACAACTCAATTTTAAAAAAGGATAAATTACAAAGTAGTATTGATCAAAACAAAAATACCAAAAACATGCTCCTATTTAAGTTTAAAATAATTTGTGAGTACTAATAATAAGCTTATCTTTTTGTGAGAAAAGATGGAACATATCTACCATAGACCTCACAAGGATTTTGTTGTTTAAATGGTCTTCATTAAGTATTGTCTTAATCGTCCTTTCTAATTAAAGGGAAAGAAACAGCTCTGCCATATTCATGCTTAATTGACATGTATGGTATCCAGTAAAGTCTAGCGTTGCAACAAATGCCATAGAGGCCTCACATTTTTAGGTATGACATTTATTATGCATTTGGTTTTATGATAAGGATGGTTAATTTGAGACGGATAATATTAATTATAATAAAAAAATGTTGTCAAATAAAATTTAATTTGTATTTAATTAGAATTGATTCTTACTTATGTTTTATAGCCTTCTCACTTTAAATACGATTTTTGTGAAAAAAATTATGCAATAACTAAATTTTACAATTAAAATTCTTCCATGATTATATTTTTAAAAAAGTTATTCAAATAATCAAGTTTAAATTTTGATTTAATTATTTGTGTCATTTCATATGACATGTATCCGAAAATGAACTTAAATGTCATATGATATAGTTAATAGGTGATATCATAGTGATGTCACCTACTAACTATTTTATATGACGTCTACGTTTATTTTTAGTACATGCACTCTATGAAATGACTTTTATACTTTTAATCAAAATTTAAATTTGATATTTTGGATAATTTTTAAGAAAACATGGTCATTGAATGATTTTAATTGTAAAAATTGATTATAGATAAAAAAAAGTTCAATTTTTGTTATAAAATTTAATTGATTAACTTTACTTTTATCTAAATGTATTGGAATTTTGTTTTAAACACAACCAATTAGAGCATAGAGATTTAAATTGATTTCGAAGTATTTTAAAGTGTCTAAATCTGCTAAAATATAATTGATTATGCATTTATAATTGATTCTATTTGAAGTCAGAATTTATAACTTCTTAATTTAAATGTAATTTTTATACTGAAATTTGTTGCTCAACTCATTTTAGATAAATATATTCAAAGATAAATCAATTATGTTAAACTGAATTATGTTAAAATCAATTTTAAACTCAATTCTTTCAGAATCATCCAAAACACACCCAATGTGTTTGATTAGTTAATATCAATAAAAGAACATATAATTTATGTCAATTTATGTTTAAGCGTGTATGAGAGTTGAGTTTAGAAAAGTAGTAAAGAGTACCAAAGTCTTTTGTCAAGATGTTTGAATCATTAATATCATCATATGTGATAACTGTACCATCAATATATGATAAGAGTAAACTAATACATTATTTTATGAGAGGTGTGATAATCATATCATCGATATATAATAATTAAAATACATTTATGGGAGGTGATCTTGAAAAAATATTGCATCATAATCACTAGACAAAAACCAAGAGATTTAAAAATAGTGGCAAATTTCTTAAAACAAACTCTTGAAGTTTGTTTCAAATCATAAAAAGTGTGTTTTTCAACTTACACAATTTCTTGAGAAACACATGGTGAGAGTTCCATAAAAAACTCATCGTGAAAATTACTGTTTAGAAAAACATTTTGAACATCTTTTTGAAAAATATGAAAATGGTGATCCAATGAAACTAAACTACAATAAAATGTAAATAGTAGTTATTTTGACAGATGGAGCGCTGATGTATGTATAATTCATACAAGAGAATCTCTTAGAAATAAGACATATTTTATTGCACTCAACTTATTAATCTGACTTATTTTTATTTTCTATATCTAACGAGATCCAGTAACATATTTTTCAAGAGAAATACATAATAATTTTCAATTATATGTCTAGGAAAAAACTAAAAATTCTTCTATCATAGTCTATTGCCAAAGAAATATAACTTAGACAAACTATGAATAGACGTTATAATATAAAAATAGTAGAAAATAAGGGATAGAAAAAATCAAACAATTGAATAGACTAATAGTCACAAGACGATTAAAGAGTGGAAAACTTGGGAGGAGGTAGGAGAGCAAGAAAACCCGATGTGACATAAAATTAAATTTTATTAATAGCATAACTAATAATAAGAGATACCCCCTTCCTCCCACTCAGACCCATCAGAAACTAAAGTACACAACAAAAGGGAACAAAAAATCTCAACAATGTGATAATGTTTTCATTCGACAATTCAATTACGTTGAAGAGAATTAATATAAAATGATTGATGAATATTACCATCACATGCAAGTAATTCAGAGAATTTATTAGAAATACATTAGCAACCTAAATCATAATGAAATTACTTTATAGCAATATTATGACGAGTCTTTATTACCATGCACACAAAAATATGATGAAAGTAAAAAATGGATGATGGATCTTTGGTCAATCTTTTTGGTAAGAACAAATGATATTGGACCCATACATTAGAATGAATTAAATCAAAAGATGCATATGAAGTAGAAATATTTTTATAAAAAGGTAAAGCTAGAAATTTAGAAAGTTTACAACCACGACAATGTTAAACATCAAATATTTATAACTTTCTTAAAGGTATAGTAAAAGTCAAGAACTTTAATTTATAAACAAATAAATCTCCTAGAGTTAGAAGACGAAGATTCAAAACGAAAAAGAATATAATAAATCAGTACTTAAAGTAAAATTTGAGACTGCAGCAAGATTCTTAACTCATCCAAAATATAAAGTCCCCCTTCTACATCATGTGTTAATTAGTTTCCTGCATAACAAATAGTGAAAGAAAATATAACAGAATAATCAAAATCATACAATTTACTAACATATGTAAGATTCAAATTGAGATTAGAAATATAATAAGCACTGCTATAAATATTATATTTTATGATAAAACTTTTATCCCATCCAACAAAAAACCGAGGTAAAATTACAAGACGCGCTATGTTATATTTTTTCAAGAAATTATCATATATTCACTCGACTTAAGAACAAAATCGAGGGGTAAATTAATTCAGGATAGATGTTTCGACTCCCAACAACTGAAATTTTTGTTTTTTTGGTAAAAGTGGCGCCTTCATTATTACTCCCTCCGGTCTCGAATGTAAGCAACAATTTTTTTTCCATGGTCTTAAATATAAGCAAAAATAACATATAATTATTACATTCAATGTTATTATTCCAAATATAACCCTACTTTTTCACATTTCTAGGTTTTTAACAATTTCCAAGACAAAAAGTAGGGGTAAAATTAGAAAAGGTGTAAGACTTAAATGCATTTAGATGTTTTTCTTAAAGGGTGGGTTTTTTTTTATAAAATTGCTTATATATGAGACCGGAGGGAGTATTTAAGATTTTATTTTATTATTAAATATTATACTCTCTCGGTTTCTCAAATAACAAGGGGTATGATACCCATATTTTACTATAAAACTATTCCTTCATTAAGTATTACCCTAAACCTAACTCATATGTTCAACCACTTCATACTCTTAAATATCATTCTTTCGGATAGATTTGAGACTGAAAATTTTGTTTGGTTCTCTGTTATTATTCTTCTTACACCAACCATTGAAAAATAATTTTTTGTTCTTGCAATCTATCACACGTAATTGTGTTGTTTTTGTTGTTGTTGTTGTTGTTGCTTTTGTCGTTGTTATTGCTTCTTTCTCTTGTCAATGTTTAATGAAATAAATTTTCAATGTGGTTAGTAAAGAAAACTTTCTATAACACATCTTGCAACACACAAAAATTAGTGAATGGTAAAAAATTGAAAAAGGAAACAATACATGTTGCTTCAATTTTTTTTCATTCACCTTTTTTGGCAATTGAAGTAATCTATTACCTCGGTTCTTTTAGAAACCAAGGTTAATATTAGATTTTGACCTAACTCATCCTTTCAAAACCAACTTGTAATGTGAGTTAGGCCAAACTCTAACATGGTATCAGAGCATATTGATCAGACCATGGTCGTGGATATAATCAGTGGGTGTCCCATGGCACGATCGATAGGCTTTGATACCATATTAGAGCTTGACCTAACTCAATCTTACAAAACCGATATTGTAAGGATGGGTTAGGCCAAACTCCAATAGTTAAAAGTACTAAATTTATTGTATTTTTATTTAAAAAGGAATACCTTTTACCTCTGGTTTAAGTAAAGACCGAAGGAAAAAATAAGTATGTTTATTGAGTTTCTTTGCAGACCTTAAATAAATATTTTCCGTCAATTTACTGGTTATCAACGTTCAAGACACTGTCATTAGTGATGTAAGTTGCAATATATATGTATTGGCTAAATTTTAATAAAACAAATAATAGCAGCAACAATGATTTGTACAGTAGGATTTCTAAGTTATAATCCTATCTAGAATGCCTGAACATGTTGTGTTGAAGAGTTTCAACATCTGGAACAACATGTCATATGAGATGTCGAGACATCAGACATCAGGACATCACGCTACTGAACTGTCAAAATTTTTACAGTTCTATTTTAATTAGTGCGGAATATTTTGGGAATATTATGTAACATAAGTGGCGTGACTTTGAAGGCATATGTGGAGGTCCAAGAGCTAAGGAGAAAAACCAGATGGGACCTTGATTGTAGTAGAAGTTATCTGCAATTTTGTTTATGCAAAAACTTGTTTCTGTAGAAGTTTGTTACAACTGAAGCTGTTATTTTGAAGGCCCAAATCCAGTTGGGTAATAGGTTATAAATAAGCATTTGTAACCTAGTTTTAGTAAGCTAGCCGGTTTTAGAAAGATGTAGTCTTTAGGGTTAGCCATGTAAGTGAACCACCCGGATTGTGAAATGGTCACTGATTTTACCTCGAAGCCTGTAGGCAAGAGGATTATTTTCACTCACTCAGAAGCTGTGAAGCAATGAGTGTAGTTATGTCTTTGGAAGAAGCTATGAAGCAATTCCATGTTTAGTTTGTGTTACTTGAGTGACTAGTTTTGATTGTGTTTGAAGTATGGTATCTTCAAACTGTTTTAGTTGTATTTGGAGTGAGGTATCTCAAAGTTGAAGGGTCATTGGGTAGTCTGATTAAGTGAGGAGTGTAAATAGGGTGGTTTCCCTCCGAATTAATACTGCTGATAATGAACTTCATTCCTGGCTTGGTATGCCCCTAGATATAGGTTGGTTAGAACCGAACTGGGTTAATAATTCCTTGTGTTCTTTATTTTCTACACTATTATGCTTATACCTACCTTGTCTGTTTTGTAATGTCGGATCAGATGTCACGACATCCTGAGTCTGGCCCTAACCATAATTTTTCAATTGGTATCAGAGCATGCATCATGTTTGTTTCTGGATGAGGTCCATAGGGGATACATTCTAGTTGTGCACAAGGTAGAAGATTGGTTGAACATGGAAGTTTATATTGTATGGTCCCTTGAAGTGGAGGATGAACCTAGTTGTGAAGAACTAGACCAACCTGACTGAAGAAGATAAAGATGCTAGAACAAGAAAGTTAAATTCAAAAACTTCATGCGGGAGTGAAAAGTTTGGATTGTATTGTTTAAGCCCCATCACAGAGATAGGAGTTATCAAAACCTTCATGCGGGAGTGAAGACATTGATAAGGTAATCCTTGTGTTTATGAATTACCACATGGTCAGGATTTTGGTTGGGTCTATAGTGTTGCTTGATGAAGAAGCAAGCAGATTGTAGGGTTGATTTATTTTCAATCCTTATGTGTCACTCTTACAATAAAATTGTGAAGTAAGCATTGTGTAAGTTCTGTTGAAGTATAGCTATTTTTCACTGCATAGCTTCTGATACAACCCCTATAGTGAAGGAAGAATTCTAGGGTTATTCTCATTCAAACATAATATATGGCAGATTATTAAAACTATAGTAAAAGTGTTAAAGATACTTGAGACTTCTCTCAAGTCCACTCATAAAGGCATGGATTATTAGAGTTGATGTGCATCAATTGATCAATGATACTCATATTCATATGCAAAGTATTTACCTTGAAGACCTTCAAGGATGATATGTTCCTAGAAGATGGAACAAATGTTCTATTGGATGTTAGAACATTAGTACTGGTATGCAGCTACCAGTTGAAGAACAGATGTTCTGGTGCTAAACTAATGTAGTGAGTACATATGTTTGGAACCTACTCCTAATATGGAAGAGGAGACATCTGCTTATCTGTTGATCAGGACACGATCAACAAAAGCTTCTACTCCAGATGTTAGTTTATTTCTGACCTAAACTTATGGGAGTATAGAAGTAAAGCTCGATGAATAAAAGAAGATTCATAAAGGTGTACCTTCAGTTCCTTTATGTATAATCAAGATGAGCTTATATATGGTATTTTCTTCTTATCAAAGGAACCATGTATGCGAATTCTATTCATGACCATAAAGCAGACTTTGGAGTTGAATACTGTGTCTCAACCATAGTGAAATATGGTCTTGAATGTTGACTACCCTAGTTATTATCCAGAAAAGGGTAGTGTCAATAAGAATCAAGGAAGTCGAATTGCTATGAAGAATCTGACTACTTAAGTGTCATGCCATAATTAAGTCTGTTCCTGAAACCTAGATGAGGGAATCTCCTCTATAGATACAGACTGTGGCATCCATCATCTCAAAATCAGAATGAAAGTCTGAAGAAAAGTTTATTGAGATGTGGCCTATACTATCCCTTGATATGTATGGACACAAAGTTGCTTATCACTATGTCTCTTTAGTTCCACCCCAAGTATTATGAATAAGATGTTATGGATGTTAACCAAGAACCATAATGGATGATATCGTATCAAATGTCAAAACATCATCTTATTGTCTTCAGTTGTTGAAAATTGTTTATTGCCAAGAATATGCAAGCATGAAGAGGTAATCAGTCAGAATAATCTAGTGTGAGTAGTTAATTCTAACTGACTAACTGATAAGTGCTTTGACGGGAGACTTAGTACTTATTAGATATGCAGCCTAAATGCAAGATTCATATACTCTGTCGGGAGCTGAGTATTTGTATGAAGAATTCATGGACTAGTGTGAACTGAATGTTAAAGTTCACTGTTATCTTCACAAGTTTAGGAAGTGTGGCAATGTTATCTGGTGATTATTTAAAGAACTGATTCAACCAAGGAGAAGATTACAGATGCTGTTAAATATCTTGATGGGAGATGGATATTTGCAAAAACTGTATGGAATTTTGAATCAAGAAGAGAAGAAGAATGTGATGTATAGAAGAGAATATTCTACATGAAGATGTATCATCACAACCATTGAAGACACCAGAGAGATAAGGTTCAAACTTATCTATTGAAGACAAATTTATGGTTATACACATAAGGTTTCTTCTATTACAAGTTACAGAGTATGGCAATCTGAATCTTGTGTAGCAAGCAAACTAAGGATTCCAAATTTAGAAACTGTGGCAAATTCCAAATATAGAACACTTCAAGGACAAACATCAAAGATGTCCTTAATTTGTATATCTCAGGGGGAGTAAAGGGTATGGAGATCAGCAAAGAAAATGTAATTATGCTTCCAATCATATGGACAGTCTTTCAAAGACTAATATTTTCAAGTCAGAAGAATAATGTCAAAGAAGAAGTCAGGACATAACTCAAAACATGTTTTATCCTTGAAGACCAGCAGGGACAGTTCTTAAAATTCTCATCCAAAACATGTATTGATGGTGTGTATCACTTATTCTGACTTATTGCATATTTAAACCAATGCACAAACTCACCTGAAGCAGTTCTTATTGAAATAACATCTCTTGATCAAGATAATTGTTACAATATAGGTATGTTATTGCTCAGGTATTTAGAGTCCTTTTCTTTTAATTTCTCTTGTGTCCTTGTTTGTGTCTCTCATATATTTCGTTCGGATATGAGTAAAGTTAGTGTCTATGTAGGTTATGTCTGTCAACTTGTGACAAACATAGGGAAAAAGGGTAGTGTTCAGACATTGTTAAGTCTGAGGTCCTTCTTTGCAGTTGTTTTTGCAAAGATATGAAATAGATTTCTTATTCTGAGTCAGTCTGTTTTCTGTATAGAGTCTTGTTTTGAGTCTTGAACACAAATTGTGTCTTGTGTTCTGAATTATCCAATATACAGATCTGGTTCTCTATTTCTGTAAATGGATAGTCCAAGATTTTTTTTCTTTTTGATTGAGTCTCTTCTTATGTTCTAAAAGAGGAAGTTGTGTCAGTTTGTGTCTAAGTATAATTCTAATTTTGAGGGGGAGTATTTTGTATTTCCTTCCTCATACTCTATGGATGTCCCAGATAATGTTGGAACATAACAATTAAGGAAGGTGAAGAAAGTCTGATCATTATCACAACATAACACTCTAAAAGGAGATTAGGGTAAATAAATTCAGACTATGAATTGAATGGACAAGTAAGAGTATCATAAAACAAGAATATTATTCAGGCACAAAAGAATCTGGTCAAAGTCATAAGATATGATATCTCTTAAAACTACTGTCCTGATTGGTGAAAGAAGAGGTGGCAATCATATGCTCCTGCATGATGTACAAAAGCTGTTGGAACTAACTCCATCAAAAGGAATCTGGCAGAAAACAATAAAGTGAGAGTTAGTTTGGAAAATACATGCTTATCTCTAGCACAGTCCCTAAACCAAAGCTTGACCATGAACTTCAAATGTGCTATTTATAAAGGACTCCCCTTTCTCTATTCTCAAGCAAATAACTATCTCCTCATCATCATGAAAGTAGTTCGAATATGGGCTTGTTGTGCCTTGATATGGTATTGTGAAGGCTCCCATTGTCAAATTTTGGCTAAAAAGGGGGAGAAAAATGTATTGCAAATGTACTACGAGAGTTTTACTGCTGCTGCTATTCCTGGTCTCGTTATTTCTTCTAAAAAGAAAGGAACATGTCCATAGAAGATCCCTCTAAAAATATCTTGTGACCTATATTCTGAGTTTTGTTCCTCATCATTGATTGAGGAAACACATTTGTGACCTGTGTTCTGAGTTACATGAAGATAATCTCTCATGCTACTCAGGAGGTATTTCAACTGCAAATCTAGCACTGAGTCTCTTCCTCCCTGCGCCAAGGCACATATGGCATTGGCTAAATGGAGAAAAGAAGATTTCAAGTTGGATGTCCAAACATCCCAAGTGTAACACCCCTTCTAATTCACCCGCGATTTATATAATTAATCAGAGTTTTAAACATAACAAGAGGCGTCACAATTTAATAATTCGAAATAACAAAAATAGTTACCATGCCTTTACTGAAGAACTCATCAAATAAAACGGAAACCCGGATTATGTTTAAACAGCGGAAATATAACATAAAAATCCGGAATACTTCAATCAATAATTGTTTCAAGACATAAACCAAAACATAACAAAACAGCCAGTTTTAAATCCATATAAATTCCAATCAAACGTTCCCCAGTGTTACAACTACCGGAGCATGACACTGACACGCGGACTAACTAAGTAGCACAACTCTAAAAGGTGTCCTAACCAATTTCCAAGCAGCTAATCACTTCGAATCTGAAATCATTAAAGTAAGGGTGAGATTTCATCAAAATTAAGATGCATTATACATTTCTCAAGAACAATAAAACAATCAATTCATTATTCACCCTTGTTAACAGCATTAGCGTACTATTCGCAAACACAAACCAAACATACATTATGCATACAACAACAATTAAATGCAATTGAAACACTTGAATTCATCCTAACATGTTACAATCACATATCCAATGCAGACTCAAATGCATGTGGTACCAATCGTGAACCAAGTCCACACCCTGTTCTGCTTACACTTCGGAAACAGTGTCAATTCAATGATTCACCCTTACATCACCGGGTCAAGAATCTAGCCTCACTACTTCTGTCCATTAGGTAAGTTTATTGGCCCTGCAAGTTCAATTCCGCACAATGGGAATGAACCATTACCAAATGCTCATGCATGCACATTAGAAGCATGCAACAATTCACAACATGGAACATGAACACACAACATAATTCCAATTATAAATTAATAACAACAACAGCATCTGGTACAACAATCTTAAACATCAAATGTTAATCACAACCCATAAGTTAACATTCTGCACAATTATTCAACACATGATTCCTAAATTCTCAACGAGTTCTGATTACGGAAGCTAAATTAATCCTTCCAGATTTCAATTATTAGTGTTGAAAATATTTCCATTAGGTAGTACTCGTCCTAAGCTTTCCAACGATACCAACTATGCCTAAATCGGAGTTACGGTTAAAAAGATATGCTCGAAATCGTTTCAAAAAAATTCATGTTTCAGCCCAACACAGTATGCATTGATGCATAAGGCTATGCATCAATGCATAAACATCATGTGTCGACACATAGAACGTATGCATCGATGCATACAGTTAAAAGTTTTGCATTTTCTAAAATCTGTTCAGTATGTGTCAATACATGCATCGTATGTGTCGATGCATAGCCCTGTTTCCTCTCTATGAATCGATGCATAACATCCTTGTATCGATGCATAACTCATTTTTCCACCACATGAGTCGACCCAAAACTTTTTGTGTCGACACAAGCATTCTCTACGCTACTGGTTTTCTAGATTTCTACTGTTTGCATCGATACAAGACTCCTTGTGTCGACCCATGCTGTACTTTTTCATCAAAACTCAGTTTTTGTGTTCACTGTACACGTTCCCATTAACCCATTCATTTCCAACAGTCATGGTGCAATCATAAACAATAATTCTTATGTATTTTCACACCCAGTTAACATCAGAATTATGTTTTCCAATTATTCTATGATCGTTCTACACAATTGATTATTATTATCATTCCCAATTGAATTATTACGTCGATTTATAACGGTAGGGCACAACCTAGAATCATAATTTTGAGATTCCTAACGAATTGAATTATTCTATCGATCATCAAAACCTATAAGGCATAATAATCATATTCAATCCCCCCTTACCTCGCGATGAATCTTCGAATTCTCGGCGTTTGGCTCTTTCTCCTCTTTTCTCTTCTCTTTTCCAATTTCACGTAGTATGCAATCCTAATTCCTTTTCCTCACACTTTTTCCTTTTATTCCTTTATTTATTCCTTTTTATTTACCAAATAATAGAAATAAATTAGTTAGGATTTAGTAGAGCTTTTTACTCCACACACCTCCAATTCAACCTTACACCCCCAACCTTCCTTTATTTAATTAAATAATTAAATCCATTATCCCAAAAATATTAATAATTAAACCTTTAATTAAATTAATAATTAAATTTCTAATTATTTAATACTTGAATTAATTTGGGGTGTCACAACTCTCCCCTACTAAAAAGAGTTTTCGTCCTCGAAAACATACCTTAGACGAAAAGTTCGGGATACGAGTCCTTCATTTGGCTCTCCAGTTCCCAAGTTACATTTCCACCTGCTGGTCCTCCCCCAGCTACTTTCACCAATGCTATCTCTTTACCACACAATTGCTTCACTTTCCGATCCTCAATTCTCGCAGGTAATGCTTCAACAGTCAGATTATCTCGTACCTGTATGTCATCTACCTGAATCTCATGAGACGGATCAGGAATGTACTTCCTCAACTGAGATACATGGAAGACATCATGCAATTTGCAAGTGACGGCGGTAAAGCGATCTGATAAGCAACTCCTCAAACCTTCTTGGGGATCTGATACGGACCAATAAAACGCGGAGTCAACTTCTTTGACTTCAAAGCTCGACCAATACCAGTCATCAGAGTAACTCGCATAAACACATGATCTCCTTCACTAAACTCGAGATCCTTCCTCCTCTTATCATGATAAATTTTCTGACGACTCTGAGAAGCTCTCATATTCTCCTAAATCATCTTGATCTTTTCTGAAGTCTGTTGGACAATCTCCGGTCCAATCACAACACTTTCTCCAGATTCGTACCAACACAACGGTGTCTGACACCTTCTACCATACAATGCCTCAAACGGAGTCATACCAATACTCGAATGAAAACTATTGTTGTAGGTAAACTCAATCAACGGTAGGTAGCTATCCCAAGCTCCACCTTTCTCCAACACACAAGCTCTTAACAAATCCTCTAACGACTGAATCGTCATCTCCGTCTGACCATCTCTCTGCGGATGATAAGCGAAACTCAATCTCAACTTAGTACCCAAAGCTTCTTGCAGCCCCGTCCAGAATTTTGACGTAAACCTCGGATCTCTATCCGACACAATACTAGAAGAAATACCATGCAAACTTACAATCTTCTCAACATACAATTCTGCCAACCTTTCCATAGGATAATCCATTCTTATCGGAATAAAGTGAGCAGATTTTGTCAACCGATCAACAATAACCCAAATAGAATCACAATTCTTCGCTGTCCTTGGCAAACCAGATACAAAATCCATAGAAATGCCATCCCATTTCCATTCCGGAACAAACAACGGTTCCATCAATCCCGACGGTTTCTGATGTTCAATCTTTGACTTCTGACAAACCAAACAAGCATAAACAAACTCAGCAATTTCCTTTTCATTCTAGGCCACCAAAATTTCAAGTCATGATACATCTTAGTAGCACCGGGATGAATACTCAATCCACTATGATGTCCTTCTTCCAAAATACTCTTCCGAAGTTATACAATATCCGGAACACAAACTCTGTCACCAAATCTCAGAACACCATTCTCGTCAATTCTGAATTCACCTCCTTGACCTTGGTTGATCAATGTCAACTTATCCACCAAAACAACATCAGATTTCTGCCCAGTTCGAATTTCCTCAAGAATACCACTAGTCAACTTCAACATACCCAATTTAACACTATCAGAAGTAGTATCACATACCAAACTCAAGTCTATGAACTGCTCAACCAACTCCAGTTCATGCACCATCAACATAGACATATGCAAGGACTTCCTACTCAATGCATCTGCAACAACGTTTGCCTTACCAGGATGGTAATTCAAACCAAAATCATAATCCTTGAGAAATTCCAACCGTCTCCTCTGTCTCATATTCAACTCTTTCTGATCGAAGAGATGCTTCAGACTCTTATGATCACTGAACACCTCAAATCGAGAACCATACAGATAATGCCTCCACAATTTCAAAACAAAAACTACTGCTGCCAGTTCTAAATCATGAGTTGGATAATTCCTTTCATGAACCTTCAATTGTCTTGAAGCATAAGCCACAACCTGCTTATCTTGCATTAAAACACCACCTAATCCCATCAAAGACGCATCACAATACACAACAAAAGATTCTGCTGGATTCGGCAAAATCAGAATCGGAGCACTAGTCAACCTCTTCTTCAACTCTTGGAATCCTTTCTCACAGTCAGAATCCCAAACAAACACTTGACCCTTTCTTGTCAACTTAGTCAACGACAAAGCTAACTTCGAAAATCCCTCAATGAACTTTCTGTAGTAACCTGCAAGATCAAGAAAACTACGGATTTCAGAAGCATTCTTCGGCGCTTCCCACTGAGATACCGCTTCTACCTTCGTAGGTTCAACAGCAATGCCATTCTTGGAAATCACATGACCAAGAAAGCTTACTTCACTTAACCAGAATTCACACTTAGACAACTTTGCATACAACTTGTTCTCTTTCAACAGTTCCAACACAATTCTAAGATGTCCTGCATGTTCTTCATCATTCTTTGAATAGACCAGAATGTCATCAATAAACACCACCACGAATTTATCAAGATACGGATGAAATATTCTGTTCATATACTCCATGAAAACACCAGGTGCATTAGTAACTCCAAACGGCACCACAAAATACATATAATGTCCATACCTCATTCTAAATGCAGTTTTCTGAATATCTTCCGTCTTCACACGAATCTGATGATATCCAGACCTCAGATCAATCTTACTAAATACACAAGCTCCAACTAACTGATCCATCAAATCATCAATCCTCGGCAATGGATACCGATTCTTGATTGTCACTTTATTCAACTGCCTGTAATCAACACACAGTCTCATTGAACCCTCTTTCTTTTTAACCAACAACACAGGAGCACCCCACGGCGAAACACTAGGACGAATAAACTTCTTCTCAAGTAATTCCTCCAACTGCTTCTTCAACTCAGACAATTCAGATTCCAACATGCGATAAGGCGCCATCGACACCGGACTAGTTCCAGGAATCAAATCGATAGCAAACTCCACCTCTCTCTCAGGTGGAAATTCACTAACATCTTCCGGAAACACTTTTGGGAATTCATTCACCACTGATAATTCATCACTCTTAGCTTTTCCTCTCACCTCCGTCGAGGAATACAACATAAACACTACCACACCATCATTAACAACTGCGCAACTCTGATCATCCATCTTAATTCATTATCCTTATTAGAGTCTTCGTCAAGTCATATGGTTCACAAGCTTCTACCAAACTTCATTCATATTCATCACTTTATGCCCCAATTAGATAGCAAGACAATCATATACTATCCAATACGATTTTGTCTACTATCAACAAGAGATTAAGGGTGATCAAGTCCTCAATTTGTCAATAGACATCCGATAATCATACTGGAGTATAAATCATCATTACCAACACTTTCTGTTCTCAGAATTGTACTCACCTTTTTTCACTTCCAACTATGATTCACGATCCAAATGATTCCAACAACTCTAACCACTTCTTGCACTGTCTTTTCAAGTAGTACCTCTTACCAATGACTTACAATCGAAATATATCTGGGAAGCATCTCTTCTCCCCCACTTAGTTTCACACTACTCCTGCAATAAGCAATCAGAAAGCAACAAGTACCGACAATGTTGTACACACTTGTCGCGTACAAAGGGATAATGACACTTAGACACTGTTCACACGACCGACTATGCTCTGACACCACTATTGTAACACCCCTTCTAATTCACCCGCGATTTATATAATTAATCAGAGTTTTAAACATAACAAGAGGCGTCACAATTTAATAATTCGAAATAACAAAAACAGTTATCATGCCTTTACTGAAGAACTCATCAAATAAAATGGAAACACGGATTATGTTTAAACAGCGGAAATATAACATAAAATTCCGGAATACTTCAATCAATAATTGTTTCAAGACATAAACCAAAACATAACAAAATAGCCAGTTTTAAATCCATAAAAATTCCAATCAAACATTCCTCAGTGTTACAACTACCAGAGAATGACACTGACACGCAGACTGACTAAGTAGCACAACTCTAAAAGCTGTCCTCACCAATTCCCAAGCAGCTAATCACTTCAAATCTGAAATCATTAAAGTAAGGGTGAGATTTCAGCAAAATTAAGATGCATTATACATTTCTCAAGAACAATAAAATAATCAATTCATTATTCACCCTTATTAACAGCATTAGCGTACTATTCGCAAACACAACCCAAACATACATTATGCATACAACAACAATTAAATGCAATTGAAACACTGGAATTCATCCTAACACGTTACAATCACATATGCAATGCAGACTCAAATGCATGTGGTACCAATCATGAACCAAGTCCACACCCTGTTCCGCTTACACTTCGGAAACATCGTCAATTCAATGATTCGCCCTTACATCACCGGGTCAAGAATCTAGCCTCACTACCTCTGTCCATTAGGTAAGTTTATTGGCCCTGTAAGTTCAATTCTGCACAATGGGAATGAACCATTACCAAATGCTCATGCATGCACATTAGAAGCATGCAACAATTCACAACATGGAACATGAACACACAACATAATTCCAATTATAAATTAATAACAACAACAGCATCTGGTACAACAATCTTAAACATCAAATGTTAATCACAACCCATAAGTTAACATTCTGCACAATTATTCAACACATGATTCCTAAATTCTCAACGAGTTCTGATTACGGAAGCTAAATTAATCCTTCCAGATTTCAATTATTAGTGTTGAAAATATTTCCATTAGGTAGTACTCGTCCTAAGCTTTCCAACGATACCAACTATGCCTAAATCGGAGTTACGGTTAAAAAGATATGCTCGAAATCGTTTCAAAAAAATTCATGTTTCAGCCCAACACAGTATGCATTGATGCATAAGGCTATGCATCAATGCATAAACATCATGTGTCGACACATAGAACGTATGCATCGATGCATACAATTAAAAAATTTGCATTTTCTAAAATTTGTTCAGTATGTGTCGATATATGCATCGTATTTGTCGATGCATAGCCCTGTTTCCTTTCTATGAATCGATGCAAAGCATCCTTGTATCGATGCATAACTCATTTTTCCAACACATCAGTCGACCCAAACCTTTTTGTGTCGACACAAGAATTCCCTACGCTACTGGTTTTCTAGATTTCTACTGCTTGCATCGATGCAAGACTCCTTGTGTCGACCCATGCTGTACTTTTTCATCAAAACTCAGTTTTTGTGTTCACTGTACACGTTCCCATTAACCCATTCATTACCAACAGCCATGGTGCAATCATAAACAATAATTCTTATGTATTTTCACACCCAGTTAACATCAGAATTATGTTTTCCAATTATTCTACGATCGTCCTATACAATTGATTATTATTATCATTTCCAATTGAATTATTACGTCGGTTTATAACGGTAGGGCACAACCTAGAATCATAATTTTGAGATTCCTAACGGATTGAATTATTCTATCGATCATCAAAACCTATAAGGCATACTAATCAGATTCAATCCCCCCTTACCTCGCGATGAATCTTCGAATTCTCGGCGTTTGACTCTTTCTCCTCTTTTCTCTTCTCTTTTCCAATTTCACGTAGTATGCAATCCTAATTCCTTTTCCTCACACTTTTTCCTTTTATTCCTTTATTTATTCCTTTTTATTTTCCAAATAATAGAAATAAATTAGTTAGGATTTAGTAGAGCTTTTTACTCCACACACCTCCAATTCAACCTTACACCCTCAACCTTCCTTTATTTAATTAAATAATTAAATTCATTAATCCAAAAATATTAATAATTAAACCTTCAATTAAATTAATAATTAAATTTCTAATTATTTAATACTTGAATTAATTTGGGGTGTCACACCAAGCAACTCAAGATTTGGAGTTATGAGCAGAAGACCAGATTTTAATTGTAAATTTTTAATTGTAATTGTTGTTGTTGTTTTTATGTTACTGCTTAGTCTGCTCTTAGTCTGGCGCTTAATTTGCTCTGGACCGCGCTAAGCGCGACCTGCAAAACAAAAGTCAGTAATTTTGGCGCTTAGCGCGCTCTTGGTGGCGCTAAGCGCGGTCTGCAACCTGCAAAAATTCTATTTTTGCTCTGGATCCCCTGTCCATGACTTTCTCATGCCAAAAGTTGATCCATACGGTTAGGCAACAATTCCACAACTCATAGTTGAATATCAAATGCATGAGCATGTGAGGAATGCAAATCGAAATGATAATTCCAATGCTCATAAATGAAAAGCAAATGCATGAACATGCGAGGAATGCAAATCAAAATGATAATTCCTATGTTCAAGGATACAAGCCAAATGCATGAGCATGCAAGGAATGCAAATCAAAAGGATAATTCCAATGTTCATATATGGAAAGAAAATGCATGAACATACGAGGAATGCAAATCAAAGCGATAATTCTAATGTTCAAGGATACAAGTCAAATGCACGAACATGCCAAGAATGCAAGTCGTAACAACAGTTCTAATGCTCATAAACTAAGTAAAAATGCATGAGCATGCTAAGAATGCAAGTTGTAACAACAATTCTAATACTCATAGACTAAGTAACAATGCATGAGCATGCTAAGAATGCAAGTTGTAACAACAATTCTAATGCTCGTGTGCAAAGTTGTGCATGAACATGCTAAGGATGCAAGTTAAGATAACAATCCTAATGTTCACGTGATGATAATCGATGCATGAACATGCTAAGGATGCAAGTTAAGGTAACAATCCTAATGTTCACGTGCGAAGAGGTAATGCGAGCAAGTCATGCTACAAGGAAGCATTGGGAGCTTATGTCTAGTCTAGGTCATGCATTAGCACAAACACTTGGAATGCATATGTAATGAATTTATGTACAACACATTGTGTGCCTAGTGATTAAAATGCTTTGGCATCTACACGTCGACACACTTTGAATGCAAATTATGCTTCAAATCATCATGAATCAATGCAAGTCAATCAATCTAAATACTCTCTAGTGCATGAGCATGTGCTAGATGATGCAAGATGCGTAAATTTGTGACCTATATGCAAGGTAAATATAAATGCACAAGAGTATATGCATGCTATGTACAAAAATCCTCACACCGACACAAATAAGGCTGCAAAAACCAATTCGAATAAAAGAATTTAAGAATGAAAGCTCTCAAATCAGAATCTACATTGAATTTGCATGCAATTTCAGTATTCAATTTCAAGAAAAACTAAAAGTCAATAATAGCTTAAAATAAGTGCTTAATTGAATAAAACACTTACTTGAGCTTGAAGTTTGAATCAAATTGAAGAGGAATTCCTTGTGCTCTTCAAAGAAAATACTAAATCAGTACCGAATTGATGATAATCCTTGAAATTAACCTTGAATTCTTGAGGAAAACTTGAAATCTTCAATGGAGAATTGAAGAAGATGAAGAAGAAATTCTTGAATCTTGAAATTAAAGAGGAATCAAGAGCAAACAGTTCCTTTTATGTCAGATTCGAGTAGAAGGAGGAGAGTAGGAGTAAGATCCTGTGGAGAGAAGCTAGGATGAGAAAAACCAGAAGTCGCAGGGCATACTTAGAGTGGGGAGGCGCGCTTAACGCGGCCTGTGGTGGTGACACGTGTCAGGCAGAGGTCTGGTGGCGGCCTGTGGTGGTTGCTTGAAGGGAAAGCTGAAGTTTGAACTTTGTTCTTGAGTTTTGCTTTGAATTTGAGAGAGAATTAGAGTGTGATTGATAGTGAAAATTAAGCAAATGATTTTGTTGTGATTTGTGAAGGGGAAAATCTATTTATAGTTCTAGGAGTTGGGCCTAAGATCTATAATCAAGCCTAAATCATGATTATCAGAATAATTTTCGTAATTCATCCAAAACAGCCAAATCCGTGCGAGATTTGATGTCGGAATGTAAACAAAAAGTGTCCGGAATGCAATTTTGCTTGCGTGAATCAAAATTTCGACTTGATCGGATGAACTGTCAAGGAAATACGAATTTTTGAAGCTTCAGCACAGTTTTCAGGCCACTGACACATGTAGAATTTGATTTGCGCTCTTCGGAGAAAATACCTCGAACGAGGGTCTTCCGATCAGAATTTGCAAATGAGTATTTTTGAGACAATCGAAGCTAACGAAAATTTTGAAATTTTGGAACTGGTCCCATCTCGTTTCGGTAAAAATCGAGCGAGATATGATTTTTCGAAGTTCACGTTTCAGATGAAAATTGCTCGGTTCAGCTCAAAATCAACTCCAAAGAATAAAATTCTGGTACTGATTAGTAAGGAATCAGCTCCCGAGTTGCAAATGAAAGTTTTATAAGGCTCCGATACGAAATTTTAGAGATCGATCCCGCTTAGTTTCTAGTTTCCAGCTAGGAAGTATAGACTTTTTAGTGAGCAGAACACATAGTTCAGCACTAAAATTTAGCTTAAACCACTAGAGAAATCCATCTTCTTGGGAACCTTCCTCACGAGACCTGCTTCCACGAGACCTGATTCCAGGGGTGGTCATTCCCTGCAAGTTCAAAATTACGACTTTTTTTAAGTACGATGGTATTTCCTGTACAAAGCTACATATGAAGTCCTATGTTCAGAAGAAATTCAACGCTACACTGCTGACAGAAAGCTATGGATGCATTTCTTTCAAGAGAGTCTGTCAGGAGAACAATTAGAGTGGTATTACCAGCTATAGAATACTCACATTCATACCTGGAATGATTTGGCAGATGCTTTCTACAAAAAATACCAATACAATGCTGAATTGGCACCAACCCGTATGAAACTACAAATATTTCTATGAGCCATGATGAGAAGTTCAAAGAGTACGCCCATAAATGGAGAGATCCAACAGGTAGAGTCCAATCACCCTTGTCTAATAGGGAATTGGTTGACATGTTTATAGGAACACTGACAGGCCCATTCTTCAATCATCTGATTGGAAACTCTTAAGCCGAATTCACCAAGCTGATATTGACAGGCGAAGGTATTGAAGATGGAATCAAGAGCGGAAAGATTTAAGTCGGAACATCTTCAAATGCTACGAAGAGATATTTTGGTGGGAAGAAAAAAGCCAATATTGTGTATGGTTAGAAAAACTGTGATAAAGTTGATCACAATAAATCTGTGGGGGCGGTACTAATCTCCAATCCCACACCAGTGCAACCTCAACAAGACAACGCGCGTAGGCAGAACGCGCCAAGAAGACATTTTACGAAGATCAACATGCTGTTGTCTCAAGCACTACAACACATGTTGAAAGTATAGCTGATTACTTTGAGGGATCATCCTTAGCCTGTCAACATTTCTTCTCTAAAGTAAAACCCTAATGCAAGATGTGCATACCACTCCAATAGCCCGGGGCACGACACCAACAACTGTTGGGCCCTGAAGAACAATATCCAAGACATGATTGAAGCCCGGGAAATCGAATTCGACCCTCTTGTTGAAATCCCAAATGTGATCCACGCACCTATACCCGATTGATCGCGACTTTATCGTCTATAAGTCGGGAGACTGCAAGTGCACAGTCCTATCGCGTAGTTTTAAAAGATATCGAATCCACATGGACTATAAATCGATCTACTGTTATCCTAAGTTACTATATATAGCTAAAGCTTTCGAATAATTAATTGGGGAATTTTTGGGTAATTAAACTTAATCTAGTTGAAGTGATAAACGAATATCGATATGTAGTTCGTCTAACCTAGAGAATTCGACTTTCCACTGGCTTGTTTCTCAAATTGGTAAAAATCCTTTTTCAGCAAACGGTATTCATTTAAAAATCCTATCTCAAACTTTCGCTCTATTGAATCAGATTATGCACTTAAGTCCTAACGTATGCTCTCGCTATCCCGCTGAACTTAAAAACACTTTTTGAAAGTAAATAAGATTTAATCGATTTTAAAACGCTTCTGCTGTCTTTAAAATCAATGCCTAATATCCACTATCCGGTTTTAAACCTCAAACTCTCGCTCTGTTGGTTTCTAACCTTAGCCTAGTTTATTTAATCTCAAACTTTCACTCTGTTGATTTCCTAACCTTCTAATAAATTCAATTGGATACTAAAACCAGAAAAGTATTTTTAACAAAATAACATTAGGCCAGTTTATTTCGGATTCCTTTGGTTTGATTAGTTTACATACTGATATCTAAATGATTTAGCCAGACATAGAATTTAGCATAAACAAACTAAATATGAAGATTGAAATTAAGAGCAACATGATAATTAAATTAACAACAATAAATGATAATAATAATAATAATAATAATAATAAAATAAATAAATAATAACAATATAAGCAATACAATAAAGAACCTGTAAATGCGAGAAATGAAGAACTTGAAATAAACTTCTATTATGATGGCAAGATTGTGATCCAAGAGTACATAGATTGTAGGCCTAAAACTAATGGTGTGTTAGTTTCTCGATGAGAGAAACTACCACTTTTACAAATATGATTTTTGCCTAAAACTATGAACAGCGCTTCCGCGCACAAACTTCGATCCCTCTAAAATGAATGCTAACTCCTTTATATAGTGAGAAAATTTGGAAGTTATCATGAGAGAAGTAGTGGAGATAATGGAGAAAGTGGAGAAAAAGGTGGAATAGTGGGAAGTTGGGAAAATCATGGAGAGAGTGGGTTGCCCTTTTTTCTGTTTGAGTCGTGGGCGAAAATAAAGGAAAAATATGGAGACGACATGGCAAAATAAGAAAAAGCCTTTGAGACGTGCGTCTCAATTGAGTACTTGGTCTTGTGGGCCACCCTTAGCTTGGAGACGGGCGCCTCCTTAAAATGAAGGCCTGGGGACGGTCGCCTCAGGCAACTGGGCCACGATTTGTCTTCTTCTTTTGGTTCTTTTTTGTTCTTTGTACACCCCTTTCTCTTCTTTTCTCACAAATTCTTCATTTAATTAAATATCTACAAAATAAACAAATACCAGCGTAATAGCAATTCAAAGCCATTAAATTAAGATAAAAAATGGGAAATAACTTAAGTAAATCCAGCTAAATATACGATACATTTATGTGTTATCACCGATCATGGCAAGAGTACCAACGCCATTGACAACGACTCATATGTCTTTGCTATAGACGAATTGACTACTCCCTTAATGATTGTCAAAAAGGATTTGCTATGAGTTGGCTTATTTCTAGGATGTTTTGAGAACTGCCGTTACTGCGCATCCGAACCCAGTGGATGTTCCTGGCTTAAGAGAGGTGTTCAACGCCTGATAGACAACCAAGAAGTACTATTCCTAAAAACTCCATCAGTGGAAAGTTTGTGCGAAGATGTTTCCAAAAGCTTGAAGATCGAAGACGTAAGCGAAGCTATACCAGAAGTCTGGGATACCTTGGGGCAGCCAAGTAGGAAGTACGATTTTATGGTGAAATATACCTCCCCCAAAATCTACAAGATCACAATCGAAGACATCAAGGAAACCGAATGGGGAGATGATGATTATCCCGAAGAATATGATGATGTGAACACAATAAGGATCACCTATGCCGATCCTGCACCTAGAGTGGAACCTCTCATTTACATCACCCAGAACAGTTCCATATTCCTCTAACAAAGCTATACCTTGGAATTATGGAGTTGAAGTTTACTATTATGGCGTCAAGCAAGAACCATTGGCCATTGAAGACAATACAGTTGAAGTTGCTAGTCCTGGTGTTGACAATATCACCGGATCAATCAAAGTAACTAGAACCGGAAGAGTGTTTTCTCCAGATATCTCTCCTCCAAAGGATACTACTACACCAGTTCGCGTTCCTGCTATTGAATCAACTCCCGAGGCTCGAGGGAAAGGGAAAGTGACTCAACTTGCTCAGACAAAAGTACTAAAGGAAGTTGCTGAAGACACCTCCAAGCAAGAAATGGAGGAAATTCTAAAGATCATTAAGAAGAGCGACTACAATGTAGTGGAGCAGTTGGGACAAACCCCATCTAAGATATCCATGCTAGCTCTGTTATTGTGCTTCGAGGCTCATGATAAAGCCTTGGTGAAATTTCTGAAGAATGCTCATATACCGCAAGACAATTATGCTGACCAATTCAAAAGTTGTATTGTTAGCCTGACCGCAGACAATGGTTTGGGATTTTCTGATGCTGACTTAACTTCTTCCGGAAGGAAACACAACAAAGCCTTACACATTTCTATGGAGTGTAAGGGCACTACATTTTATCATGTGTTGGTGGATATTGGCTCTGCTCTGAACGTCCTACCGAAGATTTCTCTCGACCGACTTGATGGTGAAGAAGTGGTTATGAAACCCATCAACGTAATCGTAAGAGCTTTTGATGGTTCAAAGAGAACAATATTTGGAGAGCTTAATCTGCCGATCAAAGTGGGTTCCCAGACTTTTGATTCTAGTTTCTTTGTGATGGACATTTGTCCATGTTATTCTTGCTTTCTTGGATGCCCTTGGATACATGGGGCAAGCGCTGTTACCTCTACCCTACATTAGAAGTTGAAGTACCCAGTTAAGGGGAAGATGGTTACATTATGCGGAGAAGAAGAATACATGGTAAGCCATCTGCATTCATTCTGATACATTGAAATGGAAGGTGAATCTATCGAGACTCCCTGTAAAGCTTTCGAAGTAGTTCCATGAGTCACGCCTGCCAACTCTCCTGTCACTCCTAAGGTTACTAGAGCTCCACCGAAGACCGCATCACTAAATGATGCCAGAGCTGTAGTTGAAGAAGGAGGTTGTACCGTTTGGGGTCAGCTACCCGATTCTCCATTTAAATCTGATAAGACTGGTTTGGGCTTCACTTCCAAAGGTTAGAAAATGATGCGTCCCGAGCGTGCCGGCGGACCTCCTTTCAGCATCAACAAGAATGGAGTTCATGCTATAGAAGACAATAATGGTGACTTCGACATCAATAATTGGATCTTCCCAACTCCTGGAGGTGGACTCAACAATTGGACCGCTAAGGATGTTATGTCAATCTCCTTTAGACATGAGTAATTGTTTTTCTATTTTACGCTTTTTTCCTTTATGCTTTGATCAATAAAATTCTAAGCCTAGTGCCTTGCCCGGGGCACCGCGACTCGTTTGTGAGGGATATTATTTGTGATTCGCATATTTTCATTAAATAAATCATTGGACTTTTGCATTTAAATATTGTTCTCCCTGTCTTTCTTTTTTACTTTATCACCTTTTTGAAAGCTATGTGTTTTTACACACACCTTCGTAATAAAGTGCAGATCTACATTCACTCCGGATCACGTCGATAACGACTCTGCTATTGCTAAATATGATTTTGATAATCAGATCTACCAAGATGAAGACGAAGTTGAGGAAGATTGTGAAGTTCCAGGAGAACTTGTCAGACTACTACAGCAAGAGGAAATGGCTATACATCCATACGAAGAATCGATCGAGGTTGTGAATCTAGGTACCAACAAAGACAGAAAAGAAATAAAGATAGGAGCAGGTCTTGAGAACGGTATCAAAGAAAGATTGATCCAAATGCTGCATGATTACAATGATATTTTTGCTTGGTCCTACGAAGACATGCCAGGTTTAGATATCGACATTGTGGTACACCGGCTACCAACAAAAGAATGTTTTCTCCCTATGAAGAAGAAGGTTTGTCGTATGCGTCCTGAGATGTCTAAGAAAATTAAAGTCGAAGTTATGAAGAAATTCAATGTCGATTTCTTAGCTGTTACTTCTTGTCCACAGTCGGTTGCAAACATGGTGCCCGTACCTAAGAAGGATGGAAAGGTGCACATGTGTGTGGACTACCGAGATCTGAATAAGGTAAGCCCGAAAGATGATTTCCCGCTTCCACATATTGATGTTCTGGTTGACAACACCGCTCAGCATAAGGTTTTCTCTTTCATGGATGGTTTCTCCAATTATAATCAGAATAAGATGGATCTTGAAGACATGGAAAGACTACTTTCGTTACACAGTGGGGCACTTTCTGTTACAAGGTCATGCCGTTTGGGTTGAAGAATGCTGGTGCCACATATCAACGTGCTATGGTGGCTTTATTCCATGATATGATCCATCACGAGATAGAGGTCTACGTCGACGACATGATAGCTCGATCATAAACCAAAGAAGAACATCTTGGTCATTTGCGTAAGCTGTTTGATAGATTGAAGAAATACAGATTGAGACTGAATCCGAGCAAATGCACATTTGGAGTCAGATCCAACTAACTCCTGGGATTCGTTGTCAGTCGTAAAGGTATCAAAGTTGACCCTAATAAGGTTAAAGCTATTCAAGAAATTCCAGCTCCCTATACCGAGAAGGAAGTCAGAGGGTTCTTAGGACAACTGGATTATATTTCCAGATTCATTGCACATCTAACTGCTACTTGTGAGCCAATCTTCAAGTTACTGAAGAAAGATCAAGTAGTAAAATGGAACGATGATTTCCAGATAGCTTTCGAAAAAATCAAGGAGTACCTACAAAAACCTCTTATCCTGATGCCACCAGTTAAGGGAAGACCTCTCATCATGTACTTAACAGTATTAGAGAACTCAATGGGGTGTGTGTTGGGGAAACAAAATGATTCTGGTCGAAAAGAGTATGCAATATAGTGCCTTGGCAAAAAGTTTACCGACTGTGAAACAAGATACTCACAGCTCGAGAAAACTTGCAGCTCTTTGGCTTGGGTTGCTCGCCGACTAAGACAATATATGTTGATCTCTAAGATGGATCCGATAAAATACATATTCGAGAAACCTGCTCTCTCCGAAAGAATAGCAAGATGGAAAATGATCTTGATCGAATACGACATCCAGTATACTACTCAGAAGGAAATCAAAGGTAGTGTGGTAGCTAATCATTTGGCTCATCAAGCTATAGAAGACTATTAGTCTATGCATTTCGAGTTCCCAAACGAGGATATTATGTTAGTCACCGATTACGAAGAGCCTAGACCGGACGAAGGACCTGAGACAGGATCCTGATGGACCATGATCTTTGATGGAGCTTCTAACGCACTTGGGAATGATATTGGCGCTATAATCATATCTCCCAAAGGCGGCCATACGCCTTTCACCGCCAGGTTATGTTTGGACTGCACCAACAATATGGCTGAATATGAGGCGTGAATTATGGGTATCAAAGCTTCTATTTACTTGAGGATCAAGTTCTTGCAAGTATATGGAGACTAAGCTTTGGTGATTAGTCAGATTAAAGGTGAGTGGGACACGAAGCATCCAAATCTCATTCTATATCGAGAACATGTGTTAAATCTGATCCCCTACTTTGATGAAATCACTTTCGAGCACATCCCACGAGAAGAAAATCAACTGGAAGATGCGTTAGCTACCATGTCATCTATGTTCAAAGTCATATGGGACAACGAAGCTCCTCGAATTACGATTGAAAGATTAGACGAACCAGCATACTGTTGTGAACTTGATGCTGAAGGAGTAGAGGAGAAACCTTGGTTCTACGAATTGAAGAGGTATCTCGAGGCTCAAGAATACCCTAAAAGGGCATCTGTCAATGATACGAAGTTCCTAAGAAGATTCTCCGCCAAGTTCTTTCTCAGTAACAACGTCTTATACAAATGCAATCATGACTTGGCCTTACTTCGATGTCTAGATCAGAAGATAGTCGGACGAATTATGGAAGAGTTATATGAAGGTGCATTTGGTACTCATTCCAGTGGACATACAATGGCAAAGAAGATTTTGAGAGCAGGTTACTATTGGTCCACTATGGAGGCTGATTATTATCGATATTCCCGATCTTGTCACAAATGCTAGATATACGCAGACAAAGTGCATGTACCTCTAGTTCCATTGAATATTCTGACCGCCCCATGACCTTTCGCGATGTGTGGCATTGACATGATTGGGTAAATCAAACCTATCGCTTCTAATGGACACCGTTTCATCCTCGGCCAAAGATGAATGGCGTAGTGGAAGCCGCCAACAAGAATCTTAAGAAGATCATACAGAAAATGACATTGATGTCTAAAGATTGGCATGAGATATTGCCATTTTCTCTCCACGGTTATCACACTTCAGTACGAACATCTACAGGGGCAACCCCTTTCTCTCTCGTATATGGTATGAAAGCAATTTTACCTATCGAGGTTCAGATACCCTCACTCAGAGTACTCAAGGACGCAGAGTTAGACGAAGATGAATGGGTCCATACTCGGCTCAACCAGATTAACCTGATCGATGAGAAATGACTCACAACCATCTGCCATGGACAGATATATCAAAAACGCATGGTCAAAGCCTTCAATAAGAAATTCAAGCACCGAGTGTATCAAGTTGTTGATTTAGTAGTCAAGTGCATCATCCTACCATAAGGTGATCCCAGGGGAAAATGGACTCCCACCTATGAGGGACCATTTATAGTCAAGACGATATTTTTCGGCAGAGCCATGATACTGAGCACTATGGATGGAGAAGACTTCCCACACCCTGTGAATGTATACTTAGTCAAAAAATACTACGCATAAACGAGACCCGCTAGTTTGACTGGCCTAGGAAAAAATAAGGGTGTCCTGGCGAACCAAAAGGGTTCGCGCAAAAGTTAGGGACATATATAAAAGATGTACACCCGGCAATCCGAAAACTTGGAAATGCGGCTTGGGCAAAAAGGGGTATCACGGTAGACTGAAAACCCAAAAGGGCAGTCTAGGAAAAAGTTAGGGATTAAAGCGTACGACTATGTCTCGACGAGATCATCTACTTACAGACTACACTACTACCAGCTTCAAATGGCGCAGATCAGTTCAATCACCTTCTTCTGGCAGCAAGGAGATGATTTAGTCGAAAATATATGAGCAATAGCAGAGTTGAAACTCGACGAGATTGTTTCCAATTAGCTTTTACTATTTTCCAAATGTTTAAGACAATTTCCTCTTACTAGGACATTTGTCTCTTTGTACACGAACTGCCTGTCTATAGGTTTACCTTTCAAAATCAATATAATTTCCCTTTTCTAGTTCCAAACTTTTTACTGTTATCTATTTTGTTTGCACAAAGTCCAATCCTTGATTTGAATGATTATACGCGTCTGACAATAATATATGTTCACAAATACACGAAAAGCAAACAGAAACAACAATTACTACATGCTCTAGGAAATGAGATGACAACCAAAGTCACCAATACATCCCCAACGAGTCATTTTCACAGAAATATCCCCACAGAATAATCTCTACAATCCCCACAGAGCCATGCTTCCCCGACAGAGACAAATTTCCCAAAAAGACTACTACTCTATCATCTCATTTCAACAATGTCCAATGTTTCTGTTCATCACGTTAGTCCCCGAGCAATGATCGTATCAACTCATCATGTTAGATCCTGAGCAGTGATCCTATCAATTCACCACATTAGTCCCCAGCAGTGATCCTATCAACTCATCATGTTAGTCCCCGAGAAGTGATCATTTACATCATCACATTAGTCCCCGAGAAGTGATCCTATCAACTCATCACATTAGTCCCCGAGCAGTGATCCTATCAACTCATGATATTAGTCCCCGATCAGTGATTGTACCAACTCACCGCATTAGTCCCCGAGCAGTGATCATCTACGTCATCACGTCAGTCCCCACACAGTGATTATCTACGCTCTCAACTCATCACATTAGTCCCCGAGCAGTGATCATCTACGTCATCACATCAGTTCCTGCGCAGTGATTATCTACACTCTCAATTCATCATATTAGTACCCGAGTAGTGATCCTATCAACTCATCACATTAGTCCCCGAGCAGTGATCCTATCAACTCATCACATTAGTCCCCGAGCAGTGTTCCTATCAACTCATCACATTAGTCCCTAAGCAGTGATCGTACCAACTCATCACATTAGTCCCCGAGCAGTGATCATCGATGTCATCACGTCAGTCCCCGCGCAATGATTATCTACTCTCAATTTATCACGTTAGTCTCTGAGCAATGATCATCTACATTGTCACGTTAGCCCCCGCGCAGTGAACGTCAACTTTGTTACATCAGTCCCCAAGCAGTAACAAATCAACTTTCAACTTATCATGTTCGTCCCCGAGCAGTGGTTGTCTACATTTTACACTTATCACATCTGTCCCCGCACAATGATTATCTACATCATCACATCAGTCCCCGCGCCGTGAACGTCAACCTTGTTATACTGGTCCCCGAGCAGTAACCAATCACCAATCAACTTATTATGTCAGTCTTCGAGCAGTAATAGCTTATTTAAAACCACATCATTCCCCAGCAAGATTCGTACACGAGATGTTCATCCCCAACTGAGTATCTCTCAAGGATTATCATTCCCCAACAACATCAATATCCAAACCTGAAACTTGGTCAGATAGTGCATCAGAGGAATTCACATCTCTCTTATTCCCCATTCAGGATCCTCAATAGTTATTTCTCCATCCCCAAGAAAAAATCAAAGACCCCCGACAGGACGTGCCCATCATCTTCAAGATGAACATGTTTTGAAATACCACAACATCTACATTCGTACATCATTCATAAAAAATCATAACACGTGCATATATCATTCATGAGCATCATTACATACTTGTATGCATCATAACATACCTAAAACTAATCTCGTTCTCTTAGTTTAAATTCTCAAACAAGTGAAAGTATTCATAAATTTTCCAGACAGAAGGTTAAAGATTAATGCCCGAAACAAGACGGGAAAACTATCTGAGCGACCAGACGAGTTTATTAACAAATAGCAGGATGCAGATTAATACTCGAAACAAGACGGGAGAACTATCTATATCTTGACGAATACTCGTTTTAGATAAGGCTAAGAAGAAAGTTTATTTTGATTCCCTCCTACTCCAGATGGCATCTTTAAGCCCATCTCCGACTACACATTATCATCTCTCCACCTTCAGAATGTTGTATATCTAGTTAAAAATCAATACATACTAGTAACTTCATTCAAAGACTGCCATGGAGTTTAACGTATGACTCACTCCTCAGCATCAACTCCTCTAAATGGTATCTATAAGCCCATTTAGTAATCGTCAGCTGACAATCTCATTCCATACACCAGTGAGTGCAAATTTTTAGGTGTACTCGAGTGTTCAATCATCTTCTACCTTCAGGTCAGGAAAGGCAAGCATACCAATCTAACCCTTCAGGTACGAGAAGATTGAACAGGGGAAACTGTTATACCCCAAAATTTTCCCTCCTTTTTTTCAAGACAATCCACATCTCCATACTCAAGAATTTATCAAGGGGTGACCAGATGAACTCTCTCCTAAGCAATAACCCATAACTAGGATTTTGATTCTCTCAAGTCAAGGATGAGTTCCATTACTTCAAGTGATCATCATACCTCCTCATATGTCTCAAGGGATCACCATGTCAAGTTTCAAGCCTCACAACTCATGTTTGCTCAGTCAATGGCTCAGATGGTTGAAAATCAAATGTATTGGACAAAAAGTCAATTGTGGTCAACATACAGTCAAACTTCATTATTTTTGGTTGATCAATATTTTGAAGTCACATTCATCATTTGATGAAGGGTTGATCATGATTCATCAAGAAAATTCAAGATCTGATCAAAAGTCAAAGTTTCTAAATTAGGGTTTCTTGACAAAAAGTCAACAAAACTTTGACCAGGCATAACTGTCACATATTTTATCAAAAATATTTCCACCAAAGCTCATTTTTAAGAGAACTTAATTCTCTACAACTTTGTGTCTCACAAGCTTTGGCCGAAAATGCTTCATTTGACAGTTATGGATCAAGACATTATAGGTCCTTTTAAAAGTCAACAAAAAGTCATCTTTTTCCAAAGAAGTGTACATGAACATGGAAACTTCAATGAATATGAAACCAATTGGAGTGTTTATAGGACATCTTGAGCTTTCTAAAAAGTCCAAGAACACTTCAAAATGTTGAAAATTGAGCAAGATACAATTTGTGAAAGTTTGGGAAATTTGAAGAAGTGCATGAAGAGAAATACTAAGCAAAATAAATTTTTTTTCAAATGGGCCTAAGTTTTTGTGATCCAAACTTGTTCCCAAGATGGTCCATGACTTCCAAGACCAATTGCATATCTCTCTTCATTTTAGTTAATTTATTTTAGAATTTATTCACTTAAATCCAATTTTAATTAAAATAAAATGCAAAAATCAAATTAATAAATGCAAGGCTGAATATTTATCATTCTTGAGGACCAAGATACTCCCTACAAGCTGGCAATTTCGAAATTGGCAATATATTGAACATGATTGAATCCAAAAAAGGCAATATTTGGTGCAAATTTTTAATCAAATATCTCCACATGAATGTAATATATTTTCTCATTATTATTGACCTAAAACACTCCTCACTATATATTCTATAAGACCTGATCATTTAGAGGACGAAATTCTGTCGCCAAAAAGTTAGGGTTTTGTCTCAAAATTTTCAAAGAAAGTTGCACTATAGAATTCCAATTTCCAGCCAGTTGCAAGCAATTCTAAGCACTCATATGTGTTCCTGAGGTATAGTAGGGTAAGAATGGATCATTATCCATGGTTAAAACACGTTGAATCATGCCATACATGAACCTCTGTTTGCATATTTTTCATGAATTCATATTCTGCCTTTTATTGTGTTTTGATTGAAACTAACCATGCTAATAGTTTCTTGAGGTTCATTAGAACATATTAGAGCCATCGTTTGCAAGCTTTGATGGCTGAAACACAAAACGCCATGTTTAGGGCATAACGATTGAGAAGCTTCGTATCCTAATTTCCAGGTCGATTCAGGCCATAAGAACACCACCATCATGCTCGCAGGGTCAATATAATCGATATGGGCTTTTAGTTTGTTTCAATTGATGCATTCTTTGCAGGTTTTGAAAAATCACCCCGCCAGAGAAGACGATCAGAGGTAGATTTCCGACGAGGTCTATGGCGTTGAATGTTTGACCCTCTGCGTGGCAATTCTCCATCACCTAATTGGTTCATTCAAATGTCCATGGACCCCACAAGTGCGCGTTTTAATTCAAACTGATTTCTGGGAATTAATTTCCCTTATAGATTTATCTTTGTGCCATTATTAGTGGATGTATTACCTCCCCAGCGGCAGAACACACACACACTTAGTCCTTTCACCCCTCAGGTCATGGGTTCGAGCCTGCCCTTTTGCTATTTTTTCTTAATTTTTGATTTTTACAGGTTTCAACATACACATACATTTAGAGGCGTGGTTCTAACACCAATGACACATGGCGCAGTGGCTAGGTTTTGTGCCTGCAACCCCAAGGGCGTGGGTTCAAACCCTGGCAGGACCAAACCCTATTTTTTTGGCACTAATCCCTTTCATTGTTCTTTTTCTTTTCAATTTTCTTTTCTATTTTAATTTCTTTTCAGAATTAATTTAACTATTTTCTAAAATACAAAAAAAATCATAAAAAAATAATTTAACTTAAGTATTAGGTTAATTAAACATTTAATTAGTTTTTGACATAAAAATAATTTATTTTTCTCACAATTTAAATTATTTTTTTTTATAATTAATTGTTAATTAGCTTAGAATTAGGTTTTATTAACTAAAATCGATTTCAAAAATATCAAAAAATATTTTCCTTTTACAATTAGGGCTTAGATGTTTTTTCCTATCATTTGACATTTTTCTTTCAATTTATTTACTCTTCCGCACTTTAAATTCTAGAAATCACTGTATAGGTCGCAAAGTTTTTTGTAATAGCGTAGGACTTTATTTTTCTGCCTTTACTTTCCGCACATCATATTATGTAACTGCCCCAAAGCCATGTAATAGCATAGGACATTTACTTTCCGCACTTTATTTTCCTGCAAATATTAAATTGCTTAGATGCATGCTAACTAGGGTTTTTATGGCAAGATTAAAATCAATCTTAGAATAACCCTAACTCAAAGATAAATATCTGAATTGAACACACTCTTTGCACCCACTCACACCCTCTAGGGTATCCTCTCTTGTTGCCTTCGGATAAACAATGGTCATGTCCCTCTAACGTAGGGGTACCATTAGTAAAGTTGCCTACGAATAAAATCATCACAAAGATCATAGTCCCTTGATGACCCTCAATGTTGCCTACGAATATATGATCTCGTCCCTCGGTTGTTGCGTATGAATAAGTGATGATCGTCCCTTCGAATTGCTAAAGGTATCCTTACAATGTTGCCTTCAATGACCATACGATGACCCTAAGATTATCCCTTCACATCCAACGGATAAAGTTACCTACCAACTAATGGTATGAATAGCCTTATCCTAAAGGAGAAGGAAAATAATAAGAATGACCTTCTGAGTAGGTAATAAGACTTTTAATTGCTTGCTCAATCCAAATCAAAAAAAATACTTTTCACACCTCACATTATTTTAAAAATACTTTCAAAACACTTGGTATACATTCCAGCGAGAATCATTACAAAGTTAAACATTTTCCAAAACAAAATATTTCCAAACACTTCGTATACATTCCAACGAGAATCATTACGAAGTCAAAGCGAAATATTTTTCAAATTACTTTTCAATTACTTTTTCAAAATACTTTTCAAATCACAAACATAGAAAACAAGTTTTCAAAAAGTAAGCTAAGCAATTAAGAGCCTGTAGATAACTATGGATGGAAAGAGTTCTAATACCTTCTCTTTTCATAACGCCCAAAAATTTAATTTATTTAATTAAATTATAGCTGAATTGTTTAAGTGGATTATTGGAAGTTGGAATTAATTTAGTGATGAATTAATTTTAGTTGTAGAATATTATTGGAAATAATATTAGAAATAAGTATAGATTAATGATTATTTTATTTGAGCCTATTTGGTGTTAGAAGTAGTAGAAAGGGAGGTGTAATATTGAGCCCATTAAGACAAAGATTTAATTGAATTGTTATAGTTATAAAAAGGAAGTAGAAGTATGAGAATAAGGTTTACGTAGAAAGCATAACAAGAGAAAGGAATTGGAAGCACAAGGGTTTAGAAGGAGAGGATACGAGAAGTGCTAGCCGGAATTGGAAATTAGGAATTTGATCGGAGTTAGAGCGACCGTTAAATATAAGGTAAGGGTGAGGTTCAATCTCTATAACCGGGTTTATGATAGACTGTATGTGGGGTTTGGATTGTATAAAAATTGTTGTTAGGTGTGTTTGTTGTTGTGCGTAAAATTCTGAATTTGCACTGTCATGATTTCTGATGAATTACAGTGATGCAATCTATGAATTGTTATTGGAATTATTGATGTAATTATATGTTGTGTTTGGGTTGGATTTGAGACTGTAAATAGAAGAAAAATTTGCAGGAGAAAAAGTTGCCGAATGAAGAAAACTATACATGTGAAGAAGAAGAAACAAATTGTAGTGAGGGCCCCTTATACCAAGGATGGACGCCTCAGCCTATTTGTTCTTTCTTTTGTTTTAATTGTTTCGTTATGTTTTGTGGCATACTGCATATAGGCATATTGGAAAGTAGTATCATATTATATATAATATAAATAATAGAATGAATTAATATAATTATCAGAGAAGGTCCCAGTATTATATATTAACCATGAGTAGTAAAATACGATTATTAGTAACAGACAATAAAAGCATAACTCTCCTGAAAAGTGCAGAAGAATAGTGCAGACTTTGATATAGAAAACATAGTAGGAACTTGGTAATAACAGGGTAGTATATATATTTAGAAGTATACTGTTAATTAGCAGTTGAATAATTTAGCAAAAATGACTTTACATGTAGCAAGAATAAACATGTAACAATGTTGAAATAATTTGGAAGATGATTAGTATTAAATTAACATAATGAGTATATATACCAGAGTTATATTAGTATCAATTTTGGAAACAATTATAGCAGAAGTATTTTTAGATGCAGGGAAAACTGATTATATAAGTATAATAGAATTAGTAGGAGTTAGTTAATAATTAGTAGTGATAACGGTGAATGGAAATGATACCAATTATCCGAATTAGTGAATTAAGCGGAAAAATTAGTTATCCAGAATTAATTGAGAATTGTCAAGATAGTGCGTATATTTTAGTAGATGTTTATGATTGGTTATTTTGGGGATTATGTTAAATACGTTGAGTTGTTATTTTCTTGGTGAATTATTAGTGATGTGTACGTTGTTGTATGTTGTTGTTTTATGCGAAGTTGCAGGATGTTTCAGTGACGATGTTTATCTCTATTTATTGGTAATGAAATTGGTGATGTAGGCTTATGCCTGGCGACGTGGAATCGTTGATTGTGTTGTTGATGTTGTGTGTTGTGCATTATCGAGTTGCATTGAATTGCATATTTTAGCGGCGACCTGGATTGGAAAAAATTAGCGACGAAGGCTTATGCCTTGTTTGATGCCTCTATTAATTGACAATTGGCGACGAGGGCTGAAGCTCTGAATGGTACCACATGCATTTGCACTGTTGAGTCTCATTTGAATTGTCATAAATATGATTTTTGCGAGGTGAAGTGATTTGTGATGATGTTAACTGTGAAGTGATTTGCGATGTTTTTAACTGCGATATGATAATTTTGTATGATTTAATCCTAGCATATTATTTATCATAAACTTGTTTATATTTTTGGATATCTCACCCCTTTCATTTGTTTCGCTGTTGCCTTTATACTGGTAACATGCAAGTAGTGAAGAGTGAAGATTTAGTTGCTGTTAGTTTGAGTCAGTGTTGTCGCTCTGATACGTAGCACTCGGGGGGATGAACGCTTTGTTTTATTTTGTTGTTATTAAATTGAATTAAAGTTGTTTCTTTTGAGAAGTTTGTTTTGATTTAAGTTGTTTTATATTGAGCAAGATGCTATGATTAGTTTGGAGTTTATGTTAAGAATCTGCTGCGTTGTTTTTAAAGAAATAAAGTTGATTTATGTTTTGGGAATAAACAGGTTATTAACTATTCATCCTAATGAGATGTGTTATGTATCTATGTGTTAAATTCGATTGTTATGCTGTTGTTTTATGTTGAAAATGTGACATCCTATTTGTTTGTTGAAATTTTAAAACTATGATTTTAATATAACCGTTGGATAGAAATGGGGTGTTACAACTCTTGCTATCCGCAACAATTGCGATAAAATGCAAAACAAACAAGTTAGTTCTCCCACCGTGTTACAATACTCATACATCCGGTAATCTTATCAATATGTTACTTAATTAGCTGAATAATTTATTTACACATTTCAATGAAAATAGTCTAATGTTTATTATGTTTTTATTTAAGGTTCTTGTATAACAAATTGATGCGCGGGAATCAATTGTCAAACAGATTGCATTTTGTGTCTTCGTCCTGTGTCAATGGATAGACAATTTTTAACGATCCAGATTCAGTAAGAGAGCACTTAGTCGAGAGATTCATGGCCAGCAATACAAAAAGCTTGTATCTTTGAGCGTATAATACTATTCCTACAGGGTTAGATTTTCATTCTAAATTCATTCTAATCTTTGTATTTTTTGCGTAAAAAATTTCCATCTAAACTTTTGTTTTAATTTATAGACGTCACTGATTGTTGGTTGCTATGGATCCTATAAAAGAAGTGGTCTATTATGTGAATTCGGTAGATGATGATTGGACTAATTATCCGGATATGAAGTTTGTAACACCCCAATTCTACCCCGGTAATTATTATGAAAATCAGAGTTATAAAATTCTTTTCAACAAACAATTGGAGTATTACAATTCAACTAAAACAACAACACGCTAACACAGATACATAACACCTAAACTCGGATGAAACGAAACAACATGAATCAACTTTATTAATATTAAGCAGCGGAACTACATTAATCAACTTGGATGCCATATCATATTTTCAACTTAAAACAATTTAAAGTCAACAATTACTTTTCATATATCAACATAGTTATTCAACAACAAAATCAAAATAGCAAAACAACTAGCGTTCATCCCCCCGAGTGTTACGTATCGGCGACAATCCGACTCGAACTAACAGCTAAACCTTTGTTCTTCGTTACGTTACCCACGTAGAGGCAACATCACAATGAAGGGTGAGATATCTAACAATCTAATAAATCGTATGATAAATAATATATTAGAATTCAGATAAGGTAAATTAATGCTTCAGTAATTATTCATACAACCAACAAACAACTAAATAATAACAAGAAGACATTTTATTTAATCAACGTAACAACTTAAATCAACACAACCTAATAAAACATCAACTTATAACAACAGAACTTATAACCACAACAACTTATAACAACGGAAACTTATAGCAACAAACATAACAACAACAACTCACAACAATAACAACTTATAGCAACAACAACTTATAACAACATCACAATGACAATCAACAAATAACGAATAATACCAATAACTTTAACACGCGACTCAATATGTGACTCAACTATGCAAATGCATGTGGTACCATTTGAGCGAACTCCCAACTTAAAATCATGCCAGTTATCGAGGCATTCAACAAGGCATAAGCCTTCAACGTGGTGCCATCATGGCCAAGGCATAAGCCTTCAACTTTCAACGTGGTGCCAATCCAGGCCAACTTAATCATGCAATGTATGCCATGCGACCTCAACTTCAACAACAAATACACAACGATGCGACAACAACAACAACAAAAACAACATACAACAACAACTAGATCAACACTGGTCATTCGACCTACAACTCAAGCATGTCCATAAATTAGAACAATTCAACTTATTCAACATTGACCATAGGCCTACATCTTCATCAACTGCAAAACAACTTATCAACATTGGTCATACGACCTACAACTTCATCAACGTATCAACAACAATAATAGTTTATCAATAGAATTAACACGAGCAAACAACAACCAATTTCATCACAATCTACAACTTCGCAATTTATTAACAACACCAATACTAACAAACAATAACAATTACTACACCATTTACAACTTCGCAATTTATTAACAACATCAATACCACCAAACAACAACAACAATTTAACGGAAACAACACGACACAATTTATCACCTGCAATTATATAACTTATTCTATACTCTTAACTCATAAAAATGTCATAATAATATATAATTATAACTTGACATAATTCTCAATAAATTATAAATCACTCTACCATGATCCCTACAATTCTAAAATAACTCTAAGGTGCTCAAAATTTCTCTACCGACAACTCTTGTATGTAAAATAATATTTATGAAAATAATTGGTTACTGGTCTGACTCAAGTAGTAGTAAAACAACTCTAAAGGGTCAAATACCTTTACCTTTAATTCTACGGCTTATTAGGTTTAATTTTAAACAACTCGAAAACAATGCTGACAACTCTAGACATGTCAGAATCACCCAAAACCATTAAAGTATGACTCTTAATAACTCAAAACAACTCTGATAATCTTATTGACAATTCTAACAACTCTATTGACAACTTTAATAGCGCTAATAGAATCGAAATAATTTAAATTAATCAATTAACCAAATAATCGTCTCTTACTCTAAACTCTTAATTTATCATATTAATAATACTAAAACTATTATAATTATAAAAGCTAATGGTTAAATAGCTAATATTATTCTCATAAACAAAACTTTATGTTATCAATATATTAAAATTGTAAATTAACAATTCTAAGGTTAGACTTTATCAAACATTAACCAATCAAATAAACTAATGCTACGATGCATGAAACATTAACTTAGATTTTCGGCTTACTCTAATATACTGGTACTGTAACGTGATACCCTCAGTTATCTACCCAATTGTGATGTCTACCAAAACAATTAAATTAATGAAAAGTTACGATATCGTGCATATAAATATATTTGATAAAGTTTCGTACATATGTGGATAAACATGGTTATACACTACACATATATAAATATTATAACGAAATAATATATACATATTCAAGCTACAAAATCAATTTAGCAACTTAAAACTCAAGACAAATTTCATCATATTCAAGAATAATTTCAACATACTGACATCAAATAATTTCTCACCAAATAGAACAATCATAAATACATAGCAAAATTCTCCATTATCCTAATTTCCATATACTACTCATCATACAACTCATTAGAAAGTCAGAACCCCACCCTTACCTTGGATTAACGGTCTCTCTAATTTCCGGTTCCGATTGTGCACTTCCGGTATCCTCTCCTAACCTTTGTGCCTCCTCCTTCTTCAATTTGGTTTCTTTTCTCACGCATAAACCCTATTCCTATTATTTTCTTCCTTTAAATACTCCTTTATATTCTACTCTATTATTAATTAAATTAATTATTCTACTCCTTTAATAATTCAAGTATTATTCTATCATATATTTTATTGGCCAATTAAATAATACTTCTCATTTTATTTCTCACATTATAATAAAACTCACTAAATATTTTAGTCAATTAATTTCTACTCATAATATTAATTCTCCGACTAAACTGGTTATTCACTTAATCTTATTTTCTTTCTCCCACATACAACCTTTTCCCAAAAATCTTCACTAAACCCTTATAATTCTCTTTATTTTACTAGGTTACTCAATTTATATAGTAGCTTCTAATAAAATTGGTTTATTAAATAATTCTCTCCATAAATACTAATTTATCCTCATAATAAATATATACTACATTTAATTCATTAATTCCAAATAATAGAATAATCTTAATATTATTTTTATTCTAACTATTTTTACCCGATTATTATATTAACGATTTCACCTACGATTTACTTAATTACTAAATAAATCGGAACATACTTCATAACCTTAAATTAAATTACTTATTTAATTACGGGTGTTACAAAGTTAATGATTGATACGTAAGTGAGATTGTTCTAAATATTCGTGTGTATTTATATATTTAATTATTTCTGTGAGATTGTTCTAAATATATGTTTTTATTTTGTTAGAGCAATACAAGTATTCCTCTCTCAAAGAGAAGCTCGAGTGCCACAGCCTAAATCAAACATATTACATGGATCAAAGTGGAGGTACATTAATTTCCACAATTTTTCTGATAATAGTTATGCTACTTGATAAAACAAGACAACTATATATTCTTATTTGTTTTTCTATGTAGTGTGCTCAACAGCGAAACAACATAGATTGTGGATACTTTGTTATGAGGTTTATGAGAGAAATCATTCATTTGGATCGAATAGAGATTCCAATCACGGTATGGATTTATAACTTATGATTTGTTTTAATATTTATCATATATTTCATATAATTTATCACCTTTAACTAAATCATGCATATTATGTTTTGTTATGTAGTACTTTGATGAATATAAGTGTGCATATTACACGAAAAATCAGTTGGAAGAAATCAAGGAGGAATTGTGTGAATATTTAATTGAGAAAAGAATCATATAAGGTATTAATACATAATTGTGTGAAAAATGTTATGAATATATTATTGTGCGAATACATTATTGACCGTGTTGTTCTGTTCATACCTTGCAGGACCAGGACCGTCCGCTCGTCAGGTTTTGGCGATTTCTGACTGATTTTATTAATTAGGGCTAATTTAGTTGTTGTAAGGGTTGATTTTGTTATTGTTATGGATGACTTTGTTATTGTTAAAGATGATTTTGGTTCTGTTAGAAATGTAAATTGAATTATAATGGTATATATATATATATATATATATATATATATATATATATATATATATATATATATATATATATATATATATATATATATTTTGAATTACAATGGTATATAATGTAATGGTATTATAATGCCTTTTTTGTATATAACCGCTTCTTTGTTGAAATAATGGGATTATAATTGTATATTACAGGTTTATGGGATTACAATGGAATATTCCAGGTTTACAGGTTTATGAAATAATTATGTCTATATTTTGGTTTACAAACCCCAAAAATGCTGCCTGTAGACACAATAGAAAGCGTTTTTCCAGGAAAAGTGCCGCCTAAAGTAGGTCTTTAGCAGCGCTTTTCCTTGAAAAAACGCTGCCTAAAGATGCCTACAAAAAGCATAAAAGACATTATTTAGAAAGCGCTTTTCTAGGAAAAAGCGCTGCTAAAGGCCTACTTTAGAAAGCGTTTTTTAAGAAAAAGCGTTGCCTAAGGTATACATAAGGCATCACTTTTGCCTAAACAAAAAGCGCTCTTAAAACCTACAAGCAGCGCCACCTACGGCAGCGCTTTTAAGCGCTGTTAAAGGCAAAAAAAAAAAAGCGTCTTCTTTTCCCTTTTTTGGCGTAGTGAGAGTAGACAAATATTTGGGTTCTCAATGATGGATTGCAAGAGTATAAAAATATTTGAGTTTAAGCTTTGTGTTCTTAAATAATCATATAATTGAATATTTATTTATTTATATAATCCTTGTTTGTTTTATATCATGAACAAAGGCATGAAATATCCAATATTTAATCTTTCCCGAGATTCAATAAAATGAGGATCCAACATTTGATCTTCACTAACAATGGTGACGATGAATCAAATTCAAAATTTATTATATATTTTTACTTTAATATTTTGTGTAAACAATGTAATTATAAACAATGTAATTGTAAACAATTTAATATAATATTATATGTAAACAATGTAATTTGTATTTTTTTTAAAAATTATCAGTTTTGGTCACCGACAAGAATGTGGCACTAATTTTAAAATTATGGAAATGTTGTTTATGTGGACCGAGTCAATGACCATTTCAACTATCCCTTCGATTAATCAGAAACAGAGAGATAATTTGTTATCTTGTATCACCAAGAAAAAAAATATCATTCGAGCCCGAAATAAGATGTGAAACATAAAAAAATGACACATTATTTATGGAGACAAAACCAATTTATGCTAATAGCATAATAGTGCCATCAATTCTCATAACCTACATAAAATGATGAGGGGTTTAAAAATGTGAATAATTTATCATATGACATATGTTTTATTGCTCAAGAGTTAGGGATTTATATGGAAAGAGACGTACCTAAAATATTAGAAAAATTCAAACCTTGAACAAAGAAAGAAGAAATGGCATTTGGATGAGTGACACAATTTTTTTGGAGTTGCTCTATAATATAATATATTTTAGAAATTGTCACAAATGAGTATATACATGATCAACACCAAAATCAATAATAGTACGAGCAATAACATAATAAAATCTAAAAGTTTATAAAATAAATGAAGTGTTAAGCTAATTATATCGTAACAAGCCAACAGAAGCAAGACCACATTTTTTTTTTAATTCTTGATAGATATAAGCCAACGGGAGCAAGATCACAACATTTCTTAAAATTCTTGATAAATATATATTTTTAAATATAACAATATCTTTTATAAATATTTTGCTGTAACAAAACAACCTTCATTTTCCTTTCACACATGTCCTACAATGTTCAATTTTTTTATTTTATTTTATAATTTACATTTGAATCACATTGAATTTAAACACTCATATATATATATATATATATATATATATATATATATATATATATATATATATATATATATATATATATATATATATATATATATATATATATATATATATATATATATATATATATATATATATATATATATATATATATATATATATATATATATATATATATATATATATATATATAAAATAGGCAAAATACCTTTTTTGTTTTATATGTTAACATAAAGATCATTCATATTAGTCCTTTAACGCTTTAAAGCGCTTCATTTTAGTCTTTTTTGCCTAATTAGTGATGAAAAAACTCAAAAATTGATCGCTAAATTCGTCGCTAATTAGACAAAAAAATATTAAAATGAAGTGTTTTGAAGAGTAAAGAGACCAATATGAACATTTTTAAGTTAAGGGACCAAAATGAACCTTGACGTTAACATATGAAACCAAAAAGTTTGTACAAAAAATATGGTAACAAATTTTTAATTTTTAAATTAAATATAATGTTCGAGTCTAGAAAAATAGTTATTAGTAGTTCGATTCGATGTGAAATTTAAAATCGGTACACCAAATTAATAATTTGATTATGTTTATGATAGAGCATGAAATAATAAATAAGTAAATAATTTAGTTAATTCAATTAAAATAATTTATATTAGTTATTATATTATACTACTACAGAAAAGTCCTACCGCAACGGTTGGAAATGAGATACCACAACGTTAGGTCAACCGTTGTGAGGTAAGGGGTGCCTGTATGTATGATGCTTATCACCATGATCGTGCGACCGTGGTGAAAATTTATGTAGCGCATATCTATCACAATTGTTTTGTGGTATGTACCATGAGTTTACTATAAAATATGTAGATTGCTTGTTTTTCCCTACACCTTACTAAACATATACAACCATTAAAAACAATGTAGAAGATTATAATTTAAAAAATTAAGTTATTCTTGAAAATAACTTAAACGAACCACTGTTTTTCAAATTGAGTTCAAACCGTAATTTATATTTTTCTACTTAACACCTAATAGTATTTAGTCAAATGCTCAGAGATCTTTAAAGCAATGATTCATTCCTAACTTATTTTGCGAAACATCAATATATTGACTGCTCCAGAATCATCATATCATTGCTATCATTATCATTATTTTAATCAATAATGATGAAGATGATTATGATGATAATCATGGAGATCATTCAGAATTTCTCAATAAAATTTGATGTTTTGCAATACAAACTAAAAGAGAAGGAACCGCTGCTTTAAAGAATTTAGGGCAATAAACTAAGTTATGTGTGTTAAAGAGCAATAGATGAATTACGAGATGCATGCAATTCAAAAAATATTGAATGATCTAAGTTGAATTTCAAATATAATTTAATTCACAAATTATCATTTTTTAAATCACGTTAAATGAATGCATATTCTACAAATGGTTAGTGAACCAAACAATCTACATACATTATAATAAACTCAACAACAACAACATACACCAACAACACCAACAACATCAATAACATATGATTATCAACAACAACAACACAGACCATTTATGAACAATAACAACATACATCAACAATAACAACATACCTTTTATTGGAAATATTCGTGGAATGATCTGAAGTAGATTTGTGTAAACCATTTGTGGTGCTATGAAGAAAAAGCATAAGTCGGATGGAGTTGTTAAAATAGCTTCATACTTCTTATATTGCATCTTCATAACAACAGAAATGTTAACAACTTTCGAAATAGAAACAACTTTCAGAATGTTAACCTATTTTGAAAACATAATCTAGCATTAACACCATCTTAACATAAACGAAAACATAATCCAAAAAAGATTTCTCATATAACTTATATAAAAATGTAAGAAACCTAATGGAGACTGTTACCTTTTAGTTTGAAAACAGTATTCAGGATGAGTCCACTGTATTGGAAGAGAGAGATGTTAGGGTTTTATTTATAAAAAAAAAAGGAAGAAAATGTATCAATAAATGAAAGAAAGCTTATGAACATCAACTATATTACCTCTAAGTTTGAAGATGCTAATGAGGATGAGTTTGTCGGATGTAAAAGAGAGCATTGTTAGAATTTTGTTTATCATGGTTTATTCTAACAATCATCATGGTTGTTAGAATAAACCATGATAATATATAATTATTATTCACGATGATGCCTGATATTAACTCTGATGATAAACATTTTTTTAAAAATATATTTATAAGAGTATAATGATAATTCCTTTTTGTAACGAAAAAAAGTAAAAATTATTGGTGATGGAAATCAAATCAAGTAGCATTTATTATAACACAATTGTTGATTTATTGGACTATGATAAAAAATATTGTAGTAAAATATTAAAAAATTAAAGTGGGACAAATATTAATTATTACAACGATTAACTAGGTCTCAAAAGTAATACTACTATAATTTTACTAAAAATATATTTTGTAATTGTGTTATAATAATTATTTAATTAATTAATTTTTTTAGTATCTGAGTTTTTAAGTTTATCATCTTATAATAACATTATATATGTCGTATTTTTGACACATTTAAAAATATAAACAAAAAATAAAATATTTTAATTCTATTCGATAGTTTTTAATTGTCTTCTTAATTTTAAAATATTATAATTTTTTTAGATATGTAGTGTTTTTATTCTGGAAACTACCATCAATAATACACAATACTTCCTCTGTCTCAAAATAAATGTTTTTTAACTATAAAATTTTGTCTCAAAATAATAGTTTATTTACTTTTTCAATGCAAATTTTACTAACTTTATCCCATCTACACTCTTTTTAAGATATGATAATATATAACAACCAATAATAATTAAGGATAATTTTATAAAATACTATTTTTATTTACTCAATCATTATTTTTATTAATTTATATATAACAGTCTTAAACGACATTCATTTTGAGACAGAAATTCATTTTGAGACAGAAATGAGTAATAAATTTAGCAATTGTGCTCTTATTAGTATTCTTAAGTTGCTAACTAATAGTACTCTTATTTTGGAGTGTACCAATAATAGTATTAGTGCTCTTATTTAACATTTTAATAATAGTTGTAACAATTTAAAATTCTAAAAACTTAATAGTTGAAATACATTAATAATTAATATATTTGTATAAAATATTTTTTTTTCTTTTCTTTATTTGTATAAACTAATCATATATACACATGGGACCAAAGGAATATTATAAACTGTCAAAAACAAATTAGTACCTCATCATTTTCATTTGTCCCATACACGCAGTCATCATAGCACTTTGCAAACACAAAAGGAAACAGACAAAACACATGAAATTAAGAATTGGAGTAGTTAGTAATTAGTTACATTATTTTTTTTCTGTGTATCCCAAATTGATTTAGAAATTATGGTGGCTAACACAAGAGTCAAGAAACTTTTTCTTTTTAAATTGTGCAAATTTGTATTACACGTTTAGTTTAAACAATTATAGATCAGGTTACTCAATTAAGAACTAGTCTTTTTCTATTAATTGATTTTCGCTGGTTTTCATTATTATATGGTATTAGAGATATTATAGGCGTAAGTCTTGTTTTCTTTGCTAAACTCACATGCTTTTATTAGTTTATATATATAAAATGACTCCACTATTGTCTTCATCACATGGTCATTAAATTTGAGATAGTTGTTAGTTAACTTAAACGATGGACTTTAAACTAGTGACACATTAAGCTTTTAATTTAAAAGTGAAATGACCCTCAAACTCAAATAATTATTTCTTTTTTATGTACTGCATTTTAGTTTGCTTGCGTGGGCAGTAATTATTCTCATCATCAATATTTATTCCCTCATTGACTACTATTACCTTCATTTCAAAATACAAATCATGTATATAAGTCTCTTCACAATTTTAATAAAATATTAGCTTTTCTTCATACTACTTACAAAATTACTCTAGATTATAAGAACTCTTCATTCCTCTTCTCCATGTTTACATATGCATGTATACCTTTTTAGGATTATCTTCGTTCCTCTTCTCCATGTTTACACATGTATGTATACCTTATAGTTAAATCAATCATATACATTACACAAAGTTAATTTGAAATAATTTATTTTTAATGACTAATATAAAAGAAATCTTAACCTATAAAATTAATTTTTTAAATTATATATTAATTTAAAACGTTAAGATATTTGATCTATTCTTTTCTCATTTAAAAAAAATTTAATATTTTTTTTATTCAATGTGAGAATCATTACTCACATTTGACATACTAATATCTTATTATTCAAGATTCAAATTATATATTATTTTTTAATTTTATTTTAACTTTTTAAGATTTTAAATTAATATGTGATTTTAAAATTTTATTTTATATGACAAAATTTGATTAATTTAAAAAATATTGATTTTTATTTATAATAATAATCAAAATTTAATAATTGAAAAATTAATTAAATTTTATTTACAGTAGTAATCAAAACTTAAAAACGTCTAGTACGTACTGTTCGAAAGAAGTATATCACTCCTAGTTTACTGGTATTTTACTAGAGATTAAGTGTAACGCTCAAATTTAATTAATTAGTTAATTAAATTATTGAAGTATTTTATTATTGGATTAATATGTTGGTTGAGCGGTTAAGTTGATAGTTGAGCGATAGTCGGTTTGATCGGAGAAATAATATTAGAAATAATATTATGAAATTATTATTTGATTAAAAGTTGGATTTGGTGGTGGTGTGAGGGTAATGTGGGAGGTGTTAATTAGTTGGCCTATTAAGAAAATAATAGTATTATTATTATTATTATTATTATTAGATTAAAAAGAAATAGAATGAAATTAGGTTCAATAAAGAATAAGGGTTTTGGTTTTTGAGAGAATAGAACGTAAAAGAGAAACTGCAAACCAAGGAGGAACAAGGATTTTGATGGAGAAAAGTGGAAAGATCAAGAATTCGTAGAGACCTTCAATTCAAGGTAAGGGTGGGGTTCTTGCTCTATAATTGGGGATGTGATGGGCAGTAGGTAGTTTGGGATGTATGATTCGCTAGGTTGTGTCATGTCGATGTGGTTAACCGTAGAAAATCCCAAATTGAAATATAAGATTGTTGTTATTTTGTGTATAATGTTGTTGTTGATTGAAAAGATGAATAGTTCTGTTGTTAGATGATAGACTGTTGTTAGTGTTTGCAAAGCATTCCAATTGAATCGTATAATAGTGAGGAATCTGGTTTTTGGTGTTTAGGATGCAGTATGAATCGACACATGCACCTATGTATCGATACAAGTTTGACGAATTTGAAAACCAGGGGCTGGAAAAACTCTTGCATCGATACAAAGGGTCTTAGGTCGACTCATAGGGAAAAATTACACTGCTTGTATCGACTCATACGAGTCTTGAATCGATACAAGATGGCTTTGGATCGACACATGAGAGCCATGCATCGACTCATACTGAAGGGAAATGGAAAAACAGAATTTTGAAAAGCTATGAGCCGACACATACGACCTATGCGTCGATACACACTGTGTAAAAATATGAAAAATTTAAGCTATGAGCCGACACATGAGCTTATGCGTCGACACATACTGAACAGAAACAGAACTATGATTCTGGAAAATTGTTTTGGTTGTATCTTCGTGACCGTAACTCTGATTTTGATGCCGTTTGAACCGTTGGAAAGCTAGAGTCATGAATTAGCCTATAATAATGTCTTTAAGTACAGTAGGTGAGTTTTTGGATGATTTGTTGTAGTTTCCGTAAGTGAATCTGTTGTTGTCGTATTGTTGAACGTTGTTGTAGAGGCTTTGATAGCTAACGTTGATGGTTGTTGTTGTTGTTGATTACGTTGGCCGTAAGGGACAAAATGAATATGTTGTAAGTTGGTTCCGTTGTGGATTACGTTTTTGTTGTTGTTGTATGTTGTTTGATTTCATCGCATACATACATTTGCATATTATGTTGAGCCGTGAGGGGCAAAACCACGTTGAGCCGTTAGGGGCATGTTGTTTACGTTGAAGGCTTACGCCTTGATGCCTCGGAATTACTGGCACCTGTTTACGTTGGGAGTTTTACTCCGATGGATCCACATGCATTTGCATAGTTGAGTCGCATTCGAATTGTTGATTAAGTTGTTGTTGTTATTTCAGTTGTACGTTGCTGTTGTTGATGTTCATGTTGCAGGTTGATATATGTTGTTATAGTTGTTCAATATAGTTTGCTGTTGATATGTTATTGTATTGAATTGCGTTGTTGTGAATGATCGTACGTTGTTATGGAATAGTTGTGTGTTAGCGTTGATTAGTCGTGTGATCGCAGAATGGTGATATTATATGATTTCGAACTATATATTATTTATCATAATCTCAATTATATGGTTTGATATCTCACCCTTTACTGGTTTTTACTGTTGCCTTTATATTGGTAACGTGCAGGTAACGAAGGATGAAGAGTTAGTAGCAGTTAGTTCGAGTATGGTGTCATTTGCTCTGATACGTAGCACTCGGGGGAAATGCGCGTTGTTTTTTATTTTGTTATTTTTATGTTGAACTGATGTTGTTGAAATAATCATAAGATGCTATTGTTTTGTTTTGTAAAAACTATTTGAATTCCGCTGCTAGTCAATGAAATTGTTTACGTTGAAAACTATTTAAGAGTGTTATGTATCTGTTGAAGAGATAATGACATGTTTACTTTGTGTTTACGTTGATTTGTGATTCCTGATTACGTTGATTTGTGATTCCTGATTACGTTGATTGAATTGTGATACTCTGATTTTAATTAAATGAATACGTGGGGTAGAATCGGGGTGTTACATTAAGTCTTTGGCAAATATATGTACATTTTGCCCTTTAAATACATCTTTTCCTATCCATCCGACGGGGACCTGGTCCTTTTCTTTTCCAAGTAAGTGTGACACGCCTGAGCGTGTCAGAAAATTGGGCAACACATTTGAGTAAAAATTTTCGTTAATTTGGTGATGATCTCTAATGTCCCAATAACATTTCTCCTATATTTGTTGTTGTATGAATGCAAAAAATATTAAATAAATTATAATCAAGAATATCTCAATAAATATAAAGGTAATTAAAATAATAATGATTTAAATGAGTTAGTTAACTATACCTGAAATAACTTAAACCAATCTTCCTTAGCTTTTTCGAAAAGTGCTCCATAAGTCACTTAAATCTCTTATAGTTTTCTTTAATAACATTTGTTATGCTTGTTGCTACATGATGTGACTAGATAAGGCTAAACAATAAAATATGAGTTAGTATTATTTACAATGATCCCTCTAACTCAATGATAAATTTGCCTTGATGCTTCCTAATTGTTTGCGACGCATTTTCCAATATACACACCCTCTTTCGCTCCTCATGAGAACTAGTATCTTCCTGATCATCCCCGTCAACCTGCTCCTCGAGTGCAAAATGCATGGGTGGTGAATGTGACGTGTTAAATCCACCTGGATCTATATTGCATATGCACATCTGTATAATAAGGAAAGCTAGGTCAACTCGGCTGCATGGAAAACATAAGAAAAGATATAGGATATGGGGTGCTAGGTCCACTTGGATACATGGAAGGTATAGGAAAAGATGTGGGATGCAGGGTGTTAGGTCCACTCGGGTGCGTAAGGTATGTAATAAACTTGCATAATATTATATGTCATTTTGAAATGGTCATACTTTTTGTACTTTTTATCCATTCAATCCTCAACAATGTTATTTTTTAAAATGAACTTATGATCTCATGAGGGAGATTTTACGGGATAACAATAACTAGCCAACAAGAAGAGGAAATTCTTGACAATTGAATATAAGGACTAAAACCATCCGAGCATAATCCAAAACTGGCATTTCTGGGTTCTACTACAAATTCTAGATGTGTTATATCAAAGTGTTTTCATGCCTTGCCATTATGAATGATGTATCATGCATGAATTAATTATGTTTGTATGATTTCATGTTATTTAGCTTGTACTATGCATTGATGCAAACATTATTTGCAACCTAGGTATTATTTGCAGATAGAACTTGCATTTCACTATAACTCATTTTTGCTTTTGATCAATGCCTTTACTGTGAACTATATACCTCGAACTCTTACAAAACTTAGATTTCTCAAATTCCCTATCATTTGTATCAAACTCATTGTCATAAAACAACATTGTAACCTACCCAATGCAACAATCAACCGTTTTTTACTTCTAGTCCCAACTTCGACACCATCCTTTTTGCATCATAATAATTTGTAGGCATAATTTCTTTCAACAAGAGTCGTGTCCAACATTATTTTTGAAATGAACTCCAAACAATAATCATGAACATTCCAATTTGACTTTGAAGCCAATAGCCTCACACATATTGATTGCATAGAGTCAGAAAACCACTCAAACAACAATATTAATTATTTCTTTTAATAAATGATAAAACTTTTGCGTTTTCTCATTCAGGAGGTCTTCCGCATCAAAGTCTTGAGGTTCATCATAAGCCACATTCATCCCAAATGTGCCATTGAATATATCCTCTACTAGAATAAAATTTTTTGATATAACATTTATGATTAACTCCTTAAAGCATCTTTATTCATCTCTAGTCCAATATGTGTTTGCCTGCTATAAACCTTTATATTCGTCTCTGGCAGTTTTTCTCTATTAGATTTCCAAACCCAATAATTTATCCTAATATAATACCCACTCTCTCCAAGTGACATTTAACTTCATGTGGGTCATTAATTATATTTATGAAACCACACTTTAAACACGAACATGTTACTCCTCATTTTCTTCGACAATATTCTTTAGCAAACACATATGTGAGAAACCCGACAACTCCCTCCTTAAAATGTGGCTTAAACCCACATCTTCTAAAAAACATTCTATCATACATCTAACTACGATAGAATTGATAATAATCCATCTCTACATGTATAACATTGTTCATATTTAAATTTATTAAATAAAAGAGAGATTAATCTATCGATAAAATTTTAAATTTTTATTAATAACATCGTATAACTAACACACATATAACCCTATTTACTATATATATATATATATATATATATATATATATATATATATATATATATATATATATATATATATATATATATATATATATATATATATATATATATAAATTTTTGTTGTTTCTAAAAATATAACATATATTTCTAAAAGTAGAACATAAATTTTTTAAAATAGAACATACATTTTTATCAATAACATCATATAACCAACATTGTTTTTCTAGAAATAGAAAATATATATGCACTTATTCTAAAATATGCTTTTTGTTTTTTTAACATATATATTCATTTATTCTAATATTTATTTTAAATTTTTATCAATAACTTCATATAACTAACATATATTCACTTATTATAATATTTATTTTTTAAAATAAATAGATGTTTTTAATATTTAATATATATTATATTTTTAGAAAAGCGTATATTCTAATTTTTGTCTTTTCTAAATAAATATACATTTTTATAAAGTTTTATTTTTAAATTTTTTTTACTGAAAACATATTATTTTTAGAATATATCATTTATTAGAATATATCAAGATTTTGTGATTCTTAAAGCTTTCAACATCACTATCGACCATCATAAGACTCCTAGGTTTCATGAAGTCATCAAACAACCTCCCTTGCAAAATTAGCTAAAGTATAATACAAATGGATCTTCTATAGAGAATCCTGAATTTTGTTTGTTTGCAGTTGTCTCTTTAAGAGCAGCAATGGTGAATGCAAGGGTCTCTTCAACTAGATGATATTTTATATCTCATATTTACAAAAGAGTAACCATTGCGTGTACGCTCTAGATAACTTAGGTTTGTCTTTACCTAATTTCACTTGGTTGTTAGAATGTATAATTCCTGTTCAGTCGAATTGGCTTTGTATGCTAGTCGAACTAGCCAATGAGTGTGAGTTGGTCGAACTAGACATAATTTCGAACTGCATAAAATCATAGTGTTATAGTGTGTCGAAATCTTTTGGGCCTTGATTGCTTTGGGCTTTAGTTTAGTTTCTCTTTGGGCCTGCGAAATGTGTCTATATAAGGAGCATTTCTTTGTAATCACAAAAAAAAAAAATTGTAACACGGTGGGAGAACTGACTTGTTTGTTTTGCGTTTTATCGCAAATGTTGCGGATAGCAAGAGTCTCCACTGAGTACGGGAGGCAATTATGAAAAGGGAAGGTGTTAGCACCCTTTCCATCTGTAGTTATCTACGGGCTCTTAGTTGCTTAGCTCACTTTGAAAAAATTGTTTTCTGTGTTTGTGATTTGAAAAGTGTTTTGAAAAGGACATTTCGCTTTGACTTCGCAATGATTCTCGTTGGAATGTATACGAAGTGTTCAGAAATGTTTGTTTGGAAAATGTTTAACTTTGTAATGATTCTCGCTGGAATGTATACAAAGTGTTTGAAAAGATAGTTTTTGAAAAGTGCGAGGTGTGAAAAAGTATTTTGATTAGAGCAAGCAACATAGTCTTATTACCTACTCAGAATGGTCGTTTCCATGTTATTTTCCTTCTCCTTTAGAATAAGGTTGTCCATACCATTAGTTGGCAGGTAATTTTATTCATTTGAATGTGAAGGGACAATCGAAGGGTCATCGTATGGTCATAGAAGGCAACATGTAAGGATACCTTAGCAATTTCGTAGGGACGATCATCACTTATTCGTAGGCAAAAATTGAGGGACGAGATCATATATTCGTATACAACATCGAGGGACTATGATATTGGTATCAAAGGGACTATGATGATGTTATTCATAAGCGTCTATGCTAATGGTATCCCTACGTTCGAGGGACATGACCATTGTATTCGAAAGGCAACAAGAGAGAATACCCTAAGGGGGTGTGCAAGTGTGAAAGGTGTGTTTAATTCAGATATTTTAGTCTTGGAAATTAGGGTTGTCTAAGAGTTGATTTTATCACGCCATACAAACCCTAGTTACTATACAAATAATATGTACAGAAAAATAAAGGGCGGAATGCAAAATGCGGAATATAAAGTCCTAGCTATTACATGGCTTTGGGGCAGGTATATAATATAGGTGCCGAAAGTAAAGGCAGAAAATATAAATCTACACTATTACAGAATAAACCTTGTGACCTATACCTCATTTTCTAGAATTATAAATGCGAAATAGTAGACAAATAATCAGAATAATAAGAAAAATGTTAGTGAAAATATTTTGGAAACCAGTAAAAATGTTTTTTAGGGTTAATACCTAATTACAAGAAAGAAAACAATTTTTTTTGGAATTTTGTGGATTGATTTTAATTAGAAAATCCCTAATTCTAATTAATTAGTATTTAATTAGAAAAAAATAATTTATAAATATGAAGAAAAAGAAAATATTTTTGTGTCAAAAATTAAATAAAGGTTCTAGAAACCTAAATCTAAAATTAAAACATTTTTTAGAGTTTTAGAAAATAGTTTAAATAGTAATTGAAAAGAAATTAAATTGGTTAGAAAATTGAAAAGAAATAGAAAAAGTTAGAGAAAATATGTTGTAAAAAATAGGAATGGTCCCTGCAAGTGTTGAACTCAGGACCTTGTGGTTGTTGAGCCAAAACAATACTACTACGCCACTTGTTTGTGGTTTTCAAAACACGCCTTTGTTTGTATATAAGTGTTAACCTGTGAAAATTAGAAAATATGAATTTTTTTGGCAAAAGGCAGGTTCGAACCAGCGACCTGATAGAGGGAGGGACATAGCGCGCATGTGTTACCAATGGGGTGGTGATATATCAACTTATTTTAATAAAAGTATAAATATATAAGTGTAATAAAAACCAGAAAATCATAACAAACAAAACACGAGCGCACGTGGGGCCCTGGATGTTTGAACAAACAAACCAGATCGTGCCACGCTTGCCCTCGCCGGTCAAACAAAATTTAGAGACGCCGGAACAAGGCTCCGGTCGTCTTCTCCGACTACCTCCAAGATCAAACCTATAAAATATTGAAAATAAAAGCAAAAGGAGGACCCTACCCCCTAATTCAAGGGCCGCAAATTCAATGGTGGCCTTGGTTTGGCATGAAAGTTCCTGGAAATTGAAACACGAAGCGATAGAAAGTTTATGCCCTAACAATGGCACGACATGATTTGGGAGTTCTAAACCTCATGTGATGGATCAAACCTATCCTATGACATCTCAGGAACACATTAATAGTGTTAGATATTATTGAAACACGATAAAAATAAAAATTCAAGATTCATGAATGTAATGCAATCAGAGTTCATGTATGGTATGTTTTAGAGCATTTTGGCCATGAATAATGATCCGTCCTTACCCTAATATACCTCAGGAGCATATTGGAGTGCTTGGAATTGATTGAAGATGGTTGGAGATTGAAATTCGAACGTGCCTCAAACTTAATAAATTTGAGAGCTCCGGCTAGGGTTCTTAGGGCGTGCAATCCTTGTTCTTGATGTCTGAATGTATTAGGTATATATATGGCATGAGATTAGGTCAACAAAGTTGGTGAGATATATTGCATTGATGGAGAAAATATTTGATTTGGAAATCAAACTTAATCTTTCCAAAATTGCTCAATATCATGTTAATTCCTTCTTGCACGAATTTTTCCACTTACATGGGCTTCCTTGGTCCTCAAGATAAATAGAAATCAAGCCCACACGCCCTTCCTTATATTCTTGCATTTTATTTTAATTAACTTTGAATTTTAATGATTTAATTCAAAAATAAATAAAATGAATGGGAAGGTGGTGTGTAATTTGACTTATAAGTCATGGACAATCTCAAGAATAAGTTTGGATCACAAAAACCTAGGCCCATTTAGAAAACGTTTGAATTTGTTAAGTATTTCTCTTAATGCTCTTCTTCAAAAATGTCAAACTTGCACAACTTGTATCTTTCTCAATTTTCAATATTTTAAAGTGTTCTTTGACTTTTTAGAAATCTAAAGATGTCCTCTAAACACTGCTTTTGGTTTCATCTTCATTGAATTTTCCATGTTCATGTACACTTCTTTGCAAAAAGATGACTTTTTGTTGACTTTTAGAAGGACCTATAATGTCTTGATCCATAACAATCAAATGAAGCATTTTTGGCCAAAGCTTGTAAGACATGAAGTTGTAGAGAATTGAATTCTCTTTAAAATGAGCTTTTATGGAAAAAATTTGATAAAGTATGTGAATATTATGCCTGGTCAACGTTCTGTTGACTTTTTTTTCCAAAAACCCTAATTTGGAAACTTTGACTTTTGATCAAACTTTGAGTTTTCTTGATATATCATAATAAACCCTTGATCAAATGATTAATGTGACTTCAAAATATTGATGTTGACCAAAAATAATGAAGTTTGTCTGTATGTTGACCACTTCAATACAATTGATTTTCAACCATCTGAGCAATTGACTGAGCAAACTTGAACTGTGAGGCTTAAAACTTGACATGGTGATACCTTGAGACATATGAGGATGTATGATCACCACTTTAGGCATTAGAACTTTATTTTGTCTTAAGAGAAGCAAAACCCTAGTTGTGGGTTGGTTGCTTAGGAGAGGGTTTGTCTGGTCAACCCTTGAGGAATTCTTGAGTATGGAGATATATCTTGACCTCAAAAGTAGGAGGGAAAATTTTGGGGTATAACAGTTTCCCCTATTCAATCTTCTTGTACCTGAAGGATTAGATTGGTATGCTTGCCTTTCGTGACCTGAAGGTAGAAGATGATTGAACACTCGAGTACACCTGAAAATTTGCACTCGCTGGTGTATGTAATGAGATCGTCAATTGACGATGCATTGGAATGGGCTTATAGATGCCATCTGGAGAAGCTGATGCTGGGGAATGAGTCGTACATTAGACTCTATGTTCCTCTTTGAATGCGATTACTGGTATGCATTAATTTTTAACCAGATATGTAGCATTCTGCAGGTGGAGAGATGACCATGTGTGGTCGGTGATGGGTTTAAAGATGCCATCTAGAGTAGTTGATGATAAGAGAGAGTCAGAATGAACATTCATCTTGGCTATATCTAAAATGAGTATTCGTCAAGCTGTAGATAGCTTTCCCATCTTGTTTCGGGGATTAATCTATGTTCTGTTGTCTGTTGATAAACATGTTTGGTCGTTTAGATAGTTTCCCCCTCTTGTTTCGGGTATTAATCTTTGACCTTCTATCTGGGAGGTAACTTTCTCCTATGGGGAAAATTTAACTTGAAAGGATATGATTAGTTCTATGCAGGTTATGATGCATGCGAGTATATGATAATGCTCGTGAATGATATATACATATGTTATGACTTTTATGAATAATGTATGAATGTAGATGTTGTGGTATTTCAAAACATATCCATCTTGAAAAGGATGGAAATGTTCTGCTGGGAATCTTTGATTTCTACTTGGGAATGTAGTCGTTGGCGACCCGGGTCGGGGAATAATAGGGATGTGAATTTGTCCGATGCACTATCTGGCCAAGTTTCATGTCTGGATATTGATGCTGTTGAGGAATGACAATCCTTGAGAGATATTCAGATGGGGGATGAACATCTCGTGTACAAGTCTTGCTGGGGAATAATGTGATCTTGTATAACCTATTATCGCTTGGAGACTAACAAAATAAGTTGATTGATGGTGGGTTACTGCTCGGGGACCAATGTAACAATATTGATGTTCATTGCGCGGGGATTGACGTGACAATATAGATGACCACTACTCGGAGACTAACGTGATGAGTTGAGAATATAGATAATCACTGTGCGGGGACTGATGTGATGATGTAGATGATTACTACTCGGGGACTAACGTGATGACGTTGTAGATGATCACTGCGCATGGACTAATGTGATGATGTTGATCAAATAACTGCTCGGGGACTAATGTGATGATGTTGATAGAATCATTGCTCGGGGACTAACGTGATGATGTTGATAAGATCACTGCTCGGGGACTAACGTGACGATGTTGATAGGATCACTGCTCGGGGAATAATGTGATGAAGAAATGTTGTCTTGCTACCGCTCGGGGACTAATGTAACAGGAAGAAATGTAGGTGCTTCTGTAAGGAGATGATATAATAGTAATTTTGTTGGAGAGATCCGTTTCTGTTGGGAGCGATGGCTCTGTGGGGATTGTAGGGATTACTCTATGGGGATACAAATGACTCTGTGGGGATGTACTAGTGACTTTAGTTGTCATCTCAATTCCTAGAGTCTGTAGTAATTACTATTTATGTTTGTGACCAGATATTTATTATTAGATGCATATGATCATTCAAAGCAATCATTGGACTTTATGCAAACAAAATAGATAAAAGTAAAAATTTGAACTGGAAAAGGGAAATTGTATTGATATTGAAAAGTGAGCCTATAAGTAGGCAGTTCATATACAGAGAGACAAATATCCTAGTAAGAGAAAATTGTCGGAGACATTTGGAAAATAGTAAAATCTATGTGGAAACAATCTCGTCGAGTTTCAACTCTGCTATTGCTCATATATTTTCGACTATCTCATCTCCTTGCTACTAGAAGAAGGTGATTGGATTGGTCTACGCCATTTGAATCTTGATTCTTGATAGTGATATGGTTTGTAAGTAGATGATCTTGACAAGACATAGTCATACGCTTTAATCTCTAACTTTTTCCTAGACCGCCCTTTCGGGTTTTCAGTCTATCGAGATACCCTATTTTGCCCAATCCTCCTTTGCAGGTTTTCGACTTGCCGGGTGTACATTTTTCTATATATATCCTTAACTTTTTCCCGAACCCTTTTGGTTGGCCAGTCGACCTAGCGGGTCTCGTTTATGCGTAGTATTTTTTTAATATGTTTGCGTTCACAGGGTGCGGGAAGTCAGCTCCGTCCATAGTGCTTAGTATCATCGCTCCACCGGAAACACTATCTTGACCACAAATGGTCCCTCATAGGTGGGAGTCCATTTGCCCATGGAATCACCTTGTCATAGGATGATGCACTTGACTACTAGATCGCCAACTTGGTACGCTCAGTGTTTGACTTTCTTATTGAAGGCTTTGATCATTTATTTTTGATATATCTGTCTATGGTAGATGGCTGCGAGCTGTTTCTCATCGATCAAGTTTATCTGGTCAAGTCGAGTCTGGACCCATTCGTCTTTATCTAATTCTGCATCCTTGAGTACTGTGAATGAGGGTATCTGAACCTCGATAGGTAGAACTGCTTCCATACCATATAAGAGAGAGAATGGGGTTGCCCCTGTAGATGTTCGTACTGAAGTGCAATAATCGTGGAGAGCAAATGGAAAAATCTCATGCCAATCTTTATAGGTCACTGTCATCTTCTGTATAATCTTCTTAAGATTCTTGTTGGCGGCTTCCACTGCGCCATTTATCTTTGGCCAAAATGGAGAAGAATTATGATGCTTAATCTTGAATTGCATGCAGAGTTTGGTGATCATCTTGTTGTTGAGATTAGTATCATTGTCTATGATAATCCTTTTGGGGATGCCGTATCGGCAGATGAGATTATGTTTGATGAATCGAGCCACGACATTCTTGGTAACAGATGCGAACGAGGCTGCTTCTACCCATTTGGTAAAGTAATCAATAGCGACGAGGATGAAACGATGTCCATTAGAAGAGGTAGGTTTGATTTCTCCGATTATGTTAATACCCCACATCGCGAAAGGCAACGGGGCGGTTAAAACATTCAATGGAACTAGAGGTACGTGCACTTTGTCTGCGTTTATTTGGCATTTGTGACAAGATCGAGCATAGCGATAACAATTAGCTTCCATAGTGGACCAATAGTAACCTGCTCTTAGAATCTTCTTATCCATTGTATGTGCACTAGAGTGGGTACCAAATGAGCCTTCATGTAACTCTTCCATAATTCGCTCAGCTGTTTTCTGATCTACACATCGGAGTAAGGCCAAGTAGTGATTGCGTTTGTATAAGATGTCGTTACTAAGGAAGAACTTGGCGGAAAACCTCCTTAGAAACTTCTTATTGTTGAACGATTCCCCTTTAGGGTATTCTTGAGCCTCGAGATACCTCTTCACTTCGTAGAACCAAGGTTTCTCCTCCACTCCTTCAACATCAAGTTCGGAATAATATGCTGGTTCTTCTAGTCTTTCAATAGTGATTTGGTAGCTTTATTGTCCTATCTGACTTTAAACATAGATGACATGGTAGCTAATGCGTCTGCCATCTGATTATCTTCTCGTGGGATATGCTTGAAAGTGATTTCTTCGAAGTAGGGGATCAGATTCAACACATGTTCTTGATATGGAATGAGGTTTGGATGCTCCATGTCCCATTCTCCCTTAATCTGACTAATCACCAAAGTTGAGTCTCTGTATACGTGCAAGAGTTTGATCCTCAAGTCAATAGAAGTTTAGATACCCATAATGCACGCTTCTTATTCAGTCATATTGTTGGTGCTGTCGAAACATAATCTGGAAGTGAAAGGTGTATGTCTACCTTTAGGAGATGTAATTATGGCGCCAATACCGTTGCCAAGTGCGTTAGAAGCTCCATCAAAGACCATGGTCCATTGGGATCCTAGCTCAGGTCCTTCATCCGGTCCAGACTCTTCGGAATCAGTGACTAACATTATATCCTCGTCTGGGAACTCGAAATGCATAGACTGGTAGTCATCTATGGCTTGATGAGATAAATGATCAGCTACCACACTTCCTTTAATTGCCTTCTGAGTAGTATACTGGATGTTGTATTCGGTCAAGATCATTTGCCATCTTGCTATTCTTCCGGAGAGAGTAGGTTTCTCGAATATGTATTTTATCGGATCCATCTTAGAGATAAACAAGGTAGTGTGAGTCAACATATACTGTCTTAGTCGGCGAGCAGCCCAAGCCAAAGCCCTGCAAGTTTTCTCGAGCTGTGGGTATCTTGTTTCACTGTCGATAAATTTTTTGCTAAGGTAGTATATTGCACACTCTTTTCGACTAGACTCGTCATGTTGCCCCAACACACACCCCATTGAATTATTCAATACTATTAAGTACATGATGATAGGTCTTCCTTCAACTGGTGGCATCAGTATAGGAGGTGCTTGTAGGTACTCCTTGATTTTGTCGAAAGTTGTCTAGAAATCGTCGTTCCATTTTACCACTTGATCTTTCTTCAATAACTTAAATATTGGCTCACAAGTAGCTGTTAGATGTGCAATGAATCTGGCAATATAATTCAGTCATCCCAATAAACCTCTAACTTCCTTCTCGGTATGGGGAGCTGCCCTTTCTTGAATAGCTTTGACCTTGGCAGGGTCAACTTTGATACCTTTTCCACCGACAAAAAAACCCAAGAGTTTTCCGGATCTGACTCCGAAGGTGTATTTGCTCGGATTAAGTCTCAATTTGTATTTCTTCAGTCTATCAAATAGCTTACGCAAATGATCGAGATGTTCTTCTTCGGTTTGCAATTGAGCTATCATGTCGTTGATGTAGACCTTTATCTCGTGATGAATCATATCATGGAATAAAGCCACCATGGCACGCTGATATGTGGCGCCAACATTTTTCAACCCAAACGGCATGACCTTGTAACAGAAGGTGCCCCACTGTGTAATTAAAGTAGTCTTTTCCATGTCTTCGGGAGACATCTTGATCTGATTATAGCTGGAGAAACCATCCATGAAAGAGAAAAATTTATGCTAAGCGGTGTTGTCAACCTGAACATCAATATGTGGAAGTGGAAAATCGTCTTTCGGGCTTACCTTATTTAGGTCTCAATAGTCTACACACATGCACACCTTTCCATCCTTCTTGGGTACGGGCACCATGTTCGCAACCCACTGTGGATAAGAAGTAACGGCTAAGAAACTGGCATTGAACTGCTTCATGACTTCAGCTTTAATTTTCTCGGACATCTCAAGACGCATACGGCAAATCTTCTGCTTCACAGGGAGAAAACCTTCTTTCGTTGGTAGTCAGTGTACCACAATATCGATATCTAGACCTGGCATGTCATCGTAGGACCAAGCAAAAATCTCAATGTAATCTCGCAGCATCTGGGTCAATCTTTCTTTGATACTGTTCTCAAGATCTGCTCCTATCTTGATTTCTTTTCTGTCTTCGTTGGTACCTAGATTCACAATCTCGATTGGCTCTTCGTGCGGCTGTATAGCCTTTTCCTCTTGATGTAGTAGTCTGACATGTTCTCTTGGAACTTCACAATCTTCCTCACCCTCGTCTTTGGCATGGTAGATCGGATTATCAAAGTCATATTTAGCAGTAGCAAAGTCATTATCGACGAGATCCGAAGTGAATATGGATCTGCAGTTTATTACAGGGGTGTGTGTAAGAACACATAGCTTTTAAAGAGGTGATAAAATAATAAGAAAGACAGGGAGCACAATGTTTGAATGCAAAATTCCAATGATTTATTGAATGAAAATATGCGAATGAAAAATAATAACCCTCACAAACGAGTCGTGGTGCCCCGGGTAAGGCACTAGTGTTCGCGTTAAAAAGTGACGCGCTAGGGAATCGAATCTTAATTTGGATTCTCTGGCTCGAAACGATTTACTCTTTTGATTTGTTTATAAAGATGCCGCGAGCATCAAGCTTTATTATTTCCAACACAAGAAAATGATTATGAAAAAGGGGAAAGCTGCAATACCCTCAATTGATATGATATGCATTACGACTAGCGCAAACTAGACGTAACGCATTGGGGAGATTCCGGGCAAGGGGGTTTGTTATATAAAGGGAATAGATGGAGCACCCTAAATATATATAGTTATCTATAGCTTTATATATGAATATGTTTGATATGTTTGTGTGTTTTAATTGCTATTTCTATGATTGGGAAAGTTTCTCCTTTGGATTTTAAGAAGGGCAGATTATGTGGGATCCTAGGTTTTGTTATTATTGTGCTCGCAAAGATCATTGGGATCTTCTGCATACATATCCCTTAATGGGAATCAGAGCATTTGTAGCTCGGATCTAAAGGGATCTATGGTTTGTTTGGTTTGAGGGAGAAATAAATTTGCTCGGCAAGGATGAGACCTTGTGCCTACGTATTCTCAAAGGGATGTTGAGAAAGTAAGAGCAATCGTAGTTCCAACTTATGCTAGTGGAAGCAACGGGATGTTATTAAGAGACAAAGACAAATGTCATCTTAATGAAAAATGTTTCTAATCTATTTCATCACATACATTTTGAAAAGGATTGATTGATTAAAATCTTTCATCGTAAGTTATAGGTGTTTTGCTTGAGTGTACAAGCGTTACCACTTACGAGTTTTTAGAAAGATGTTTGAAAAAGATGATTGAATCTTTTAATTGTAAGCATTGGGTGTTTTGCTTGAGTGTACAAGCGTTACTACTTACAATTAAGAGATGTTTTTTTGTTTGAAAAGAGTTTGAAAAGTATTTGATTGTATGTGATGTGATAGATGAGATACTTCTTCCATAGAGATGATAAATTTCTAAATCTCAAGGAGAAATTGATTGGATTAGGGGGATGCTTTTAAGAAGCCCGTGGGTCCTTGTATTGTAAGCCCAAGAGGAGGCATTCCGAGGGTCATCGAGGGTCCTTATATGAAGCTCAAGAGGAAGCTATAGGGTATGGCTAGTTTTGGCTTTAAGAGTGGTTTCATCGGGAAACCATCCTCTTAGGATTTCAAGAGCGATTTCACCGGGAAATCATACTCTCAGGGTTCTATCCTAGGGCGGGTGATTCTTTGTATTGGAAGCCCAGTAGGAGGTTGTTAAGAGATTTCCTGGTCTCTTTCTTGTTTGATGCCCAAGAGAAGGCTAAAATCAATAAGGAGTTCTTTTGAACGAAGCCTAAGAGGAGGCTGACTCAGCAGGGGAGTGTTGTTTTATATGAAGCCTAAGCGGAGGCTAAACTCAGTAAATGAGTTTTCTTATACGAAGCCTAAGAGGAGGCTGAACTCAGATGAATGAGTTACCTTGTACAAAGCCCAAGAGGAGGCTAACTCTGTGGGGAACTTAATTGTTAGACTAGTTGTCATGTTATAACTAAAAAGTTATATAAACAAGTGTATGAAGTTTATTCACAGGAGTTTTATGAAGGAAATATAAACAAGTGTGTAAAGTTTATTTACAAGAGTTTATGAAGGAAATATAAACAAGTGTGTAAAACGTACGTTTAAAACGAGCGTAACTTTATTATTTACAAGTTTGGTTGTGTACAAGGGAGTGAATATGTACACAAATGAGTATTTATGTACAAGGAAATATGTATGTACATATGAGGGTTGGGACTTACACCGTAAGGGAGGCCCACTGGTTTAAAAGCAGTTTCACCGGGAATAATGCTCCTCTTAATACCAATGGAAATGGTGTTTAAACAAGCGAATAGACGAACGAAAGTTTGCTATACTTGAATATTTACGAAGGTATCTGTATTATGTACAAGCAAAAATTGGTATGTACATAGAAGAATTGGATATGTACAAGGAAATAATTATGTACATAAAAAGAATTGGGACTTACACCGTGAGGGAGACCCATGATCGATTAAGAAGTTCGAGAAAAAATGAGTTCGGTTTTATCTTTAAATCGGGTCGATCATGGAAAAAATAGTGTAAGTTTGTTGAAGAGTTATGAAAAGATCTTGAAAGTGTTTTTGAAAGGTGGAATATACCCTCAAGAAGTTTGGAAAATATTCGAGCTTCGAAAGTTTGAAAGAATGTCTTTGAAAAGTACTTCAAACGTCTCGTTAAAGAGAACATTTTTGAATTTTTTTGACATCATCATAAAATAGACATGCTAAATGACAAGTGTACAAAAAATTACCTCAAAATGAGGAGTTTTGATTGGGTTTTGAAAGCATTGAAGTTGGAAAAAAATGTGAAGAGAGAAGTAAATTTTTTTGGCAAAATGGTCCCAAGGGGACTCGAACCCGGGACCATTGGGCAAGGCAAGGCAAGTGACTTAAAGGTGAGCTGGCAACCGCTGGGGAGGCAATACATCCATTCATTTATGTTACTCTATTTTATTATATTATAAAATTTTTATTTGAATTTCTGGAAATCCAAAAACACGCGCGAACTCCATCTTCTTCTTCCTCAAGCTTTTGATTTTGTAATTTCCTCATTTCTCCATGAAATTGAAAGTTGTAAACATCAATCTTGCTCGAAATTTAATCAGGAACATGATGGTGATGATTAATTCCATTTATTTTTAGTTAAACATGATTAATTTTCCCAGAAACGCGAAGAACCCTAATTCCTAAAAATCAAATTGAAATCGTGTATGATCATGGAAACAGGCAATTAATTGAGGGTTAAGGATCAGTGAAGGTGCAGAAACAAAACGGCCAAGCCATTTTTGAACTGTAATTTAAAAATCAAAGAGTTCGAAGTTGAGCAACTTACCTCTTGAAGCTGAGATCGAATTCTTCGAAGGAGTGTTTCCAGTTGATGTTTGAGGATTGCTATAGCTTCACTGGATCCTATGGAAGGTATCTGGATGCTTAGCTCGATTTGAAATGTCCTGGATTGTTCCACCCAAGTCCAACTACAGTTCCTTGAAGTGAACTTCGAATTCTTGGTTAGAGGTGTTACAGGTCAAGGATGATGACTTGTATCATTCATATGAAGCATGTGGATGATGTTCAAATGATAAAATCAAGACTAGTTCGAGCCAATTAACAGTTTGAAAGTTAAGGCTGTTTTTACAAGTTTGAAAATTTGAAAAGCAACTCTGAGTTTTAGTTGTTCTTGTGTTGATTTTAAGTTTCAAACAAGTTATAATTAGAGTTTAGAACATGTTAGACACCAAATTTCTCATAGTTTTTCACAAGATTTGCAAAAGTGCAAAATCCTCACTTTTGAACTATGTAACTTGAAGTTTAAGAAAAGAGAGTGAAAGCTTGTTCTTGCATAGCTTTGGTGTGGTTTCAATTTGAAAACATGACCTCTATTTATAGGCCAAGAAAACTGAATGATTTGGCAAAAATCATTGAAGGAAACTTGCAACTTGGTTAAGAGGTCATAATGGAATCTTTTGCATTTAATGCAAAAGTTACTTTCTTTAACCATGGTTAAGTTTCCTTCTTTGATCCAATCCTATCTTCAATCATTCAAGCTGATATTTATCAGTTACTAGCTGCCTCTAAGTGATGACAAGGCATCTAGAAGGAGAAAATGCAAAAAATGACCTATAATTTTGAAGTATGAACTTGAAATCCATGGCTTTTGGAGCTCTATGTTTCAAAATCAAAAGTTTAGCTAGACAAAATGGTTTTGCAAGTTCTTGGACATTTTGGAAAGCTTGTAGCAAGGGCTACAACTTTCATGTTTTGAGTTTTTTCTAATTCCAAGTGGAACTATGTGAAAAAATGCCATGAAAGTAGGAAAAAACATGAAATTTTTAACACTTACAAATTTTCTAAGTGTTGAAAATTTTGACTTTTTGTTGACTTTTCCAAATTTCTTGATTTTTTATGATCATGATGAATCATTTGAAGTATTTTGATGATTGAAAAAGTTTTGTCTTGAAAAAGTTGACCAAAAGTCAAAGTTTGACTTTTCAGTGTAGATGAAATTTCATCAGATGATCTAGAAATTGACTGATGAAAAATGTGAACTTCTGTGATGTTTTGAATCAAGAAATTAGGTCAAGATGTTGTATTGAAGATATGAAGATCAATCTTCAAACAAAAAAGTCATTCATTGATCAGAAAATCAGTAATTCCTTATCCTCGACAAAAATCCTAATTGGTCGATCCTTGATAGATCATGAGAAAAAGTTGGATATTTGAAGATCAACTGTTGATGATTGATTAAGATAGATCATTTAAGGTGAGTGAAAACTCAAACCCTAATTTATCACCTCTTTAACAGATGAAAAATTGAAGAAACCCTGATTTTGACTTGTAGAAGCCACACCCGATTTCTTCTGTTCTGAACTGTTAGTGATGCAGTGATGCAAATGTAAGGTGGTATATTAGGTCAAAAATTGGGGTATGACAACTAGGTTTAAAGTTTTATTGTTCAAAGCGTAAAAGCAAAAGTGTAAAAGCAAAAGCGTAAAACAGAAAAACAATTACTCCTGTCTAAAGGAGATTGACATAACATCCTTAGCTGTCCAATTATTGAGTCCATCGCCGGGAGTTGGGAAGATCCAATTGTTGTTGTTGAAGTCACCATCATCGTCTTCTATAGAATAAACTTCGTCTTTGTTGATGCGGAATAGAGATCTGCCGGCACGTTCATGGCGTTTCATCTTCTGACCTTTGGAAGTGAATCCTAAACCAGTCTTGTCAGATTTGAATGGAAAATCAGGTAGCTGACCCCAAATAGTACAACCTCCTTCTTCAACTACAGCTCTGGCATCTTTTAGTGAGACCATCTTCGGTGAAACTCTAGTAACTTTAAGAGTGATAGGAGAGTCGATATGCATGACTTGTGGAACTACTTCGAAATCTTGACAGGGAGTTTCGACAAATTCACCTTCCATTTCGATGTATCAGAATGACTGCACATGGCTTACCATGTACTCTTCTTCTCCGCATACTGTAACAATCTTCCCCTTTATCGGGTACTTCAACTTCTGATGCAGGGTAGAGGTAAAAGCGCCTGCCCCATGTATCCAAGGGCGTCTAAGCAGGCAAGAATAAGCTGGACGAATGTCCATCGCAAAGAAAGTAGAGTCAAAAGTCTGGGAACCTACTTTGATCGGGAGGGTGAGCTTTCCAAGTACTGTTCTTTTTGAACCATCAAAAGCTCTTACGATTATGTCACTGGGTTTCATGACCACTTATTTAGCATTAAGTTTGTCGAGAGAGCTCTTTGGCAGGACATTCAGAGCAGAGCCAGTATCCATCAACACATGACACAATGTCGTTCCCTTACATCCTATATAAATGTTGAAACAACCCGGATGAACTTCTGACTGATATGGGTGTATCAATGGAGTCGCCATCGAACGTCTTTTATCTCACGAAGAAGAAAGGAAAACATCGAGTAAACCTGAAGGGAGAAATCTTGGTCCTATGACCGAGAGATCAAGAGAATCTAGGTAAGGGAGTTAGTTACGCGAGGGGAAGGGATTAGCACCCCACACGTCCATAGTACTCTACGGTATCCGCTTCTATTTTCTAGCTAAAGGGTGTGTTATATCTATCTATGCTCAATCGCTACAATGCATGCAAAAGAAAAAGAAAATAAAGAAACCACGGGGAAAAGAAGGAAGTATTTACAAAGTTTGCTCGATCGAGCCCCGTGACAAGATGCCTACGTATTTCCGCATGCAATGGGAAAGTCAGAGCGTCATAGTTTGGCTCACTTTTTTTGGTGGGTTTTGTGTTTTTTACTTATGAAAAAGATTTTAAACACAAATGAAAAGTGCGCACGAAGACGAAAAGAGTTTGTGTTGGTTTGTTTCTTTTACCTTGAGAAAGGAGTTCAAACCATTATTAAGTGCTTTGTTTTCAAAATAAAAAGAAAGCAATTTTTAGTTTTATTACATGCAAAGATGCAAAAAGAAACTAGCACAATAATAGGGAGACTAACTAAGTCCTAACCCTAATGTTGTCATGCGAAAATTGAACCTACGGTTGAGGATGTAAGAGAATCTCTACCTATGTTAACATGCAAAGGATGTAAATCCTAATGTCTAGGCTCGAGAACCTATCCTAACCGAGCAATCCTGGGGGAAAAACCAAACAATCAAGCACAATCCACGAGTAGAATCGCCCTAAACGGGTCTTTAAATAAACTAGAGAGGTTCCTGAACATGCTCTAACTACGGAAGCCCCATCATGCATCTCTATTCCTACTTCTCATGGCAAAAGAAAGCTGTAAAGCCCTACTTCTCATGATATCTAGGAAAGCTGTAAGAGAATGCGATAAATGGTGTAGAAACTACCGAACGGATATAGAATTCGAAGAGCACTACAAGCTAATGAAATACTCCAGAAAACTTCAAGTACTGCAGCCATGCAATAAGAGTAAACCAGTGAGAATGGTTCAAAGCATCAAAAACAAGCGGAATACGCGTCGATACGCATCTGAAGTGATAACGCCTGCTAGAACAAGATTAGACCGAACAAAACAAGATAAGAGGGATGGACACGTGGGTGGACAAGCACAAAACACCTGCAAGAAGGGAGTTAGACCCAAAAAGCAAGCAAAAGAATGTATATGTGGGTATACAAATGCAAAATATCGGAGAATTGTGTTGTATGTATATACAACATAAGCCCCTGCATCAAACACATCTCAAACAGTGGTTAGGAAAGCTAGAGCGCTTGCTGTTTGCTGTTCTGTAATACGGTGAACTGACTTTGAGATTTGTTTTGCTTTTTATCTCAAATATGCGGATAGCAAGAGTCGCCACCGACTTTTCTTTTATCCAATTAAGGGAAGGTGAAAAGAACAGGAAAAGACCTTCGTCAGATTCTGAGTAAGGGAGAAGGTTATGAAGAGGGAAGGTATTAGCACCCCCTTTTCATTCGTAGTTATCTACGGGCTCTTAGTTGCTTTTTAGCTCACTTTAAAATTGCTTTCTGTGTGTTTGACAAAAATGTTTTGAAAAGGCATTTCGCTTTGACTTTGTAATGATTCATGTAGGAATGTATACAAAATGTTCGGAAATGTTTCGTTTTGAAAAGAGTTTGAACTTTGATAAAAGTGTGAGGTGTGAAAAATATTTTGTTTGAGCAAGCAACTAAAAGTCTTATTACCTACTCAAAATGGTCGTTTTCGTGTTGTTTTACGTTCCTTTAGAATAGTGATATCCACACCATTAGTTGGTAGGTAGCCCTATTTGTTGGATGTAAGAGGGACATTCGAAAGGACATCGGATGGTCATAGAAGACGACTTGTAGGAAGTATCCTAGCACATTCGAAGGGACGATCATCACTTTTCGTAGGCAACAATCGAGGGACGAGATCATGTATTCATAGGCAACATCGTGGGTCTATGATCTTTGTATCGAAGGGACTATGATGATATGTTTTTGTAGGCAACGGTGCTAGAATACCTCTACGTTCGAGGGACTTGACCATTTATTCGAAAGGAAACGAGAGAGAATTACCCTAAGGGGTGCATGTGTGAAGAGAGTGTGTTGATTCAGATATGTTATCTTGCAATTAGAAGTGATCTATGTCCGTTTTTATCTTACAATACACGCCTAATTACTAGCAGTTTATAGGGTGCGGAAAGTAAATTGCGGAAAGTAAAGTGCGGAAAAGATAAAGTCCTACGCTATTACATGGCTTTGGGGAAGTTACATAATAGGAGTGCGGAAAGTAAAAGTCCTAATTAAACTATTACATCCCATAGGCAGTTACATAATATGGAAAAGAAAAGCGAGAAAATTTGTCCGAAACGTTGCAACCTGTAAGTAGATACATAATCAGAAAATACGAGAAAATTGCACAAGAGGAAAAATGTTAGTAAAAACATGATTTTTGAATGAGGAAAAAAGTTTTAGGTTAGTAATGACAATAAGATGATAAGATAATTTTTTGGTAATTTTCTGAATCGATTTCGATAATTAAAAGCAATTAAAAGTCAGTTTAATGGTTAATTAGCAATTAATTAAAATATGCATGCAAAAATATTAATTTTAATGTCAAAAATTAAATAAACATTTTTCTAAATGCATGAAAAAAATATTTTTGGTGTTTTTTAAATGCATGAAAAAAATATTTGAACATTAATTAAATTGCATGAAAAATATAAAGAAAAATAAGAAATAGAAAAAAGTTAGTTTTTTGCAAAGTGGTAAAAAGAAGTGTCACAGCCAGGGATCGAACTCACGCCCTTTGAAGAAATCCATCAACACGTTGCCAACTGAGCTAGGCTGCTTTGGTGTTATGATCCTGGAAACAATTGATTATAAGCATAAACGTGCCATGATTATGAAATTCAAACACAGTCAAACGCGTGAGACCCAGAGTTGCATGGATGGACGAATCAGAAGTCACGAACGCGCCACACATGCCTCGCTGGATTCAACACAGTCAACGACGCCGGAGCCCTAGCTCCGGTCGTCTTCTCCGGTTGGCCAAAACTTCAAACCTGCAAAATAACAAAAATAAATGGCAAAGGGATACCCTACCCCCCTAAATCGACCCTTGCGAATTCAATGGTGGTGTCTGTTTGGATTGAAACGACCTGTATCAACCGGTTCGACGCAAATAGTTCAGAAAACCCTAACTATGGCAAATCGAGTTTTGGACGTTCAAGCTTGAGAACGATGACCCAGATCCTTCCTATGGCATCTCATGAACACATTAAAATGATTAATTTTGATTAAAACAAGCAGATAATAAAAATTCGAATTCAAGAAAATCATGAATATGTATGTTCATATATGGCTCGATTCATGCAGTTTTAACCATGGATAATGATGTATACTTACTCCAAATTACCTCAGGAACACAATGGAAGGCTTGGTTTTGATTGAAACTTGCTGGAATATGGAATACGATTTTGCCAACTTTTGAGAAAAATTTGAGAAAATAGGATTGCTTCAAGGGGCTAGGGTTTCGTCCTTTGGTCTTGTGGATGTGTTGTGTATTTATAGAGTGAAAGATTGAAGCAAAAAGAAAGAAAAAAGATATCCTCTTGAATGCAAAATAATTTCTCTTTCAAATTAAATCAAATCTTTTCAAAATTTGATTTTTCCTTCCTTGCATGAGCTAGCACGAATTTGGCAAGTTGTATGGGCTTCCTTGGTCCTCAAACTTGATAAATAACCAACCCAACTTAAATTATACCTTGTTTTCATATTTTATTTAATTTAAATTTGAATTAAATGCTTTTAAATTCAAAAATAAATCAAAAAAATAGAATGTGGTCGTGGCAAAGCATCAAGTGGTCACAAATAATATCATGACCAAGTTTGGATCATAAAATTATAGGCCCATTTGGAAAAAATTGGATTTTGTCAGATATCTCTCTTTGTGCAATTCTTCAAAAATGTCCAACTTGTGCAAGGTGTATTTTGCTCAATTTTTAACATTTTTGAGTGTTCTTAGACTTTTTAGAAATATCTAGATGTCCTCTAAACAACCTATTTGGTTTCATCTCAATTGGAGTTTCCATGCTCAATAACACTTCTTTACAAAAAGTTGACTTTTTGTTGACTTTAAAAAGGACCTGTAATGTTTTGATCCATATCTTCAAAATGAAGCATTTTATGACCATGCTTGTGAGACATGAAGTTATAGAGAATTGAATTCTCTTCAAAATGAGAGGTGGTGGGAAAATTTATGATAAAGTATGAGAAAGTTATGCTCAGTCAAAGTTCAGTTGAGTTTTCTCTAGAAAACCCTAATTTAGAAAGTTTGACTTTTGATCAAATCTTGAGTTTTCTTGATGAATCATGATCAACCCTTGATCAAATGATGAATGTCACCTCAAAATATGGATGTTGACCAAAAATTATGAAGTTTGACTATATGTTGACCACAGTTGACTTTTTGTCCAATACAACTGATTTTCAACCATCTGAGCAATTGTTTGAGGAAACTTGACTTGTAAGGCTTGAAACTTGACATGGAGATTCTTTGAAGCATATGAGGAGGCATGATGACCATTGAAGATGTTGGAAGTCCATCTTGATCTGAGAATTGTCAAACCCTAGTTTGGGTTGATTGCCTAGGAGAGGGTTTGTCTGATCAACCCTTGAGGAATCCTTAAGCATGGAGGTATGAAATGTCTTGAGAAGTAGGAAGGCAAATTTTGGGGTATGACATGTTAGAATCAAGAAAGAACAAAAAATACACCAGTACAAGTGTCATACCCCAAAATTTTCCCTCCTACTTCTCAAGACATTTTATACATCCATACTCAAGGATTCCTCAAGGGTTGATCACACAAACCCTCTCCTAGACAGTCAACCCAAACTAGGGTTTGGCTATTCTCAGATCAAGATGGAATTCCAACATCTCCAATGGTCATCATGCCTCCTCATATGCTTCAAATATTCTCCATGTCAAGTTTCAAGCCTCACAAGTCCAGTTTCCTCAAACAATTGCTCAGATGGTTGAAAATCAGTTGTATTGGACAAAAAGTCAACTGTGGTCAACATACAGTCAAACTTCCTGATTTTTGGTCAACATCCTCATTTTGAAGTCACTTTCATCATTTGAGCAAGGGTTGATCATGATTCATCAAGAAAACTCAAGATTTGCTCAAAAGTCAAACTTTCCAAATTAGGGTTTTTCAGTGAAAAGTCAACTGAACTTTGACTGAGCATAACTTCTTCATACTTTCTCAGAAATTTTTCCACCACCTCTCATTTTGAAGAGAATTCAATTCTCTTCAACTTCATGTCTCACAAGAATGTTCAAAAAATGCTTCATTTGGAAGGTATGGATCAAAACATTAGAGGTCCTTTTCAAAGTCAACAAAACGTCAACTTTTTGTTTTGAGGATTTATTGAGCATGGAAACTCCAATTGAGATGTAACGGAAGAGGTTGTTTAGAGGACACCTAGAGCTTTCTAAAAAGTCCAAGAACACTCAAAAATGTGGAAAATTGAGCAAAATACACTTTGCACAAGTTGGGCATTTTTGAAGAAGTGCACAAAGAGAAATACTTGTAAAAATCCAAAATTTTGCAAATGGGCCTAGTTTTTCTTGGTTTAAACTTGTTCCTTATCTTATTTGGAACCTTCAAGCCCAATGCCACGAATTTTGTCTTTATTTTTCTATTTAATTTGGATTTTATTCATTTAAAAACAAATTAAATTAAAAAATAAGGTATAAAATCAAAATTAAATGCAAAATTGATTGTTCTCTCATACTTGAGATCCAAGTAACTCACACAAGCTGGCAAATTTCGAAATTTGCATAGATTTGGCAAGAATTTGATTGAAATTTGATCAAAAAAGGAAGATTTGATTTTGTACAAAATCAAATAATTTTTGCATTGATTGATCATTATTTGTTCTTTAAATCAGCCCAAAATCCATCTACTATAAATGTACAATGCATAACACATGAACAAGGACATAAAAATTGCTCAAAAGAACCCTAACCTAAGTCAAAAAAACCGTGCACTCCAAGCAACTTGCAGCCTTGTTTTTGCTTCGATTTAGCCAGTTCCAAGCATCCAAACACGTTCCTTGGTGTCTTTAGAATCGATCCAGACCTTTACAAACCTCAAAACCATCAAGAATTGAGAAATCCAGAATTCGTTTTGTCAAACTTTTTCCAAATTTGATTTTTAACATTCATGCATATTTAACGTGTTTTATTGTTTGTTTTGTGTTTAGAACGAAGTTTGGAAACTTTCTGCATAGTTTGATTGCGTTTTCGTGGCCTGAATCGAAATCCACCATAGCTAGGGTTCCATGGTTCGAATTGGGATCTCACGGAATAGGTAAAATTGGACCAAACCAAGGTTACCAGGATGATCAGTGGACAAAGAGGAATCGAACCATGGCTTTGAATTTCATTTATATTGCTTGTATTGGATTTTTGATGTTTGCAGGGGCCATAGCGTCGAACTCAGCCGACGCTAACTTTTCAAAATTTCAAACGAAGAAGATGAAGATCTTCGCGCGTGTTCTTGGTTCCCAGAATTCAAATCTGTATAAAAACGCTTCATTTTATTTATTTGACACCAAGTGCGCGTTGGCCCAGTGGTTAAGGCAAGGGAGTGTGACGTGTTACCAGAGGGGCACCGGTTCGAGCCTGCCCAGGACCATTATTTTTGCAAGTTTGAAAACTAACATATATTTTCTTATTTTTCTTTAATATTTTCCATTCTATTTAATTTATTTTCAAATATTTTTACCATGCATCTAAAAAACACCAAAAATATATATATTTTTTTGCATAATCATCAGAAAAATGTTTATTTAATTTTTAATATAAAAATTATTATTTTTGCATGCATATTTAATTTAATTACTAATTAATCATTTAAATAACTTTTAATTGTTCTTAAATTATCAAATCAATTCCAAAAATTACCAAAAATTTATTTTATCATATTAATATCATTACTAACATAAAACCTTTTTCTTCATTCAAAAATATTTATTTTTACTAACATTTTCCTCTTATGCAAGTTTCTCGTATTTTCCGATTTTGTATATGTTCACAGGTTATACCGTTTCGAATGATTTTTCTTGCTTTTCTTTTTCAATTATGTAACTGCCTATGGGATGTAATAGTTTAATTAGGGCTTTTATTTTCCGCATTCTCATTATGTATCTGCCCCAAAGCCATGTAATAGCATATGACATTTACTTTCCGCACTTTACTTTCCGCAATTTACATTCTGCACCCTATAAACTGCTAGTAACTAGGCGTGTATGGCAAGATAAAAACGAACGTAGATCACTTCTAATTCCAAGATAACATATCTGAATTTGATACACTCTTCTCACACATGCACCCCTTAGGGTAATTCTCTCTCGTTACCTTTCGATTAAATGGTCAAGTCCCTCGAACGTAGAGGTATTCTAGCACCGTTGCCTACAAACAAATCATCATAGTCCCTTCGATACAAAGATCATAGACCCACGATGTCTCCTACGAATACATGATCTTGACCCTTGATTGTTGTCTACGAAAAATGATGATAGTCCCTTCGAATGTGCTAGGATAATCCTACAAGTTGCCTTCTATGACCATACGATGTCCCTTCGAATGTCCCTTCTACATCCAACGAATAGGGTTACCTACCAACTAATGGTATGGATAGCATTATTCTAAAGGAAACGAAAATAACACGAAAACGACCATTCTGAGTAGGTAATAAGACTTTTAGTTGCTTGCTCTATCAAAATACTTTTTACACCTCACACTTTTGTCAAAGTTCAAACTCTTTTCAAAATAAAACATTTCCGAACACTTTGTATACATTCCTACATGAATCATTACAAAGTCAAAGAGAAATGCCTTTTTCAAAACATTTTTGTCAAACACACAGAAAGCACAATTTTAAAGTGATCTAAGAGCAACTAAGAGCCCGTAGAAAACTACGGATGAAAAGGGGTGCTAATACCTTCCTTTTTCATAACCTTCTCCCTTACTCAGAATCTAACGAAGGTCTTTTCCTGTTATTTTCACCTTCCCTTAATTGGATAAAAGAAAAGTCGGTGGCGACTCTTGCTATCCACACATTTGCGATACAAAAATCTCAAAGTCAGTGCACCGTGTTACAGAACTGGCGACTCTGCCGGGGAGGCACCCTAAAGAGAGAATGCCTTAGGGATTTCTAGATCACTTTTATTGTTTTCTGTTTGACTTGCTTGCTTTATCTTTAAGGGTTGCTTGGGTACTATATTTGTGGGGGATCCTACACCCGGATCCGGGTTTCCTTTTAGGTAAGTAGCAATAAATCATCGCGACCGTTAGACGTATATCGAAACGGTCAACATGATGGCTACGTTAGTGTGACACTTTGGATGTCCTGATACTCTTCATTTCCAAGTTGAGGATAGTATTTGGCTTCTGCGTGGTGTCATCAGCACTAACTAAACTTTTAGAACCTTAATTGACCCATCTTGGCCATTAGAAGGTAGTGAGATGGCCGACTTTGGTGTAGACTAAGGTTGGCTGATACTCGATGCTACGCTCATTAAGATCAGACTTTTGGGATATTTTCGGTCGACCACTTGGTAGTCGTATTGAAATAAACGCCTACGAGAAAGATCAATGATATGAGATTCCTAGAACCCGGTTACTATTATAGGACAGGATGAACCAACTCAAACTTTTGGTGGGGTAATCACCTATACCTAATGCAAGCCTTAAACCTAGGCTCATTGTGTGAATTGTTTGTGCTTGCTAAACATGACATCATGACATCATCGCATTGCATATCATTTCTAACTATTTCAAGGACCTAGGGATTTATCTTTGCTCTGTTTTGTAGGGATTATGGCTTCTAGAAAGACTATCCGAATCAACTTCATGGGTATACCTTCTCAGCTCAAAGAATTGGTTTCAGAGATTCCTGATCATGCCCAGTTCATCAAAAGACATGGTTATCTACTTGACTTGGTTATCTCCGGTTTTGAAGAAGATATGATGCACGTCCTATTCCAGTTCTTTGATCCGAAACACCATTGCTTTACATTTCCAGATTATCAGTTTGTTCCTACCTTGGAAGATTTCTCTAAACTACTTGGGATGCCTATTCTTGAATAAATGCCATTCACCGGTTTATAAAAGGTTCCTAGGTACGAAGACATTGCATCAGCATTACATCTTAAGCGCTCAGACATTGAAGCCAACTGGGAAACTAGAAGCGGAGTTAAGGGTTTACTTGCCAAGTTCCTGATTAAGAAAGCCCGAGAATTCCTCAAAGTTATGAGTTTCCATGCATTCGAAGACATTGTGGCCTTGCTAATCTATGGTTTGGTTCTATTCCCTAACTCGGATCAATTCATAGATGTCAACGCCATCAAGTTGTTTCTTACCCGCAATCCAGTGCCTACTTTACTTGGAGACATTCTACATTCTCTCCACACTCGTACTATCAAAAGACAAGGAACTCTCATGTGTTGTATGCCGTTACTTTCCAGGTGGTTTATTTCGCACCTTCCTCCATCAATTTTGAAGAACGAGCAAAGGTTGAAGTGGTCTCAAAGACTAATGTCACTCTCTCATTCAGATATCCGTTGGAGTCTTTTCTCTGAAAAGGACTTCACATTCATTGAGCGTTGTGGAGAATTCCCTAATGTACCGCTCCTTGGTATAAGGGGAGGTATCACTTATAACCCTTCTCTAGCTCTACGTTAGTTTGGTTTTGCTCGAAGAGATGGTCCACATGATATGCTTCTCCAAGATATTATGTTCGACTACAACCACGATCTCCAGAATTACCGTCGAAGGTTCATACACGCTTGGGGCATGGTAAAGAAGACTGATACCAAGACTTTGGGGCACCAAAACTCCATTCCTTGGGAACCTTACCTCAAATGGGTGCGAGCTTGAGCTCAAAATCTCATGATGCCATTTACACCCGTGTTACTAGTAATTATGGAACCTGTTGCTATAGGTGACGAATCCTATACTGTTCTCCATCCTGACATGCCTACTGATTTTGAAGACTTGAAGAGATCCTGGATTCAGCTTAAAGAAGAAAGGGATACATTTGAAGCTCAGTGTTATGCAAGCGAGAAGAAGGTACTAGAGTTGACAAAGCTACTTCACGAGGAGCGAAACATCAACGCCTATCTCGGCACCAAGAGGAAGCGTCCATGGGAGACTTAGAGATTTAGGATTTTTATGCTTTCCTTTTATTGTTTTGAACTATCTCTTGTACTTAAAAAGAAAAAAGAATAAAAGAGGAACTAATAAATGTTTGTTCGTGCTTGTTTAACAAATTTAAATCTCTAAGGTCCTTGAAAACATTGCATTGCATTTGCATAAACATCGCATATCATGGCATAACATCTCATAACAGGTACATTAAAGATTGGTTTTCTCATTCTCTCACTATTTATTTTAGCAGAAATGGCTCTTGAACAGACTGTCAAAGATCTCCAGGCTCAGAATGCTCAGTTCCAGGAGATGTTCACTAGCTTGGTCCAAGGCCAAGAAGATCTGAAGAAACTCATCAACAGAAAGAAGAGGGTCGTTGGTGTTCTCAACATGGGTAGACGTTACAAAGGTGGTCCTAAAGTGGTCAGCCGGATAGAGCTCTCAGAAGGAAGTGTCAAGACTGAGGGGAGTGTCAAGGGCAATGAAGAAGGCAGTCAGCGTGAGCCTGAGAAGGACAGAGAAGATCACTATGATAATGACCAGTACTCTGATGAAGATGACAAGTACAAGCAACTTGAAGACCGTCTGAATGCTGTAGAAAACCTGAAGATGTCAGGGCTGAATTTTGATGATCTGAGTCTTGTCCCTGGTGTGGTGATTCCTCCCAAGTTAAAAGTTCCTACTTTTTCCAAATATGATGGCATTTCTTGTCCGAAGCTGCATTTGAAGTCCTATGTTCAGAAGATCAACCCCCACACTGATGACAGAAAGTTGTGGATGCATTATTTTCAAGAGAGTTTGTCCGAAACTTAATTGGAGTTGTATTATCAGTTAGAGAATGACCGTATTCGTACTTGGAGTGACTTGGCAGATGCTTTCTACAGACAGTATGAGTACAATGCTGAATTGGCACCGACTCGCATGCAACTACAGAGCATGTCTACGGGTCGTGATGAGAAGTTCAAGGAGTATGCTCAGAAATGGAGAGACCTAGCAGGCAGAGTTCAGCCACCCTTGTCCAATAGGGAGTTGGTTGATATGTTTATGGGAACACTGACAGGCCCATTTTTCAATCATCTGATTGGAAACTCTTCAGCCGGATTCACCGAGCTGATATTGACAGGAGAGCGTATTGAAGCTGGTATCAAGAGCGAGAAGATTCATGTAGAGTCATCTTCAAATGCTGCGAAGAGATCTTTTGGTGGTAAGAAAGAAGCCAATGTTGTGTATGGTCAGAAAAACCGAGCCAAGACTGACCGCGCTCAATCTGTGGGGGCAGTTGTGATCTCCAATCCTACATCAGCACAACCTCAGCGAGACAACGCGCGTAACCAGAATGCGCCACGAAGACAGTTTACGAAGATCAACATGCCATTGTCGTAAGCCTTGCAACACATGTTGAAAGAAGAGATGATTACTTTGAAGGATCCTCCTCAGAGTGTCAACACTTCCTCTCCGAGATACAATCCTAATGCTAGGTGTGCTTACCATTCCAACAGCCCAGGGCACGACACTGACAATTGTTGGGCTCTGAAGAACAAGATTCAAGATATGATTGAAGCAAAGCAGATTGAGTTTGATCCTCCTGTTGAGACTCCGAATGTGATCAACGCTCCTATGCCTAACCATGACAAGAGTTCCAATGTTATTGGCGAGAACTCTTATGTTTTCAACATAGATGACCTGACTATTCCTCTGATGACTGTTAAGAAGAATTTGCTGCAAGCCGACGTCAACCCAGGATGCCCAGAGAATTGCCGTTGGTGCCCATCTGCACCTGATGGTTGTGCTTGGTTGAGAAGACGTGTTCAGTGCATGATGGATAACCGTGAAATACTATTCCTGAAACCACCTGTGGAGAGTCTGTGTGAAGACATGTCTAAGAAACTGAAGATCGAAGATGTGAATGAAACTGTGCCGAATGTGTGGGTTACCTTGGGGTAGCCAGGTGGAAAGTTTGATTACATGGTGAAGTACACTGTTCCTGAAAGCTACAAGATTCCTATTGAAGATGTTAAGGCGACCGGATGGGGAGTGATTTCCCAGAAGACTATGCTGATGTTAACACAATAAGGATTTCCTCTGCTGATCATGTGCCTAGAGTGGCACCTCTCATCATTACTTCTCCAAGACCAGTTCCATATTCCTCCGACAAAGCTATTCCTTGGAATTATGGATCTGAGGTTTATTATCATGGCGTCAAGCAAGACCCTCTGATCATCGAAGACCTTACAGTTGAAGCTACCATTCCTGACATTGACAACATCATCGGATCAAGTAAGGTGACCAGAATTGGAAGAGTGTTCTCTCCAGATATATCTCCTCCCAAAGACGCTACGACTCCAGCTCGTATTCCAGCTATTCAACCAGTTCCCGAGGCTAGAGGGAAAGAGCCAGTAACTCATCCTGCTCAGCCAGAAGTAACGAAGGAAGTTGCTGAAGACACCTCCAAACAAGAAATTGAGGAAATTCTGAAGATCATCAAGAAGAGTGACTATAAAGTTGTGGAATAGTTGGGACAGACTCCGTCCAAGATCTCCATGCTTGCTCTGCTCTTGTGCTCTGAGGCTCATGCCAAAGCCTTGGTGAGGTTTCTGAAGAATGCTCACGTACCGAAAGACACTACTACTGATCAATTTGAAGTTTGTATTTACTGGTTCCGCTCTGAATATCCTTCCGAAGGCTGCTTATGATCGACTTGATGTTGAAGGACTGATTCTGGAACCCAGTGACATTATTGTGAGAGCTTTTGATGGTTCTAAGAGAACAGTACTTGGAGAGCTCATTCTGCCAGTTAAAGTCGGTTCCCAGACTTTTGATTCCACTTTCTTTGTCATGGACATCCGTGTAACACCCCAAATCTACCCAAAGTTTTATATACAAGAATCAGAGTAATTTAAAAATTTCATAAATTAAATACTGAGGCGTTACACCATCAAAACAACTCACTTTAAACAGTTTGTTTTAAAGTAAAAGTCTCAGATACATAGCATCGCCGGAAGACATAAATTGATTCAAAAACATCAAAACATCTTCTTTAATAAACTTCCTTAATAAATCATCTTTTCATAAAGTATAATTCTTATACATAAAAGAATAACATCAAAAGAACAACAACAAGACAACACAAATATTCCCCCCGAGTGCTACGTATCAGAGCGATGCTGACTCGACTAACAGCAGCTAAAACTCCATCTTCATAACCTGCACGTTACCAATATATAGGCAACGGCGAAACAAGTAAAGGGTGAGATACTCCAAAACATATTATTAAAGGCATGATAAATATATATATATATATAGTTTGGAAAATAAGCGATATGGATTAGCAGGTGCATTCCACCACATATCTAAATCTCACCTACTTTTATCACTATTCTAAAGTGTTTGACCTACACTTAATCACCTAAGCCTCATCGGCACAATTCATCTCAACAACACATACACCTCCGTCTCCACGAGATCGTCACAAGCTAATACATCGCTAGTTAATACGACAATCATAAACAACAACATCAACCGACAACATTAAACAATGCTAACAACATGAGCAACATGAACAATCATCACAAATTGGCTAAAGCCCATCTTCGCTTGGCATAAAAGCCCATCGCTTGGCATAAAAGCCATCATCGCTTGACATAAAAGCCTCTTCGCTTGGCATAAAAGCCTCTTCGCTTATGCAATGTATGTGACTCGACAATAAAACAACACAACACAAAACAACATCATCGCTCATTCAAATTGGCATAAAGCCCACATCGCCATAATTCATCCAAAACAAGATAAATATATCATTGCATTATTATGCAAATCGTCACATATAATTCATCATCATCAAAATCATGCATTCACAAATCGGAAGCATTTATCAACAATATTAATATAATCATCACATTATCATGTACAAGGACATATAACTTCGCATCGCATAGTCAACAGGTATTTGCTAATTAATACGTCGTCACAAAGATTATGTTTAATCACCCTACATCATAACCAATTCGCTCACTAAATTCCAAAAATGGAAAAATGGTTAAACCCCTTTAATCGTCGCGAAAGCCATTCCTAATAACCGGCATTAATCATAATCATCAACGTCACAATCGGATCGTCCATACGTATCCTAAATCCACTACAACGAAATCCGATTCAATTAAACCGTAATTAAGCCCATTCCGGGTCATCTCGCAAAACTCACAACTTCTAACGACTAACCTCACCACTAAGTTCTACACTCAAACTTAGCTAGCACGTCAATTTCCGTTGAATTCGGAGCAACTTGCTCCGTCGTCGAATTTACCAAAATCGAAAAATCGGAACACAACCGGGTTCCAAAGGAAGTGCGAAAAATCAGAATTTTAGAGGCTACAGGAGCATCAACACGGGTCCCCGTGTGCATCAACACGGCCCGTGTTGAAAAGCCATCCGAACATGCAAAAATCACCCATGACAGTGAATCAACACGGGTGCCCGTGTGCAGCAACACGGCCCGTGTTGATTGGCCTGCAACATCAAAAATTCCTATACAAGAGGGAAACACGGACGTGTTGATCAACACGGCCCGTGTTGATGGACCTGCGTGAAAACTTCATCTTTTTGAGTTTTTCTCATTCTTCTACCATGGTTTTCTTACCCATTTCAATACTCTTAATTCTACAACCTAGCACCTAATACATCCACAAACCATACTCCTAATCCAACTCTTCTAAACCATTCCAACAATCAACCAACAAAACCCTATAAATCAACTATCAATTTCACCCCTAAATCCAAAATACATCTATCAAAACCTAACAATATGAGATGAAGAATCAAACCCCTTACCTCTAGTTTGGATGATCCATGGTGATGCTACAAAGCTCAACCTCAAGCTTCCTCTCTTGCTCTCTTGCTCTTCTTCTCTCCTTCTTCTTCTTCTTCTTCTTTCCAAAACCCTCTCTTCCTCTCTCTAGTTTCTATTTTGGTGTGTTTGGAAAAATGGAAAGAAAAACAAAGGAAATGGTTTTATAACTTACTAGCTTCCAATTTCTATGTTTGGTTTTGGTATTTTGGATGGAAGGAAAATGAGGAGAAATGGTTTATATGAAATCTTACTAGCAACAAGGGTGAAAACCCAATTCTCATCAAATAATCCTCACACCCCCCATCTATTCTTATAAATTAACACACTAATAATATCTACCAATATTATTAATTCCATTCAATTAAAATAATTATGGGGAATTAAATATCGGATCCGAATAATATTTTACCGAACCGAATAGAAACGTCGCCAAATATATTGTCATATATATCGATTAATATATTTAATCTCTTCAAAATAAACATCAATCGGTAATTCAAAATATTAATATAATATAATATTAATTAAAAAGTATGCTACAACTCTCCCCCACTTATAAACTTTTCGTCCTCGAAAATTTCAACCAAAACGAACAATACGGGACATGCCTACCCATTCGTCCACTCAATCCTCGCGTCAACTAAACAACATACAAAATACACCAAAACAAGGAAATATCCTTAACTAAAACGTCCAAACAAGAACAACCATGCCGAGATGCAAAGCCCATACAATGCACTCGACAACCAACTAACACCCAATAACCAAACAAGTCGCAGACACACCGGTTCACTCGAGAACCAAACAGACAAGATCGATACTATTCTAACGTCTCAACCATAGAATTGGTCACACACTCGAACCGACACCTCGGAAACGAGTCACCAAAGATAGGAACATAAAGTCCTACAACACAACACCAACACCATCGCTAAGACAAAAACAACAAAATGGTTACACAAACCAAAACTGAAACAATCAGAAAAGAATAAAACCACGCGTGCTACGCAAACACGAAACACATGCCTCCACTCACGCATAAGCACAAACTCAAGAATCACACTTGCAGTTATCGCTCTCATTCCAGCCAATCACAAGGTCACATCATCCTTGTAGATCACCAACGCACAACCCTTGATCAATAAAAGTTACACAAACGTAACAGAACTGCGATACAACACCCATTCGAGGGCTTAAACAGACGACTTAAGACTATAACTCACTAGCCCAATTCCAACAACCTCGCTTACTCGCTAATCAATACAATGCTTGCTATCTAAACCATGCTGCATCACTTTCATGCATAAGATGCCAACCATAAAACAACTTGGTTAAACCTCAACTTTACAATCACTCAAAAATGGATACGTTCAAAGCGTACACCCATCAAGACACCTCACAACATCATCTTCATCAACCCGAAGAATCACTCTTTCATTCTCGATTGATCAACATTCATCGGTCCTCTAAAATACACGACATAGTTTGACCTCTTCCAATACTGTCCAGATATTTCACTTGTGAAACTTCGACGTATACACCTGACTTCAACGAAGTCGTCCCTTATAACAATTCAATTCCCAAAGTATATAAGTAATCACTATTCTCGCACCGTCGCAACGATCAATACACAAGTTTCTTATTCGAACCACCTTCGTAATTCTCAATCCTCCAAAGTGGTAACTTAGACCAAAACACTTTATCAAGAACTCAACCCATCAACGTCATCTCATACTCCTGACTTACAACTCAGGTCGGACTTAGAACCATAACATCAATTTCTATGGAATTCAATCATGAACACCATCGCGACCGACTTTAGTCACAAACAGAACATCCTCCTTTATAAAACATCAATCATCTTAAGGTATCTGTGGCTACCAACCCGTCACAAAATTCTTTATCGTCAAGACTTATCTTAGTCGTAATCTAATAATCCACCGCGACTATTAGTATCCAACAAAATCCATATGTTAGTAGTGAACAAATCCTTAATAACCTTCTGAGCTCAAACTCAACAAGCGTCTCAAAACAAACATGCAACATTCTTCAAAATAATAAATCCCAAATCAGATATCCTTGGGTTATCCTCAATATAAACTTACTAAACTCAGAAACAGACGAAGTCTCTTTATAGATCGTACCCAACTTGAATTATCTTCAACAATTCTAATCTCCTCGTTGCTAACATCTGCACCTACAAGGTTCCAATGAGCACAACCGCATCAACCTCTAACTCTTACGTCCGACAACTTTTTCCTTATGAAAATCAAATCGTTCCAAGGTAGCAATACACTTTATCCAACTCCATGCCAAAATGCATCTTAAGTCCAAAACGAAATATCACAATACACCGCACAAGGTTCTTCAGTACAAAACAAAATCAATTCGAAGCATTCGCTAAACTTCCCACCGGCTCGAACAAATTCGCTTACCATCACGAAGTCCATATAGCGACTCAACCATCTCAAGTCAAAGTACTCACGATTAAAACCAACTTATAAAAAGATCTTTCATCAAATCATAAAGCTAACCATCCAAAACAAAAGAACTTTTAAACTCTGAATTAACCCCCTTAAAGTCTTCTACAAGGAACAAAATAAATCTTCGCGGAACCGTCCAAAATATCACTGTCTAAGTTGCTTACTCAAGGCACTCTCATCCAACAGTTCAAAATTCTATCTTTAGAATACTCGACATGCACCAATGTAACTTCACTACTGATAACACTACACTCGGATGCTTGCCACAATTTCTTAACTTGATGTGAACCAAATAATATCCATGAACGCGAACTAATTCTTACAGCTACTCATGGGAGTACTGTCTGAACATTCCAAAATCATACCTGACGCATTAGTCACACTAATGACATCAACAAATGCTCGCCAGAACCATACACCATCTTGAAAGGCATTGCCTAAGCATCTTCAACCGTCACACTAATCCGTAGACAGCCAGACATCGCATCGATCTCAATAAACACATAAACTCCAAATGACCGATCTATCCAACATCAGTCCTTGGAAGTAGATACTTGTCATCAACATTCACGTCGTTCCCTGACTACAACCGACACACCAACTCGGATGACCTTTGCTCTTCTCGAACAACCCAACGGTAGTACTCCACGGTGACCCGCTCGAATAAACAAACTCTGCTCAAACCGATCCTCAAGTTGACTCTTCAACTCTAACTCAGAAACAAACATCCCTTAAGGATACTTCGAATCACACTAGCTCCAAAAACTCAATCCATCAAAACTTCACTTCGCACTACGGCGGTAAATCACTCACATCTCCACAATACGCTTCAGAAGAATCACAACAAGAAACTCTCTTACCAAAATCTTGTTCCTCATCAAAATCCAAATTCGCTCATCACTCAAGTAACCATGAACCACCTTGTGCCAACACATCTGCTTCATACACTATTAAGTTGGCAAGACAAGTCTATCCCAACCCACACAATTCCCGACTACTATCAACAAGAGATTAAGGATGATCAGTCCCTCAATTTGTCAATAGACAGTCGACAATCATGATGGTGACATAAACCATCTCTACCAAGCTACAACAGCGTCTTCAAACTTACACTTCAAGTTACTAAAGTGTAACACTGCTTGAGACTCCATCCTAAACCACAAGCGCCACCAAGAAGTAAAACTTCTCCCCCACTTGTTTCAAACCCATCTCTGCAGACAAACAATTTGAAACAAACCAGTACCGACAGTGTTTCACACACATGTCGCATACAACAGGATTAAACACACTAATAACTTGGTCGACAGACCGACCTACTCTGATACCACTAATGTAACACCCCAAATCTACCCAAAGTTTTATATACAAGAATCAGAGTAATTTAAAAATTTCATAAATTAAATACTGAGGCGTTACACCATCAAAACAACTCACTTTAAACAGTTTGTTTTAAAGTAAAAGTCTCAGATACATAGCATCGCCGGAAGACATAAATTGATTCAAAAACATCAAAACATCTTCTTTAATAAACTTCCTTAATAAATCATCTTTTCATAAAGTATAATTCTTATACATAAAAGAATAACATCAAAAGAACAACAACAAGACAACACAAATATTCCCCCCGAGTGCTACGTATCAGAGCGATGCTGACTCGACTAACAGCAGCTAAAACTCCATCTTCATAACCTGCACGTTACCAATATATAGGCAACGGCGAAACAAGTAAAGGGTGAGATACTCCAAAACATATTATTAAAGGCATGATAAATATATATATATATATAGTTTGGAAAATAAGCGATATGGATTAGCAGGTGCATTCCACCACATATCTAAATCTCACCTACTTTTATCACTATTCTAAAGTGTTTGACCTACACTTAATCACCTAAGCCTCATCGGCACAATTCATCTCAACAACACATACACCTCCGTCTCCACGAGATCGTCACAAGCTAATACATCGCTAGTTAATACGACAATCATAAACAACAACATCAACCGACAACATTAAACAATGCTAACAACATGAGCAACATGAACAATCATCACAAATTGGCTAAAGCCCATCTTCGCAGCATAAAGCCCATCGCTTGGCATAAAAGCCATCACCGCTGACATAAAAGCCTCTTCGCAGCATAAAAGCCTCTTCGCTTATGCAATGTATGTGACTCGACAATAAAACAACACAACACAAAACAACATCATCGCTCATTCAAATTGGCATAAAGCCCACATCGCCATAATTCATCCAAAACAAGATAAATATATCATTGCATTATTATGCAAATCGTCACATATAATTCATCATCATCAAAATCATGCATTCACAAATCGGAAGCATTTATCAACAATATTAATATAATCATCACATTATCATGTACAAGGACATATAACTTTGCATCGCATAGTCAACGGTATTTGCTAATTAATACGTCGTCGCAAAGATTATGTTTAATCACCCTACATCATAACCAATTCGCTCACTAAATTCCAAAAACGGAAAAATGGTTAAACCCCTTTAATCGTCGCGAAAGCCATTCCTAATAACCGGCATTAATCATAATCATCAACGTCGCAATCGGATCGTCCATACGTATCCTAAATCCACTACAACGAAATCCGATTCAATTGAACCGTAATTAAGCCCATTCCGGGTCATCTCGCAAAACTCACAACTTCTAACGACTAACCTCACCACTAAGTTCTACACTCAAACTTAGCTAGCACGTCAATTTCCGTTGAATTCGGAGCAACTTACTCCGTCGTAGAATTTACCAAAATCGGAAAATCGGAACACAACCAGGTTCCAAAGCAAGTGCGAAAAATCAGAATTTTAGAGGCTACAGGAGCATCAACACGGGTCCCCGTGTGCATCAACACGGCCCGTGTTGAAAAGACATCCGAACATGCAAAAATCACCCATGACAGTGAATCAACACGGGTGCCCGTGTGCAGCAACACGGCCCGTGTTGATTGGCCTGCAACATCAAAAATTCCTATACAAGAGGGAAACACGGACGTGTTGATCAACACGGCCCGTGTTGATGGACCTGCATGAAAACTTCATCTTTTTGAGTTTTTCTCATTCTTCTACCATGGTTTTCTTACCCATTTCAATACTCTTAATTCTACAACCTAGCACCTAATACATCCACAAACCATACTCCTAATCCAACTCTTCTAAACCATTCCAACAATCAACCAACAAAACCCTATAAATCAACTATCAATTTCACCCCTAAATCCAAAATACATCTATCAAAACCTAACAATATGAGATGAAGAATCAAACCCCTTACCTCTAGTTTGGATGATCCATGGTGATGCTACAAAGCTCAACCTCAAGCTTCCTCTCTTGCTCTCTTGCTCTTCTTCTCTCCTTCTTCTTCTTCTTCTTTCCAAAACCCTCTCTTCCTCTCTCTAGTTTCTATTTTGGTGTGTTTGGAAAAATGGAAAGAAAAACAAAGGAAATGGTTTTATAACTTACTAGCTTCCAATTTCTATGTTTGGTTTTGGTATTTTGGATGGAAGGAAAATGAGGAGAAATGGTTTATATGAAATCTTACTAGCAACAAGGGTGAAAACCCAATTCTCATCAAATAATCCTCACACCCCCCATCTATTCTTATAAATTAACACACTAATAATATCTACCAATATTATTAATTCCATTCAATTAAAATAATTATGGGGAATTAAATATCGGATCCGAATAATATTTTACCGAACCGAATAGAAACGTCGCCAAATATATTGTCATATATATCGATTAATATATTTAATCTCTTCGCAAAATAAACATCAATCGGTAATTCGAAAATATTAATATAATATAATATTAATTAAAACAGGGCGTTACAACTCTCCCCCACTTATAAACTTTTCGTCCTCGAAAATTTCAACCAAAACGAACAATACGGGACATGCCTACCCATTCGTCCACTCAATCCTCGCGTCAACTAAACAACATACAAAATACACCAAAACAAGGAAATATCCTTAACTAAAACGTCCAAACAAGAACAACCATGCCGAGATGCAAAGCCCATACAATGCACTCGACAACCAACTAACACCCAATAACCAAACAAGTCGCAGACACACCGGTTCACTCGAGAACCAAACAGACAAGATCGATACTATTCTAACGTCTCAACCATAGAATTGGTCACACACTCGAACCGACACCTCGGAAACGAGTCACCAAAGATAGGAACATAAAGTCCTACAACACAACACCAACACCATCGCTAAGACAAAAACAACAAAATGGTTACACAAACCAAAACTGAAACAATCAGAAAAGAATAAAACCACGCGTGCTACGCAAACACGAAACACATGCCTCCACTCACGCATAAGCACAAACTCAAGAATCACACTTGCAGTTATCGCTCTCATTCCAGCCAATCACAAGGTCACATCATCCTTGTAGATCACCAACGCACAACCCTTGATCAATAAAAGTTACACAAACGTAACAGAACTGCGATACAACACCCATTCGAGGGCTTAAACAGACGACTTAAGACTATAACTCACTAGCCCAATTCCAACAACCTCGCTTACTCGCTAATCAATACAATGCTTGCTATCTAAACCATGCTGCATCACTTTCATGCATAAGATGCCAACCATAAAACAACTTGGTTAAACCTCAACTTTACAATCACTCAAAAATGGATACGTTCAAAGCGTACACCCATCAAGACACCTCACAACATCAGCTTCATCAACCCGAAGAATCACTCTTTCATTCTCGACTGATCAACATTCATCGGTCCTCTAAAATACACGACATAGTTTGACCTCTTCCAATACTGTCCAGATATTTCACTTGTGAAACTTCGACGTATACACCTGACTTCAACGAAGTCGTCCCTTATAACAATTCAATTCCCAAAGTATATAAGTAATCACTATTCTCGCACCGTCGCAACGATCAATACACAAGTTTCTTATTCGAACCACCTTCGTAATTCTCAATCCTCCAAAGTGGTAACTTAGACCAAAACACTTTATCAAGAACTCAACCCATCAACGTCATCTCATACTCCTGACTTACAACTCAGGTCGGACTTAGAACCATAACATCAATTTCTATGGAATTCAATCATGAACACCATCGCGACCGACTTTAGTCACAAACAGAACATCCTCCTTTATAAAACATCAATCATCTTAAGGTATCTGTGGCTACCAACCCGTCACAAAATTCTTTATCGTCAAGACTTATCTTAGTCGTAATCTAATAATCCACCGCGACTATTAGTATCCAACAAAATCCATATGTTAGTAGTGAACAAATCCTTAATAACCTTCTGAGCTCAAACTCAACAAGCGTCTCAAAACAAACATGCAACATTCTTCAAAATAATAAATCCCAAATCAGATATCCTTGGGTTATCCTCAATATAAACTTACTAAACTCAGAAACAGACGAAGTCTCTTTATAGATCGTACCCAACTTGAATTATCTTCAACAATTCTAATCTCCTCGTTGCTAACATCTGCACCTACAAGGTTCCAATGAGCACAACCGCATCAACCTCTAACTCTTACGTCCGACAACTTTTTCCTTATGAAAATCAAATCGTTCCAAGGTAGCAATACACTTTATCCAACTCCATGCCAAAATGCATCTTAAGTCCAAAACGAAATATCACAATACACCGCACAAGGTTCTTCAGTACAAAACAAAATCAATTCGAAGCATTCGCTAAACTTCCCACCGGCTCGAACAAATTCGCTTACCATCACGAAGTCCATATAGCGACTCAACCATCTCAAGTCAAAGTACTCACGATTAAAACCAACTTATAAAAAGATCTTTCATCAAATCATAAAGCTAACCATCCAAAACAAAAGAACTTTTAAACTCTGAATTAACCCCCTTAAAGTCTTCTACAAGGAACAAAATAAATCTTCGCGGAACCGTCCAAAATATCACTGTCTAAGTTGCTTACTCAAGGCACTCTCATCCAACAGTTCAAAATTCTATCTTTAGAATACTCGACATGCACCAATGTAACTTCACTACTGATAACACTACACTCGGATGCTTGCCACAATTTCTTAACTTGATGTGAACCAAATAATATCCACGAACGCGAACTAATTCTTACAGCTACTCATGGGAGTACTGTCTGAACATTCCAAAATCATACCTGACGCATTAGTCACACTAATGACATCAACAAATGCTCGCCAGAACCATACACCATCTTGAAAGGCATTGCCTAAGCATCTTCAACCGTCACACTAATCCGTAGACAGCCAGACATCGCATCGATCTCAATAAACACATAAACTCCAAATGACCGATCTATCCAACATCAGTCCTTGGAAGTAGATACTTGTCATCAACATTCACGTTGTTCCCTGACTACAACCGACACACCAACTCGGATGACCTTTGCTCTTCTCGAACAACCCAACGGTAGTACTCCACGGTGACCCGCTCGAATAAACAAACTCTGCTCAAACCGATCCTCAAGTTGACTCTTCAACTCTAACTCAGAAACAAACATCCCTTAAGGATACTTCGAATCACACTAGCTCCAAAAACTCAATCCATCAAAACTTCACTTCGCACTACGGCGGTAAATCACTCACATCTCCACAATACGCTTCAGAAGAATCACAACAAGAAACTCTCTTACCAAAATCTTGTTCCTCATCAAAATCCAAATTCGCTCATCACTCAAGTAACCATGCACCACCTTGTGCCAACACATCTGCTTCATACACTATTAAGTTGGCAAGACAAGTCTATCCCAACCAACACAATTCCCGACTACTATCAACAAGAGATTAAGGATGATCAGTCCCTCAATTTGTCAATAGACAGTCGACAATCATGATGGTGACATAAACCATCTCTACCAAGCTACAACAGCGTCTTCAAACTTACACTTCAAGTTACTAAAGTGTAACACTGCTTGAGACTCCATCCTAAACCACAAGCGCCACCAAGAAGTAAAACTTCTCCCCCACTTGTTTCAAACCCATCTCTGCAGACAAACAATTTGAAACAAACCAGTACCGACAGTGTTTCACACACATGTCGCATACAACAGGATTAAACACACTAATAACTTGGTCGACAGACCGACCTACTCTGATACCACTAATGTAACACCCCAAATCTACCCAAAGTTTTATATACAAGAATCAGAGTAATTTAAAAATTTCATAAATTAAATACTGAGGCGTTACACCATCAAAACAACTCACTTTAAACAGTTTGTTTTAAAGTAAAAGTCTCAGATACATAGCATCGCCGGAAGACATAAATTGATTCAAAAACATCAAAACATCTTCTTTAATAAACTTCCTTAATAAATCATCTTTTCATAAAGTATAATTCTTATACATAAAAGAATAACATCAAAAGAACAACAACAAGACAACACAAATATTCCCCCCGAGTGCTACGTATCAGAGCGATGCTGACTCGACTAACAGCAGCTAAAACTCCATCTTCATAACCTGCACGTTACCAATATATAGGCAACGGCGAAACAAGTAAAGGTGAGATACTCCAAAACATATTATTAAAGGCATGATAATATATATATATATACGGTTTGGAAAATAAGCGATATGGATTAGCAGGTGCATTCCACCACATATCTAAATCTCACCTACTTTTATCACTATTCTAAAGTGTTTGACCTACACTTAATCACCTAAGCCTCATCGGCACAATTCATCTCAACAACACATACACCTCCGTCTCCACGAGATCGTCACAAGCTAATACATCGCTAGTTAATACGACAATCATAAACAACAACATCAACCGACAACATTAAACAATGCTAACAACATGAGCAACATGAACAATCATCACAAATTGGCTAAAGCCCATCTTCGCGGCATAAAGCCCATCGCTGGCATAAAAGCCATCACCGCTTGACATAAAAGCCTCTTCGCTTGGCATAAAAGCCTCTTCGCTTATGCAATGTATGTGACTCGACAATAAAACAACACAACACAAAACAACATCATCGCTCATTCAAATTGGCATAAAGCCCACATCGCCATAATTCATCCAAAACAAGATAAATATATCATTGCATTATTATGCAAATCGTCACATATAATTCATCATCATCAAAATCATGCATTCACAAATCGGAAGCATTTATCAACAATATTAATATAATCATCACATTATCATGTACAAGGACATATAACTTTGCATCGCATAGTCAACAGTATTTGCTAATTAATACGTCGTCGCAAAGATTATGTTTAATCACCCTACATCATAACCAATTCGCTCACTAAATTCCAAAACGGAAAAATGGTTAAACCCTTTAATCGTCATGAAAGCCATTCCTAATAACCGCATTAATCATAATCATCAACGTCGCAATCGGATCGTCCATACGTATCCTAAATCCACTAGAAATCCGATTCAATTGAACCGTAATTAAGCCCATTCCGGTCATCTCGCAAAACTCACAACTTCTAACGACTAACCTCACCACTAAGTTCTACACTCAAACTTAGCTAGCACATCAATTTCCGTTGAATTCGAGCAACTTACTCCGTCGTAGAATTTACCAAAATCGAAAATCGAACACAACCAGTTCCAAAGCAAGTCGAAAATCAGAATTTTAGAGGCTAGAGCATCAACACGGGTCCCGTGTGCATCAACACGCCCGTGTTGAAAAGACATCCGAACATGCAAAATCACCCATGACGGTGAATCAACACGGGTGCCCGTGCAGCAACACGCCCGTGTTGATTGGCTCGCAACATCAAAATTCCTATACAAGAGGGAACACGGACGTGTTGATCAACACGGCCCGTGTTGATGGACCTGCGTGAAAACTTCATCTTTTTGAGTTTTTCTCATTCTTCTACCATGGTTTTCTTACCCATTTCAATACTCTTAATTCTACAAGCTAGCACCTAATACATCCACAAACCATACTCCTAATCCAACTCTTCTAAACCATTCCAACAATCAACCAACAAAACCCTATAAATCAACTATCAATTTCACCCCTAAATCCAAAATACATCTATCAAAACCTAACAATATGAGATGAAGAATCAAACCCGTTACCTCTAGTTTGGATGATCCATGGTGATGCTACAAAGCTCAACCTCAAGCTTCCTCTCTTGCTCTCTTGCTCTTCTTCTCTCCTTCTTCTTCTTTCCAAAACCCTCTCTTCCTCTCTCTAGTTTCTATTTTGGTGTGTTTGGAAAAATGGAAAGAAAAACAAAGGAAATGGTTTTATAACTTACTAGCTTCCAATTTCTATGTTTGGTTTTGGTATTTTGGAAGGAAAATGAGGAGAAATGGTTTATATGAAATCTTACTAGCAACAAGGGTGAAAACCCATTCTCATCAAATAATCCTCACACCCCCATCTATTCTTATAAATTAACACACTAATAATATCTACCAATATTATTAATTCCATTCAATTAAAATAATTATGGGAATTAAATATCGGATCCGAATAATATTTTACCGAACCGAATAACGCGCCAAATATATTGTCATATATATCGATTAATATATTTAATCTCTTCACAAAATAAACATCAATCGGTAATTCGAAAATATTAATATAATATAATATTAATTAAACAGGGCGTTACAATTCGTCCAGCTTACTCTTGCCTACTTGGACGCCCTTGGATACATGGGACAGGCGCTGTTACTTCTACCGCATCGGAAGCTGAAGTACCCGGTGAAAGGGAAGGTTGTTACAGTATGCGGTGAAGAAGAATATATGATCAGTCATCTACAGTCATTCCGATATCTCGAGATGGAAGGTGAATTCTTCGAGACTCCCTGTCAAGCTTTTGAAACAATCCCCAGAGTCATGCCTGTTGACTCTCCTGTCACTCTTGAAGTTACACAAGTTCCGCCTAGGATGGCCTCGCTGAAAGATGCTCAAGCTGCAGTTGAAAAAAGAGGTAGTACTATTTGGGGACAGCTCCCCGATCTCCCCTTCAAATCTAACAAGACTGGTTTAGGCTTCACCATCAAGGGTCAGAAGATGATACACCGCGAACGTGCCGACCAACTCCCTTTACGCATCAGCCAGGGTGGAATCCATGCTATAGAAGACAGCGACAACGACTTCGACATCAGCAAGTGGATCTTCCCAACTCCCGACAACGGACTCAGCAATTGGAAGACTGAAGACGTCATACCAATCTCCTTAAGACAGGAGTAATTGCTCTTGTTTTCGTTTTGCTTTTCGTTTTCTATGTTTTGAACAATAAACTCTAAAGCCTAGTGCCTTACCCGGGGCATCATGGCTCGTTTGTGAGGGTTATTATCTATTATTTGCATATTTTCATTCAATAAAATCGTTGGACTTTTGCATTCATTTGTTGTTTTCTTTCTTTATCACCCCTTCAAAAAGCTATGTGTTTCTCACACACACCCACGTGATACACTGCAGAATCACTCAGAATCTCGTTGATAACAGCTATGCTATTGCTAAATATGACTTCCGATAATCCGATCTACCAAGCCGAAGACGAAGGTGAGGAAGATTGTGAAGTGCCAGGAGAACTTGTGAGACTGCTGCAGCAAGAAGAACGAGTTATACAGCCACACGAAGAGCAAGTTGAGGTTGTGAATTTGGGTACTGATGAAGACAGAAAAGAGATCAAGATAGGAGCGGGTCTTGAGAACAGTGTCAAGGAAAGATTGATTCAGATGCTACCAGACTATATCGAGGTTTTTGCTTGGTTATACGAAGACATGCCAGGGTTGGACATTGACATTGTGGTACACCGATTACCGACAAAAGAAGGTTTTCTCCTAGTGAAATAGAAGGTTCATCGCATGCGTCCTGAGATGTCAGAGAAAATCAAAGCCGAAGTTATGAAGCAATTCAACGTCGGTTTCTTAGTTGTTACTTCCTATCCACAATGGGTGGCTAATATGGTGCCTGTGCCCAAGAAGGATGGCAAGGTACGAATGTGTGTGGATTACAGAGATCTGAACAAAGCAAGTCCGAAAGACAATTTTCCGCTTCCTCATATTGATGTTCTGGTTGACAACACCGCTCAGCATAAGGTTTTCTCCTTCATGGATGGTTTCTCCGGTTACAATCAGATCAAAATGGCTCCTGAAGACATGGAGAAGACTACTTTCGTTACACAGTGGGGCACTTTATGCTACAAGGTTATGCCGTTCGAACTGAAGAACGCGGGCGCCACTTATCAGCGTGCTATGGTGACATTATTTCATGACATGATTCATCATGAGATAGAGGTCTACGTCGACGACATGATAGCTCGATCATAGACTGAAGAAGAACATCTTGATCATCTATGGAAATTGTTTGATAGGTCGAAGAAGTACAGACTGAGACTTAATCCCAACAAGTGCACTTTTGGAGTCAGATCCGGTAAACTCCTAGGGTTTGTCGTCAGCGGTAAAGGTATTGAAGTTGACCCCGCCAAGGTTAGAGCTATTCAAGAAATGCCAGCTCCCCGCACAGAGAGGGAAGTCATAGGTTTTTTGGGCCGTTTGAATTACATTGCCAGATTCATTGCACACCTAACTGCTACTTGTGAGCCAATCTTCAAGCTACTTAAGAAAGATCAAGTAGTGGAATGGAACAGCGATTTCCAGATCGCTTTTGACAAAATCAAGGAGTACCTGCAGAATCCTCCTATCCTGATGCCGCATGCCGAAGGAAGACCTCTTATCATGTACTTGACAGTGTTAGAGAACTCAATGGGGTGTGTGTTGGGTCAACATGACGAGTCTGGTCGAAAAGAGTATGCAATATACTACCTTAGCAAAAAGTTTACCGACTGTGAAACAAGATACTCACAGCTCGAGAAAACTTACAGCGCTTTGGCTTGGGCTGCTCGCCGACTAAGACAGTATATGTTGACTCACACTACCTTGTTGATTTCCAAGATGGATCCGATAAAATACATATTTGAGAAACCAGCTCTCTCCGGAAGAATAGCAAGATGGCAAATGATCTTGACCGAATACGACATCCAGTATACTTCTCAGAAAGCAATCAAAGGAAGTGTAGTAGCCGATCATTTGGCTCATCAAGCCATAGATGACTATCAGTCTATGCAGTTCGAATTTCCCGATGAAGATGTTTTACTAGTTACTGATTGTGAAGAACCAGGACCAGACGAAGGACCCTGAACAAGGATCCCGATGGACCATGGTCTTTGATGGAGCCTCAAACGCACTTGGCAATGGCATTTGTGCCATCATTACATCCCCTATAGGCGGACATACGCCTTTCACTGCCAGATTATGTTTCAGTTGTACCAACAACATGGCCGAATACGAAGCGTGCATCATGGGTATCAAAGCTGCTATTGACTTAAGAATCAAGTTCTTACAAGTGTATGGAGACTCAACTTTAGTGATTAGTCAGATTAAGGGCGAGTGGGATACGAAGCATCCGAATCTCATTCCGTATCGAGAGCATATTCTGAGTTTGATCCCCTACTTTGGAGAGATCACCTTTGATCACATTCCGCGAGAAGAGAATCAGTTGGCAGACACATTGGCTACTATGTCGTCTATGTTCAAAGTCAGGTGGGACAACGAGGCTCCCCAAATTATCGTCGAGAAGTTTGACGAACCAACGTACTGTTATGAACTTGATGCAGAAGAGAAACCTTGGTACTACGACGTGAGGAGGTATCTTGAGACTCAGGAATATCCCGCAGGGGCATCTGTCAATGATAAGAAGTTCTTGAGAAGATTTGCATCCAAATTCTTCCTCAGCAACAACATCTTATACAAGCGCAACCACGACTTGTGTTTACTCCTCTGTGTAGACCGGAAAACAGCGGAACGTATCATGGAAGAGTTATACGAAGGCGCATTTGGTACCCACTCTAGTGGACATACGATGGCTAAGAAGATTTTGAGAACAGGTTACTATTGGTCCACCATGGAAGCTGATTGTCACCGCTATGCTCGGTCTTGTCACAAATGCCAGATTTATGCAGACAAAGTGCACGTACCTCCAGTACATCTGAATGTTCTAACAGCTCCTTGGCCTTTTGCAATGTGGGGCATTGACATGATCGGAGAAATCAGGCCCACAGCTTCCAACGTACATCGTTTCATCCTTGTGGCAATTGACTATTTCACCAAGTGGGTAGAAGCAGCTTCATTCGCATCTGTTACCAAGAATGTTGTGGCTCGATTCATCAAACATAACCTTATCTGTCGGTATGGCACTCCCGAAAGGATTATCACAGATAATGGCTCCAATCTCAACAACAAAATGATCACCAAACTCTGCGCACAGTTCAAGATCAAACATCACAACTCCTCTCCTTATCGGCCTAAGATGAATGGCGTTGTGGAAGCCGCCAACAAGAACATTAAGAAGATTATACAGAAGATGACAGTGACTTACAAGGATTGGCATGAGATGTTACCATTCGCTCTTCATGGTTATCGCACTACAGTACGAACATCAACAGGGGCAACCCCCTTCTCTCTTGTATACGGTATGGAGGCAGTCCTACCAATCGAGGTTCAGATACCCTCAACCAGAGTCCTCCAGGATGCAGAGTTAGGAGAAGACGATTGGGTTCAGACTCGCCTTGACCAGATCAATTTGATTGACGAGAAACGACTTGCATCCATCTGTCATGGACAGATCTATCAGAAACGAATGATCAGAGCATTCAACAAGAAAGTCAAGCGCCGAGTCTACCAAGTCGGTGATCTAGTAGTCAAGCGCGTCATTCTTTCACAAGGTGATCCCAGGGGCAAATGAAATCCCACCTATGAGGGACCATTTGTAGTCAAGACAGTGTTTTTCGGCGGAGCTATGATACTTAGCACCATGGATGGTGAGGACTTCCCACACCCTGTAAATGCAGACATAGTCAAAAAATACTACGCATAAAAGAGACCTGCTAGGTCGACTGGCCTAGGCAAAAATAAGGGCATCCTGGCGAACCAAAAGGGTTCGGGAAAAAGTTAAGGATATATACAAAACATGTACACCCGGCAAGTCGAAAACCTGCAAAGGCGGCTTGGGCAAAAAAGGGTATCCCGGTAGACTGAAAACCTGAAACGGCGGTCTAGGAAAAAAGTTAGGGATTTAAGCGTACGACTATGTCTCGTCCAGATCACATACTTCCAGACTACTATCAGCATTCCAGGTTCAAATGGCGAAAAATCAATTCACTTACTTTCTACTGACAGCAAGGAGATGAGATAGTCGAAATATACGAGTACTAGCATAGTTGAAACTTAACGAGATTGTTTCCACATAGCTTTTTACCTTTCTTGTGTACAAACTACTTGGCCATACGCCGCATTTCAATACGAGTTCTTTCTCTTTACAATTTTTGCTATTTGTTATTTGCATAAAGTCCAACGTTTGTTTTGAATGATTATATGCATCTGAAAATAAGTTTATTTGCAAACATGCAAAAAGTAAACATACGAAAGTAATTACTACAGGCTCTAGGAATTGAGATGACGACGAAAGTCACCAATATGTTCCCCTGCAGAGTACAATCCTCGCAGAGATGTCACTCATCACAAAATTTCCCCAACGGAGTACACATTTTCCTCCACTAGTCCCGACATCCCAAGCTTCATCACGATCAAACTAAGCCATGTTACATTAGTCTCCAAGCAGTAACGATTCATCACCAGCAGAGGTATCCCCAGCAAAATATCTCTCGGCAATTATCACCTCCCCGACAGCAGCAGTATCTAGACTTGAAACTTGGTCAAATAGTGCATCGGAGGAAACCCACATCTTTTATCCACCAGCCAGAGATTTCGACGGGCCCCAGATCCTTCTAACCCGGTCTCCCAGCAACTATCAAATTCTCTCCAGCAGGATCTACGCACAAGATCCCCAGTAGAGCGCCTCCTAATTTTCCCCCAGCAGGGTCTATGCACAAGATCCTCAGCGGCGTGTCTCTCGATCTCTACCATCCTCAACAATATCTAGGCTCAAGACTTGGTCAGATAGTGCATCGGAGGAATCAAGGATATCTTTCTTCTCTTTCAAAAGATGGGTTTTCATCCGTTTCATCCCCAAACAGAAGTCAGAAGTCCTCAAGCAGAGCATCCACATCTTCCTCAAGATGGATATGTTTTGAAATACCACAACGTCTATCATTCATACATTACTCATAAAAGTCATAATTTGTGCATATGTCATTCATACACATTGTCATGCATCATAATTTGCATAAAACTAACGATATTCTATCAAAGCTTCTTTTGTTTTTTCCAAAACAGGTGAAAATCACTTCTAAAAAACAAACAGGTCCAGGATTAATGCCCGAAGCCAGATGGGAAAACTATCTGAACGACCGCCCTAGTTGTCCTCCGACAACTGGTCCAGGATTAATGCCCGAAGCCAGACGGGAAAACTATCTGAACGACCGTCCTAGTTGTCCTCTGACAACAGATCCAGGATTAATACCCGAAGCCAGACGGGAAAACTATCTGAGCGATCACAAGTTATCCTCCGATAACAGGCATTGGATCAATACCCGAAGCACAACAGGGAAGTTATCCGCATTTTGCCAACTACTATCCCCTCAAAGTAATCAACACGAAGATGTATTCTGACTCTCTCTTATTATCAACAAATTATGCACAAATTATGCCCATCGCCGATTATTTGTTGACATCTCTCCATTTTCAGAATGCTGCATATTTGGTTAAAAAAAACCAATACAAACCAATAACTTCATTCAAAGATGAGCACAAAGTCTAGCGTACGACTCCCTCCGGATGGCATCTTAAGCCCATCTCCATGCCCCTTTCACTTTCAGAAACGTCTACAGAGCCTAGCGTACGGCTCACTCCCCAGCATCGATCTTTCCAGATGGCATCTTAAGCCCATCTCCGACGAATCTCCTATTCAGACGACATCTCGAGTCTAGCGTACAACTCATTCCCCAGCGAAATCTCCAACTTCTCTAAATGGCATCTGTAAGCCCATTCCCGCATCATCACCAACAGCGAGTGCAAATTTTCAGGTGTACTCAAGTGTTCAATCATCTTCTACCTCCAGGTCACGAAAGGTGAGCATGCCAATCTAACCCTTCCAGTACAAGAAGATTGAACAGAGGCAGCTGTCATACCCCAAAGTTTTCCCTCCTACTTTTCAAGACATTTTATACATCCATACTCAAGGATTCCTCAAGGGTTGATCACACAAACCCTCTCCTAGACAGTCAACCCAAACTAGGGTTTGGCTATTCTCAGATCAAGATGGACTTCCAACATCTCCAATGGTCATCATGCCTCCTCATATGCTTCAAATATTCTCCATGTCAAGTTTCAAGCCTCACAAGTCCAATTTCCTCAGACAATTGCTCAGATGGTTGAAAATCAATTGTATTGGACAAAAAGTCAACTGTACTCAACATACAGTCAAACTTCCTGATTTTTGGTCAACATACTCATTTTGAAGTCACTTTCATCATTTGATCAAGGTTTGATCATGATTCATCAAGAAAACTCAAGATTTGCTCAAAAGTCAAACTTTCCAAATTAGGGTTTTTCAGTGAAAAGTCAACTGAACTTTGACTGAGCATAACTTCTTCATACTTTCTCAGAAATTTTTCCACCACCTCTCATTTTGAAGAGAATTCAATTCTCTACAATTTCATATCTCACAAGAATGTTCAAAAAATGCTTCATTTGGAAGTGATGGATCAAAACATTACAGGTCCTTTTCAATGTCAACAAAAAGTCAACTTTTTGTTTTGAGGATTTATTGAGCATGGAAACTCCAATTGAGATGTAACCAAAGAGGTTGTTTAGAGGATACCTATATCTTTCTAAAAAGTCCAAGAACACTAAAAAATGTGGAAAATTGAGCAAAATACACCTTGCACAAGTTGGGCATTTTTGAAGAAGTGCTCAAAGAGAAATACTTGTAAAAATCCAAAATTTTGCAAATGGGCCTAGTTTTTCTTGGTTTAAACTTGTTCCTTATCTTATTTGGAACCTTCAAGCCCAATGCCACGAATTTTGTCTTTATTTTTCTATTTAATTTGGATTTTATTCATTTAAAAACAAATTAAATTAAAAAATAAGGTATAAAATCAAAATTAAATGCAAAATTGATTGTTCTCTCATACTTGAGATCCAAGTAACTCACACAAGATGGAAAATTTTGAAATTTGCATAGATTTGGCAAGAATTTGATTGAAATTTGATCAAAAAAGGAAGATTTGATTTTGTACAAAATCAAATAATTTTTGCATTGATTGATCATTATTTGTTCTTCAAATCAGCCCAAAATCCATCTACTATAAATGTACAATGCATACCACATGAACAAGGACATAAAAATTGCTCAAAAGAACCCTAACCTAAGTCAAAAAAACTGTGCACTTCAAGCAACTTGCAACCTTGTTTTTGCTTCAATTCAGCCAGTTCCAAGCATCCAAACACGTTCCTTAGTGTCTTTAGAATCGATCCAGACCTTTACAAACCTCAAAACCATCAAGAATTGAGAAATCCAGAATTCGGTTTGTCAAACTTTTTCCAAATTCGATTTTTAACATTCATGCATATTTAACGTGTTTTATTGTTTGTTTTGTGTTTAGAACGAAGTTTGGAAACTTTCTGCATAGTTTGATTGCGTTTTCGTGGCCTGAATCGAAATCCACCATAGCTAGGGTTCCATGGTTCGAATTGGGATCTCACGAAATAGGTAAAATTGGACCAAACCAAGGTTACCAGGTTGATCAGTGGACAAAGAGGAATCGAACCATGGCTTTGAATTTCATTTATATTGCTTGTATTGGATTTTTGATGTTTGTAGGGGCCATAGCGTTGAACTCAGCCGACGCTAACTTTTCAAAATTTCAAACAAAGAAGATGAAGATCTTCGCGCGTGTTCTTGGTTCCCAAAATTCAAATCTGTATAAAAACGCTTCGTTTCATTTATTTGACACCAAGTGCGCGTTGGCCCAGTGGTTAAGGCAAGGGAGTGTGACGTGTTACCAGAGTGGCACCGGTTCGAGCCTGCCCAGGACCATTATTTTTGCAAGTTTGAAAACTAACTTATATTTTCTTATTTTTCTTTAATATTTTCCATTCTATTTAATTTATTTTCAAATATTTTTATCATGCATCTAAAAAACACCAAAAATATTTATTTTTTTGCATAATCATCAGAAAAATGTTTATTTAATTTTTAATATAAAAATTATTATTTTTGCATGCATATTTAATTTAATTACTAATTAATCATTTAAATAACTTTTAATTGTTTTTAAATTATCAAATCAATTCCAAAAATTACCAGAAATTTATTTTATCATATTAATATCATTACTAACATAAAACCTTTTTCCTCATTCAAAAATATTTATTTTTACTAACATTTTCCTCTTATGCAACTTTCTCGTATTTTCCGATTTTGTATATGTTCACAGGTTATACAGTTTCGGACGATTTTTCTTGCTTTTCTTTTTCAATTATGTAACTGCCTATGGGATGTAATAGTTTAATTAGGGCTTTTATTTTCCGCACTCTCATTATGTATCTGCCCCAAAGCCATGTAATAGCGTAGGACATTTACTTTCCGCAATTTACTTTCTGCACCCTATAAACTGCTAGTAACTAGGTGTGTATGGAAAGATAAAAACGAACGTAGATCACTTCTAATTCCAAGATAACATATCTGAATTTGATACACTCTTCTCACACATGCACCCTTAGGGTAATTCTCTCTCGTTGCCTTTCGATTAAATGGTCAAGTCCCTCGAACGTAGAGGTATTCTAGCACCGTTGCCTACAAACAAATCATCATAGTCCCTTCGATACAAAGATCATAGACCCACGATGTCGCCTACGAATACATGATCTTGGCCCTCGATTGTTGCCTACGAAAAATGATGATAGTCCCTTAGAATGTGCTAGGATACTCCTACAAGTTTCCTTCTATGACCATACGATGTCCCTTCGAATGTCCCTTCTACATCCAACGAATAGGGTTACCTACCAACTAATGGTATGGATAGCATTATTCTAAAGGAAATGAAAATAACAAGAAAACGACCATTCTGAGTAGGTAATAAGACTTTTAGTTGCTTGCTCTATCAAAATACTTTTTACACCTCACACTTTTGTCAAAGTTCAAACTCTTTTCAAAACAAAACATTTCCGAACACTTTGTATACATTCCTACATGAATCATTACAAAGTCAAAGCGACATGCCTTTTTCAAAACATTTTTGTCAAATACACAGAAAGCACAATTTTAAAGTGATCTAAGAGCAACTAAGAGGCCGTAGAAAACTACGGATGAAAATGGGTGCTAATACCTTCCTTTTTCATAACCTTCTCCCTTACTCAGAATCTAACGAAGGTCTTTTCCTGTTCTTTTCACCTTCCCTTAATTGGATAAAAGAAAAGTCGGTGGCGACTCTTGCTATCCGCACATTTGCGATACAAAAATCTCAAAGTCAGTTCACCGTGTTACAACAGGTCGCACTAAGCCTCCTATACCGCACTAAGCGCGACCCAAACAAAAGCTTCCACGCTTAGCCTGCTCCGGACCGCGCTAAGCGAGACCTACAAATCAAAAGTCAGTACGTTTGGCGCTTAGCGCGCTCCTGGTGGCGCTAAGCGCGGTCTGGAATCTGCAAAAATGCTGTTTTTTTTGTCCGGATCACCTGTCCATGATGTTCTCATGCCGCAAATTGATCCATGCGGTTAGGCAACAGTTCCGTAAATTCTAGATGACTATTGAATGCATGAACATGAGAGGAATGCAAATCGATATGATAATTCCAATGTTCATGTGCAAAGACATAATTCATGAACATGCAAGGAATGGGAATCAAGATGATAATTCCAACGCTCATCGATGAAGCTAAATGCATGAACATGCAAGGAATGCGAATCAAGATGATAATTCCCATGTTCATGTGCAAAATTAGATGCATGAACATGCAAGGAAATGCAAATCAAAATGATAATTCCAATGATCATTTATGAAACTAAATGCATGAACATGCAAGGAATGCGAATCAAAACGATAATTCCAATGTTCATTTGTGAAATTATGATGCATGAGCACATTAAGAATGCAAGTTGATGCGACAATGCTAATGTCCGTAGATAGGATGATGTATGAACATGCCAATGATGTAAGTTGAAATAACAATCCTAATGTTCATATGATGATAATCGGTGCATGAACACGCCAAGGATGCAAGTTAGAGTAACAATCCTAATGTTCATATGATGATAGTCAATGCATGAACATGTCAAGGATGCAAGTTAGAATAACAATCCTAATGTTCATATGACGATAATAGATGCATGAACATGTCAAGGATGCAAGTTAGAATAACAATCCTAATGTTCATATGATGATAATCGATGCATGAATATGCCAAGGATGCAAGTTAGAGTAACAATCCTAATTTTCATGTGCAAAGGAACAATGCAAGCAAGTCATATTACCTAGAGGTATTGGAAACTCTCATTCAAGTCTAGGTTATGCATTAACACAAACACTTGGAATGTATATGCAATGGAATTATGTATAATGCATTGTGTGCCTAATGATCACAATGCTTTGAAACCTACATGTTGTCACACTTCGAATGCAAGTTATGCTTCAAGTCATCATGAATCAATGTAAATCAATCAATATAAATGCTTTCTAATGCATGAGCATGTGATAGATGATGCAAGATGCATGAATTTGTGACCTATATGCAAGAGAGATACGAATGCATAAAAGTATATGTATGCTATGTATAAAAATCCTCACACCGACACGAATAAGGCTGCCAAATCCAATTCAAATCGAATAATTCAAGAGTGAAAGTTCAAAAGTTAGAATCTACATTGAATTTGCATGCAATTTCTGTATTCAATTTCCAGAAAAGCTGAAAGTGAATAACAGCTTAAAATAAGTGCTTAATTGAACTAAACACTTACTTGAACTTGAAGTTTGAATCAAATTGAAGAGGAATTCCTTGTGCTCTTCAAAGAAAATACTAAATTAGCAGTGAATTGATGATAATCTTTGAAATTAACCTTGAATTCTTGAGGAAAACTTGAAATCTTCAATGGAGGATTGAAGAAAATGAAGAATAAATCCTTGAATCTTGAAATTAAAGAGAAATCAAGAGCAAACAGTTCCTTCCACGTCAAATTCTAGCAGAAGAAGGAGAAGAAGATTGAAATTCAATAAGAGAAGCTGCGATGACAGAAAACCAGAAATCACAGGGCGTGCTTAGCATGGAGAGGCGCGCTTAGCGCGATCTGTGGATGAGACCGGTGTCAGGCGGAGGTCCGGTGGAGGCCTGTGGTGGTTTCTTGGAGGGAAAGTTGCAGTTTGAACTTTGTTTTGAGTTTATGCTTTAGGTTTGAGAGAGAATTAAAGTGTGATTGGTAGTGAAAATTAAGCAAATGATTGTGTTGTTGTGATTTGTGAAGAGGAAAATCTATTTATAGTTTTAGGAGTTAGGCCTAAGAGCCATAATCAAGCCTAAATCATGATTATCCAAATAATTCTCGTAATTAATCCCAAACAGCCAAATATGTGCGGAATTTGAAGTCGGAATGTAAATGAAAAGTGTCCGGAATGCAATTTTGCATGAGCGAATCAAAATTTCGACTTGATCCGGTGAACGGTCCAGGAAATACGAATTTTTGAAGTTTCAGCACAGTATTTAGGCAACTGACACATGCAGAATTTTATTTGCGATCTTCTGAGATAACGCCTCAAACGAGGGTCTTCTGATCGAAATTTGCAAATAAGTATTTCGAAGACAATCAAAACTACCTAAGTTTGTGAACTTTTGACACTGGTCCCACCTCGTTTCGATGAAAATCGAGCGAGATATGATTTTTGGAACCTCACGCATCAGATGAAAATTGCTCGGTTCAGCCCAAAATCATCATCATAGAATAAAATTATGGTATTGATCGGTGAGGAATCAACTTCCGAGTTGAAAATGAAAGTTGTAGAGGAGTTCAATACGGAATTTTAGAAATCAACCCCGCTCAATTATGAGTTTCCATCTGGGAAATATAGACTTTTTAGTGGGCAGAATGCACAGTTCAGCACTAAAATTCAGCTTAATCCACTGGAGAAATCAATTCTTTGGGAACCTTCGTCACAAGAACTGTTTTCGGCTTTCAAACGAAAATTGTAGATAGTAATGAGAAGGAAATGTCAGTCGAAAATCGTCAGAAAATACCCGACGAGCTGAGAGATACGCCTTCTAGAGTGCCCAAAATATACTGAAAACTCAAAATCCGCTTTATTGAGAAATAAATGAGTAAACTCTTTTTGTTTGCCATTTGGAATACCTTGAACCTGGTAACCTCATGATCAATGCTTATGCATGTGACTACATGTATGTTTATGCAATCGAATTATAAGCCAAAAATGTAAGAAAAAAGAGGGTAAATTTTTGGGGTACAACAAATGTGCAAGGCTTTGTTGTGTTTCTTTCCGGCAGGAGTCAAATAGCATCAGAAAAGCCCAAACCATTGTCTGCGGTCAGGCGTGCAATAAAAATTTCGAATTGGTCAGCATAAGTATCTTGCGGTATATGAGTATTCTTCAGAAACTTCATCAAGGCTTTAGCATGAGCCTTAGAGCACAACAACAGAGCTAGCATGGAAATCCTTGACAGAGTCTGTCCTAACTGCTCCACAACATTGTAGTCGCTCGTTTTAATGATCTTCAGAATTTTCTCCATTTCTTGCTTGGAGGTATCTTCAGCAACTTCCTTTGGTACTTCTGTCTGAGCAGGTTGAGTCATTTTCTCTTTCCCTCGAGCCTCGGGAGTTGGTTCAGTATCAGGAATGCGAACTGGTGTAGTAGTATCCTTCGGAGGAGAGATATATGGAGAAAAAACTCTTCCAGTTTGGGTTACTTTGCTTAACCCGGTGATATTGTCTATGTCAGGATTTGTAGCTTTAACTGTATTGTCTTTAATGGTTAATGCTCTTGCTTGACGCTGTTCGCGGTAAAAAGTGACGAACGAGGGAATCAAATCGGAATTCGAATCTTAGGCTCAAAATGATTTACTCTTTTGATTTTTTTTGTTTTATAAGACGCCGCGAGCACCAAGCTTTATTGTTTCCAAACGAGAAAAGAAGATGGAAAAACGGAAAGTTGAAATACCCTAAATATAATATGCGATGTGACTAGCGTGAACTAGACTCAACGCATTGGGGAGAGACCTGGTTAAGGGGTTTGGTTATATAAATAGAAGGTATTAGCACCCTATATATCTATAGTTTTCTATATGAACTTTTTTATGCATATTTTGTATGTTTGTGTGTTTTATTTGCTACTCTATTTCGGGAAAGTTTCTCCTTTGGGTTTTAAGAAAGATAGGTTAGGCAGGATCCTAAGTTTTGTTATTATTATGCTCGCAAAGATCATTGGAATCCTCTAAATACATATCCCCTAGTGGGAATCAGAGCATCTATAGCTCAGATATAAGGAAACTAGGGTTTGTTTGGTTTTAGGGAGAAAGAAGTATGCTCGCCAAGGATGAGACCTTGTGCCTACGTATTCTCAAAGGGAGGTTGAGAAAGTCAGAGCAATCGTAGTTCCCACTTATGCTAGTGGAAGAAAAGGGTGTTATTATTTAAGAGACAAAGACAAATGTCATCTTAATGAAAAATGTATCTAATCTATTTTATCACATACATTTTTAAAAGGTTGATTGATTAAATCTTTCATTGTAAGCATTAGATGTTTTGCATGAGTGTACAAGTGTTACCACTTACAAGTTAAGAAAGATGTTTGAAAAATGTTTGAATCTTTAATTGTAAGCCTTCAGAGTTTCTCTTGAGTGTACAAGCGTTGCCACTTACAAGTAAAGATGTTTTCTTTGAAAAAAGATGTTGAATTTGAATTTTTTTTATTTGTATGTGATGTTATAGATGAGATACTTGTTCGATAGATATGATACATGTCTAAATCTCTAGGAGAAATTGATTATTGATAGGGGGATGCTTTTAAGAAGCCTATGGGTCCTTGTATTGTAAGTCCAAGAGGAGACATTCCGAGGGTCAACGAGTGTCATCGAGGGTCCTTATATGAAGCTCAAGAGGAAGCTATAGGGTATAGAAGGCTTGGCTTTAAGAGTGACTTCACCAGGAAACCATCCTCTTAGGATTCAAGAGTGATTTCATCAGGAAATCATACTCTTAGGATTTTATCCTAGCGAAGGTGATTCTTTGTATTAGAAGCCCAATAGGAGGCTGCAAGAGATTTCAAGATCTCTTTCTTGTATGATGACCAAGAGAAGGCTAAACTAAACGAGGAAGTTCTTTTGTACGAAGCCCAAGAGAAGGCTAACTCAACAGGGGAGTTCTTTTGTACGAAGCCCAAGAGGAGGTTAACTCAACAGGTGAGTTATCTTGTACAAAGCCGAAAATGAGGCTATGGGGAACCTAGTTGTTATACTAGTTGTTACGTTATAAATGAACAAGTATATGAATAAGTATATATGATAAAGTGTGTGTGTGTGTGTGTGTGTGTGTGTGCGCATTCACAGGAGTTTATGAAGGAAATATATAAACAAGTTTATAAAATAAGCAAATAAATCAAGTGTAACTTGAATATATACAAATGATGTGTGAAAATATAAACAAGTGTTTAAAACGAGCGGATAAGCTAGTATACTTGGATATATACAAAGGAGTTCATACTTACACGTTAAGGGAGACCCATTGGTTTAAGAGCAGTTTCACCAGAAATAATTCTCCTCTCAATACCAATGGAATCAGTGTATAAACAAGCAAATGAAAACAAAAGAACGAAGTTTGTTATACTTGAATATTTGCAAGGATGATTGAATATGTACAAGGAATTGAATATGTACATAAAAGGGTGGATATGTACAAGGAAATAAATATGTACATAGGAGGGTTTATATGTACAAGGAAATAAATATGTACATAAAAAGGGTTGGGACTTACACCGTGAGGGAGGCCCATGATCAATTTGATTTTGAAGAAACTCGAGGAAAAAACCTAGTTCGGTTTGTATTTTCAAATCAAATCGATCATGGAAAAGAGGTGTGTAAGTCAATTGAAATGTTTTTGAAAGTTTTGAAATAATTTTGAAAATTGAAATGTATTCACAAGAAGTTTTGAAAAAGATTAGGTTTGAAAATCGCAAAGAAAACATTTTTGAAGAGTATTAAAAATACTTAAAAACGTCTCATTTTTTACCTAATAAAAATATATCAAAAAGAAAAAAAATGGATTTTTTTTGAGATAATCATAAAATAGGTATATTAAGTGACAAGTGTGCAAAATATCATCTCAAAATGAGAAGTTTTGATTAGTTTTTGAAAATGTTGAAGTTTGATAAAAATGTGAAGAAAACAAGTAGTAAAAATTTGATTTTGGTCCTAAGGAGGTTTGAACTCAGGACCTTTGGCTTAGAAGTGAAAAGTTTTGCCACTGAGTCATGTGCTTGACTTGTTATTTATGCGCCTCCCTTTGATTATATTTAAAAACAAGTTTTGAAAATGTTTGAAAATAGTGAAAATGGAAGGTTTTGAAAAAAAAAAAGTCCCAAGGGGATTCGAACCCTGGACTTATGGCATGGCAAGGACATGAAAAACGCGTTGACTACCATTGGGGTGGCTATACATCCGTTTATGTATTTCACTTAAATTAATAATATTATAAACAAATTATTTGAATTTGAAAAACAAACAGAAAAACACGTGCATGAACATCATCTTCTCCAACCTTCATCAATTCATGGATTCTTCATTTCTCAACGAAATTAAAAGTTATAAACATCAAACTTACTCGTTTTGAACCCAGGAATATGATGGTGGTGTTTAATTTAATTTATTTTGAGCTTAAGATGATTCATTTTGAATGAGGATAGATGGACCCTAATTCTAAGAATCAATATGAAATCATGTATGGATCATGATTTGTGAAATTGATTGAGGGTTTGTGACCAATGAAGGTGCAGAAACAAGATGGCCAAGCAATTTTAAAATGGAAGGTATAAATTAAAGAGTTCAAAGTTGAGAAACTTACCTCTTCAAGTGAGAATATGATTCTTTCTTAGAGTGTTTCTAAAAGTGTTATGAAGATTGTTATAGCTTCACTGGACCTTATGGAAGGTATCTGGATGCTTAGCTTGAATTGAAATAGCCTGAATCGTTCCACCCAAGTCCAACTGCATCCACTTGGAGTGAGTTTCGAATTTGGTGATGGAGCTGTTACAGATGTGTTCCAGGTGTTTGGATCACTTCTATGAGGTATATGGATGATGTTTGAAGTGAAAGATTGAAGCTTGCACAAGTGGAATGGAAGTTTGGATGTTAAGGCTCAATTTGCAAGTTTATGGAGTTTGGATATGATTTATGAGTTTAGAGGTTTTTTGGGATGGCTTGAGGATTCCAACAACTTTTTAATGATATTTAGAAAGTGTTTGAAGCCTAAGATTGCTCAGAAATTGCAAGGCTTGGAGTTTTGCAATTTCTCCAACTTAGAAACTTGAAACTTAAGAAACAAGAAAGAAAGAAGGAAAGCTTGGTTTATGATGCTTTGGTGTGATTTGAGAGTGAAGTAGTGACTTTTATTTATAGGCAAAGAAGTTTGGCAAGCAATGGCAAGGATTGGCTTTAAATTTCAACTTGCCTTAAAGGGCAAGAAAGACATTTTTTCCATAAATGCACATGAAATCTTTTTTTTAACCATGGTTAAAATTTCAACTTGATCTTATCCTTATCTTAATCATTCTCATCTGATATTTATCTCTCAAATTCTATCTAATTTGATGACAAGGCTTCTAGAAGGAAGAAAATGCAAAAAAATGACCTATAATCTTGAAAAATGTCCTATAATTTATGCTTATGGAGCCTTAAGTTTCAATTTCAAAACCCTAGCTACACAAAGTATTTTTTAAAGTTCTTGGACATTTTGGAAATCTTGTAACAAGATATAAAACTTTCATATTTTGAGTTTTTCTTGAATCAAAATAGATCTAGGTCAACAATGGCCATGAAAATGATGAAAAACCTTGTTTTTAACACTTGAAAAAAATTTGAAGTGTTAGAAAAAATTTCAATCTTGACTTTTTGTTGACTTTTTCACACATTTTGATTTTTTATTATCATGATGGATCATTTGAAATGTATTGATGATTGAAAAAAATTTGGATTTGAAAAAGTTGACCAAAAAGTCAAAGTTTGACTTTTCTAAACAGTTGAATTTTCATCAAATGATTCAGATTTTCTCTGATGATCAATCATGATATTTGGAATATTTTGAACTAAGAAATTAGTTCAAGAGGTTGCATGGATAATTTTAAGATAAATATCCATTCATTGAGCAAAAATTCAATGATACACCATCCTCGATCAAAACCCTAATTGGTCGATTCAAGATAGATCTTGAGGAAATGATGGGAATTTTAAGATCAAATGTTGATGATTGATGAAGATAGATCAATTTAGGTGAGTGGATAATCAAAACCTAATTCATCATATCTTGAATAGATGAAAATTTTGATAAAAACCCTAATTTGACTCAAGGAGCACACACACGATGTATCCTGTGCTGGAATTGTTAGTGATGCAATGATGCATATATGGTGATATGAAATGGTATATTAGGTCAAAAATTTATGTATGACAAACTCCATGGTAGTAGACTTCGGCTCCATAATTCTAAGGTATAGCTTTGTTAGAGGAATATGGAATTGATTTAGGCAAGGTAATAATATGAGGTGCCACTCTGGGTGCAGGATCGGCAGAGGTGATCCTTATTGTGTTCACATCAACATATTCTTCGGGATAATCATCTCCCCATTCGGTTGCCTTGACGTATTCATTTGCGATCTTGTAGCTATCAGGAGTGGTATACTTCACCATGAAATCATACTTTCCACTTGGCTTCCCCAAGGTATCCCAAACTTCTGGTACGACTTCGCTTACGTCTTCGATCTCAGACTTTTAGAAACATCTTCGCACAGTCTCCCTACAGATGGAGATTTTAGGAATAACACTTCTCGGTTGTCCATCATGCATTGAACACGTTTCTTCAACCAAGCACACTCATCTGATTCAGATGCACACCAATGGCAGTCGTCAGGACATCCTAGAAATAAACTGGCTTGCAACAAATCTTTCTTGACATTCATCAGGGGAATGGTCAGCTCATTCATATCAAAAACATAGAAGTCATTATCAATGGTGTTGTCACTTTTACCATGGTCAGGCATTGGTGCGTTGATCACATTCAGGGTTTCGACATGAGGGTCAAATTCAATTTCCCGAGCTTCAATCATGTCTTGAATCTTGTTCTTCCGGGCCCAACAGTTATTGGTGCCGTGCTCTAGGCTGTTGGAGTAGTATGCACACCTTGCATTAGGATTGTGCTTTGGAGATGAGGGGTTGACGTGATGAGGAGGATCCCTCAAAGTAATCAACTCTGCTTTCAACATGTGTTGTAGTGGTTGAGATAATGGCATATTGATCTTCGTAAACTGTCTTCTTGGCGCGTTCTTCCCACGTGCATTGACTTGCTAAGGTTGCACTGGTGTGAGATTGGAGATTAGAACTGCCCCCACAGATTGATTGCGGTCAGTTTTGTCACGGCTCTTCTGACCATACACAGCATTGGCTTCTTTCTTCCCACAAAAATATCTCTTTACAGCGTTTGAGGATGTTTTGACTTGAATTATTCCGCTCTTGATTCTAGCTTTAATACATTTGCTTGTAAATATCAGCTCGGTAAATCTGGCAGAAGATTTTCCAATCAGATGATTGAATAATGGGCCTGTCAGCGTCCCCATGAACGTGTCAACCGATTCCCTATTAGACAAGGGTGGTTGAAATCTGCCTACTAGATCTCTCCATTTCTGGGCGTACTCTTTGATCTGCTCATCACGTCCCATAGCCATACTCTGTAGTTACATATGGGTGGGCGCCAATTCAGCATTGTACTGGTATTGTTTATAGAAAGCATCTGCCAAATCATTCCAGGTATGAATATAGGTATTCTCTAGCTGATAATACCACTCCAATTGTGTTCTGGACAAACTCTCTTGAAAGAAATGTATCCACAGCTTCCTGTCTTCAGTATGAGGATGGATCTTCTGAACATAGGAATTCAGATGCAGTTTCATGCAAGAAATGCCATCACAAGCAAAGGTATGGACCTTGAACTTGAGGGGAATTACCACTCCGGGAACTAGACTCATATCACTAAAGTTCAACCCTGATATTTTCAGATTCCCCACAACATTCAGGCGGTCTTCAAGTTGTTTGTACTTTTCTTCGTTATGAAACTGCTTGCTCATATAGTCTTCCTCTCCGTTTTCAGACACATGATGGCTTCCTTCATTGTTTTTGACGCTTCCTTCAGTTTCACCGCTCTTGTCTGAGAACTCAAGTTGTCTGACTACCTTGACTGGACCTCTGTACCTTTTCCCCATGTTGAGGATTCCAATGGTCTTCTTTTTTTTATGATGAGCTTCTTTAGATCTTTCTGACATTGGGCCAAATTAGTGAACATCTCTTGGAACTAAACGTTCTGAGCCTGAAGATCTTTAATAGTTTGTTCGAGAGCCATTTCTGCTGAAATAAGCAGCGAGAGAAGAAGAAAACTGGTCTTCATAGTACATGTTATGAAACGATATGCTATGATATGCAATGTTATGCAATGTTAGGCAATTTTACGTTTTCAAGGACCTTAGGAATTTAAATTTGATAAACAGACAAGAGCAAACTTTTTATTAGTTGATTTAGCAAGTACAAATGAAATTCAAGTACAAAAATTGAAATTCCTAGTGCTTAGGCCTCCCATGGGCGCTTCCTCTTTGTGTTGAAGTAGGTGTTGATGCCTTGCTACTTGTGAAGTTGCTTTATCAGCTCGAATACTCTTTTCTCGCTTGCATAGCACTGGGCTTCGAATGTATTCCTTTCTTCGTTGAGTTGAATCCAGGATCTCTTCAATTCTTTAAAATCAGTAGGCATGTCTGGATGAAGATTGGTATAGGGTTTGTCACCTGCATCAACAGGTTCCATAATTACTGGCAGGATAGCAGTATATGGCATCATAAGGTTTTGAGCGCGAGCTCGCACCCATTTGAGGTAAGGTTCCCAGGAACAAAATTTTTATGCCCCAAGGTTTTGGTGTCAGTTTTCTTCACCATGCCCCAAGCGTGCACAAATCTTTGGTGATAACCTTGGAGATCATTGTCGTAGTCAAATACGATGTCTTGGAGAAGCATATCATGAGGACCATCTCTTAGAGCATAACAAAACTATCATAATGCTGGAGAAGGGTTGTAGGTGACACCTCCCTTTATGCCAAGGAGTGGTACATTAGGGAATTATCCACAACGTTCAATGAAATTGAAGTCCTTTTAAGAGTAAAGAAACCAACGGATATCTGTATGAGAGAGTGACATCAGCCTTTGAGACCACTTCAACCTTTGTTCGTTTTTCATTACTGATTGAGGAAGGTGCGAAATAAACCACCTGGATAATAACAGTATGCAACACATGAGAGTTTATTGTCTTTTCATAGTAAAAGTGTAGAGAGAATGCAGAATATCTCAAAGTAAGGTAGACACAGGATTATGAGTGAGGAATATCTTGATGGAGTTCACGTTAATGAATTGATCTGGATTAGGAAATAACACCGAACCATAGATTAGAAAAGCCAAAACTTCTTCGAAAGCATGGAAACTCATAAACTTTAGGAATTCTCGAGCTTTCTTTATCAAAAACTTAGCAAGAAAGCCCTTAACTCCACTTCTTGTCTCCCAATTATCTTCAATGTCTGATCGCTTTAGATGTAACACTGATGCGATTTCTTCGAACTTCAGAAATTTTTCTGAACCGATGAATGGTATTTGATCAAGAATGGGTATCCTAAGTAGCTTAGAGAATTATTCCAATGTAGGTACCAATTGATAGTCTGGGAAAGTAAAGCAGTGATGCTTCGGATCAAAGAACTGGAATACGACGCTCATCATATCTTCTTCAAAATCGGAGGTAACCAAGTTGAGTAGATAACCTTGCCTCTTAATGAAATGAGAGTTATCAGGAATTTCTGAGACTAACTCCTTGAGTTGAGAAGGTATATCTACAAGTTGATTCAGATAGTCTTCCTGGAAGCCATAACCCTACAACACAGAGCAAAGATAAATTCCTAGGTCCTTGAAATGGTTAGAAATGATATGATGTTATGATGTTATGATGTCATGTTTAAATAGCAAGCACAAACAATTCACCCAATAGCCCTAGGTTTAAGGCTTCATGAGGTATAGGGATTTACCTTACCGGAGTTTGAGTGGGTTCAACCTGTCCTATAATAGTAACCGGGTTCTAGGAATCTCAAATCATCGATCTTTCTCGCAGGCTTTATTTCAATATGACTAACAAATGGTTGACCAAAATATCTCGAAAGTTGAATCTCAATGAGCGTAGCATCGAGTATCAACCAACCTCAGTTTCCACCGAAGCCGGCTATCTCACTACCTTCTAATGGCTAAGATGGGTCAATTAGGGTTCTAAAGTTGAGTTAGTACTTATGACACCACACAGACGCCAAATATTTCCTCAACTGAACATAAGGAACATCAGGACATCCAAAGTGTCACACTAACCGTAGCCATCATTTTAACCACTTCGATTTACGCCTAACACTCGCGATGATATATTGATACTTACATAAGGAAGCCTTGATCCGGGTGTAGGATCCCCCACAAATATAATACCCAAGCATCCCTTAAAACTAAAGCAGACAAAGAAAATAGAAAGCAATAAAGTGATTTAAAATCCTAAGGTAGCCTCTCTTTAGGTATTCCCCAGCAGAGTCGCCAGTTCTGTAATACGGTGGGAGAACTAACTTGTTTGTTTTGCGTTTTATCGCAAATGTCGCGGATAGAAAGAGTCGACACTGAATTTTATTTTATCCAATAAAGGGAAGGTGAATAGAACAGGAAAAGACCTTCGTTAGATTCTGAGTACGGGAGGAAGTTATTAAAATGGAAGGTGTTAGCACCCTTTCCATCCGTAGTTATCTACGGGCTCTTAGTTGTTTAGCTCACTTTGAAAAAATTGCTTTCTGTGTTTGTGATTTGAAAAGTGTTTTAAAAAGGACATTTCTCTTTGACTTCGTAATGATTCTCGTTGGAATGTATACGAAGTGTTCGAAAATGTTTGTTTGGAAAATGTTTAACTTTGTAATTATTCTCGCTGGAATGTATACAAAGTGTTTGAAAAGATAATTTTTGAAAATTATGAGGTCATACATTTTGTACTTTTTATCCATTCAATCCTCAACAATGTTATTTTTTAAAATGAACTTATGATCTCATGAGGGAGATTTTACAGGATAACAATTACTAGCCAACAAGAAGAGGAAATTCTCAATTGAGTATAAGGACTAAAACCATCCGAGCATAATCCAAAACTGGTATTTCTGGGTTCTACTACAAATTCTAGATGTGTTTTATCAAATTGTTTTCATGCCTTGCCATTATGAATGATGTATCATGCATGAGCTAATTATGTTTGTTTGATGTCATGTTATTTAGCTTGTACTATGCATTGATGCAAACATTCTTTGCAACCTAGGTATTATTTGCAGATAGAACATGCATTTCACTATAACTCATTTTTGCTTTTGATCAATGCCTTTACTGTGAACTATATACCTCAAACTCTTACAAAACTTAGATTTCTCAAATTCCCTATCATTTGTATCAAACTCATTGTCACAAAACAACATTGTAACCTATCCAATGCAACAATCAATCATTTTTTACTTCTAGTCCCAACTTCGACACCATCCTTTTTGAATCACAATAATTTGTAGGCATATTTTCTTTTACAAGATTCGCGTCCAACATTATTTTTGAAATGAACTCCGAACACTAATCATGAACATTCCAATTTGACTTTGAAGCCAATAGCCTCACACATATTGATTGCATAGAGTCCTAAAACTACTCAAACAACAATATTATTTATTTCTTTTACTAAATGATAAAACTCTTGCGTTTTCTCATTCAGGAGGTCTTCCGCATCAAAGTCTTGAGGTTCATCATAAGCCACATTCACCCCAAATGTGCCACTGACTATATCCTCTACTAGATTAAATTTTTTTTTATATAACTGTTATGATTTACTCCTTAAAGCATCTTTAATCATCTCTGGTCCAATATGTGTTTGCCTGCTATAAACCTTTATATTCGTCTCTGGCAATTTTTCTCTATTAGATGTCCAAACCCAATAATTTGTCCTAATATAATACCCAGTCTCTCCAAGTGACATTTAACTTCATGTGGGCCATTAATTATATTAATGCAACCACACTTTAAATACGGACATGTTACACCTCATTTGCTTTGACAACATTCTTTAGCAAATACATATGTGAGAAACCTGACAACTCCCTCCTTAAAATGTGACTTAAACCCACATCTTCTGAAAAAAGTTCTATCATACATCTAACTACAATAGAATTGATAATAATTCATACTCTACATGTATAACATTGTTCATATTTAAGTTTATTAAATAAAAGAGAGATTAATCTATCGATAAAATTTTATACTTTTATCGATAACATCGGATAACACACACACACACACACACACACACACACACACACACACACACACACACACACACACACACACACACATATATATATATATATATATATATATATATATATATATATATATATATATATATATATATATATATATATATATAATTTCATGTTGTTTCTAAAAATATAACATATATTTCTAAAAGTAGAACATAAATTTTTAAAAATAGAACATACATTTTTTATCAATAACATCTTATAACCAACATTGTTTTTCTAGAAATAGAATATATATTCACTTATTCTAAAAAATGCTTTTTGTTTTTTTAACATATATATTCACTTATTCTAATATTTATTTTAAATTTTTATCAATAACTTCATATAACTAACATATATTCACTTATTATATAATATTTATTTTTTAAAATAAATAGATGTTTTTAATATTTAATATATTTTTAGAAAAGCGTATATTCTAATTTTTATCTTTTCTAAATAAATATACATTTTTATAAACTTTTACTTTTAAAAATCTTTTATTGAAAACATATTATTTTAGAATATATCATTTATTAATATATCAAGATTTTGTGATCATTAAGGCTTTCAACATCAATATCCACCATCATAAGGCTCCTAGGTTTTTTGAAGTCATCAAACCACCTTCCTTGCAAAATTAGTTAAAGTATAATACAAATGGATCTTCTATGGAGAACCCTGAATTTTATTTTGTTTACAGTTGTCTTTTCAAGAGCTGCAATGGTGACTGCAAGGCTCTCTTTAACTAGATGATTTTTTATATCTCATATTTACAAAAGGGTAACCATTGTGTGTACGCTCTAGTTAACTTAGGATTGTCTTTACCTAATTTCACTTGGTTGTTAGAATGTATAATTCATGTTCAGTCGAATTGGCTTTGTATGCTAGTCGAACTAGCCAATGGGTGTGAGTTGGTTGGACTAGACAGAATTTTGAATTGCATAGAATCATAGTGTTATAGTGTGTAGAAATGTTTTGGGCCTTGATTGCTTTGGGCTTTAGTTTAGTTTCTCTTTGGGCCTGCGAAATGTGTCTATATAAGGAGCATTTCTTTGAAATCACAAAAAATCAATAAATAATTGTAACACGGTGGGAGAACTGACTTGTTTGTTTTGCATTTTATTGCAAATGTTGCGGATAACAAAAGTCGCCACCGACTTTTCTTTTATCCAATAAAGGAAAGGTGAAAAGTACAGGAAAAGACCTTCGTTAGATTCTGAGTATGGGAGGCAATTATAAAAGGGAAGGTGTTGGCACCCTTTCCATCCGTAGTTATCTACAGGCACTTAGTTGCTTAGCTCACTTTAAAAAAGTTGCTTTCTGTGTTTGTGATTTGAAAAGTGTTTTGAAAAGGACATTTCGCTTTGACTTCGTAATGATTCTCTTTGGAATGTATACGAAGTGTTCGGAAATGTTTGTTTGGAAAATGTTTAACTTTGTTATGATTCTCGCTGGAATGTATACAAAGTGTTTGAAAAGAGAGTTTTTGAAAAGTGTGAGGTGTGAAAAGTATTTTAATTGGAGAAAGCAACAGAGTCTTATTACCTACTTAGAATGGTCGTTTCCATGTTATTTTCCTTCTCCTTTAGAATAAGGTTGTCCATACCATTAGTTGGAAGGTAGCTTTATTCGTTTGGATGTGAAGGGACAATCGAAGGGTCATCATCGTATGGTCATAGAAGGCAACATGTAAGGATACATTAGCAATTTCATAGGGACGATCATCACTTATTTGTAGGCAACAATCGAGGGACGAGCTCATATATTTGTAGGCAACATCGAGGGTCATCGAGGGACTATGATCTTTATATAAAAGGGACTATGATGATGTTATTCATAAGTGTCTTTGCTAATGGTATCCCTACGTTCGAGGGACATGACCATTGTATTCAAAAGGCAACAAGAGAGGATACTCTAAGGGGGTGTGCAAGTGTGAAAGGTGTGTTTAATTCAGATATTTTAGTCTTAGAAATTAGGGTTGTCTAAGAGTTGATTTTATCTTGCCATACAAACCCTAGTTACTATACAGTTAATATGTACAGAAAAATAAAATGCGGAACGTAAAGTGCTAAAAATAAAGTCCTACGCTATTACATGGATTTTGGGCAGATACATAATATAGGTGCGGAAAGTAAAGGTAGAAAATATAAATCTACGCTATTACAGAATAAACCTTGCGACCTATACATCGTTTTCTAGAATTGTAAATGCGAAATAGTAGACAAATAATCACAATAATAAGAAAAATGTTAGTGAAAATGTTTTGGAAATTAGGATAAAGGTTTTTTAGGGTTAGTACCTAATTACAAGAAAGAAAACTATTTTTTTGGAATTTTGTGGATTGATTTTAATTAGAAAAACCCTAAATCTAATTAATTAGTATTTAATTAGAAAAAATAATTTAAATGTGAAGAAAAAGAAAATATTTTTGTGTCAAAAATTAAATAAAGGTTTTAGAAACCTAAATATAAAATTAAAACATTTTTTAGAGTTTTAGAAAATAGTTAAAAAATTAATTGAAAAGAAATTAAATTGGTTAGAAAATTGAAAAGAAATAGAAAAAGTTAGAGAAAACAAGTTGTAAAAAATAGGAATGGTCCCTCGAAGTGTTGAACTCAGGACCTTGTGGTTGTTGAGCCAAAACAATACCATTACGCCACTTGTTTGTGGTGTTCAAAACACACCTTTGTTTGTATATAAGTGTTAACTTGTGAAAATCAGAAAATTTGAAATTTTTTGGCAAAGGGCAGGTTCGAACCAGCGACTTGATTGAGGGAGGGACATAGAGCGCACATGTGTTACCACTGGGGTGGTGATACATCCACTTATTTTAATGAAAGCATAAATATATAAGTGTAATAAAAATCAGAAAATCATAACAAACAAAACACATGCGCACGTGGGACCCTGGATGTTTGAACGGATGAACTAGATCGTTCCACGCTTGCCCTCGCTGGTAAAGCAAAAGTCAGAGATGCCGGAGCAAGGGTCCGGTCATCTTCTCCGACTGCCTCCAAGATCAAACCTGCAAAAATAGTGAGAATAAAAGCAAAAGGAGGACCTTACCCCCCGTAATTTTAGGGCTGTGAATTCAATGGTGGCCTTGGTTTGGCTTGAAAGTTCCTGGAAATTGAAACACAAAGCTACAAAAAGTTTATGCCCTAACAATGGCACAACATGATTTGGGAGTTCTAAACCTCATGCGATGGATCAAACCTGTTCTATGACATCTGAAGAACGCATTAATAGGGTTAGTTGTTATTGAAACACGATAAAAATAAAAATTAGAGATTCATGAATGTAATGCAATCGGAGTTCATGTGTGAAATGTTTCAGAGCGTTTTGGCCATGGATAATGATCCGTCCTTACCCTACTATACCTTAGGAGACGATGAGTGCTTGGAATTGATTGAAGATGGATGGAGATTGAAATTCGAACGTGTCTCAAACTTAAGAAATTTGAGAGCTCCGGCTAGGGTTCTTAGGGCGTGCAATCCTTGTTCTTGATGTCTGAATGTATTAGGTATATAAAAGGCATGAGGTTAGGTCAACAAACTTGGTGACATATATTGCATTGATGGAGAAAATATTTGATTTGGAAATCAAACTTAATCTTTCCAAAATTGATCAATATCATGTTAATTTATTCTTGCACTAATTTTTCCACTTACATGGGCTTCCTTGGTCCTCAAGACAAATAGAAATCAAGCCCACACGCCCTTCCTTGTATTCTTGCATTGTATTTTAATTAACTTTGAATTTTAATGATTTAATTCAAAAGTAAATAAAATAAATGGCAAGGTGGCGTGTAATTGGACTTATAAGTCATGGACAATCTCAAGAATAAGTTTGGATCACAAAAACTTAGGCCCATTTAGAAAATATTTGAATTTGCTAAGTATTTCTCTTCATGCACTTCTTTAAAAATGCCAAACTTGCACAACTTGTATCTTGCTCAATTTTCAACATTTTTAAGTGTTCATGGACTTTTTAGAAATATCAAGATATCCTCTAAACAATAATTTTGGTTTCATCTTCATTGAAGTTTCCATGTTCATGTACACTTCTTTGCAAAAAGATGACTTTTTGTTGACTTTTAGAAGGACCTATAATATCTTGATCCATAACTCTCAAATGAAGCATTTTTGGCCAAAGCTTGTGAGACATGAAGTTTTAGAGAATTGAATTCTATTTAAAATTAGCTGTCATGGAAAAAAAATTGATAAAGTATGTGAGAGTTATGCCTGGTCAAAGTTCTGTTGACTATTTGTCCAAAAACCATAGTTTGGAAACTTTGACTTTTGATCAAACCTTGAGTTTTCTTGATAGATCATGATCAAAACTTGATCAAATGATGAATGTGACTTCAAAATCTTGATGTTGACCAAAAATAATGAAGTTTGACTGTATGTTGACAATAGTTGACTTTTTATCCAATACAATTGATTTTTTTCAATCATCTGAGAAATTGACTGAGCAAACTTGAACTGTGAGGCTTGAAACTTGCATGGTGATACCTTGAGACATATGAGGATGTATTATGACCACTTGAGGCACTATAACTTGATTTTTCTTAAGAGAAGCAAAACCCTAGTTGTGGGTTGGTTGCTTAGGAGAGAGTTTGTTTGGTCAACCCTTGAGGAATTCATGAGTATGGAGATCTGGATTGACTTGGGAAATAAAAGGGAACATTTTGGGGTATAACATTTGCCCCTGTTCAATATTCTTGTACCTGAAGGGTTAGATTGGTATACTTTCCTTTCGTGACCTGAAGGTAGAAGATGATTGAACACTCGAGTACACCTGAAATTTTGCACTCGCTGGTGTGTGGAATGGGATCGTCAGTTGACGATGCACTGAAATGGGCTTATAGATGCCATTTGTAAAATCTAATGCTGGGGACTGAGTCGTACGTTAGACTCCATGTCTATTTTGGAATGAGGTTACTGATATGTATTGATTTTTCACCAGATATGCAGTATTATGGAGGTGTAGAGATATCGACATATAGTCGAAGATGGGATTAAAGATGCCATCTGGAGTAGTTGATGATAAGAGAGAGTTAGAATAAACCTTCGTCTTGGCTTTATCTGAAATGAAAATTCGTTAGGATGTAGGTAGTTTTCCCATCTTGTTTCGGGTATTAATCTGTATCATGTTGTTTGTTGATAAACTTGTCTAGTCGTTCAGATAGTTTTCCTGTCTTGTTTCGGGAATTAATCTTTGACCGTTTATCTGGAAATTTGTGTATAATTTTCACCTGTTTGAGAATTTAACTTGAAAGGATGAGGTTAGTCTTATTCATGTTATGATGCATGCGAGTATATAATAATGCTCGTGAATGATATATGCACATGTTATGATAGTGCATGAATTATGTATGAATGTAGATGCTTTGGTATTTCAAAACATATCCATCTTGAAGAAGACGGGAATGTTCTGCCGAAGATCTTTGATTTCTGCTTGGGGATTAGTTGTTGGAGACCCTAACTAGGGAACAAGAGATATGTAAATTCCTCTGATGCACTATCTGACCAAGTTTCGGGTCTGGATATTGATGTTGTTGGGGAATGATAATCCTTGAGAGATACTCAGCTAGGGATGAACATCTCGTGTACGAATCTTGCTGGGGAAATATGTGATCTTGTACAACCTATTACTGCTCGAAGACTGAAATAATAAGTTGATTGATTATTGGTTACCTCTCGGGGACTATTATACCCCAAAATTTTCCCTCCTATTTCTCAAGACACTCCACATCTCTATACTCAAGAATTTCTCAAGGGTTGACCAAATGAACCCTCTCCTAAGCAATCAACCCAAAACTAGGTTTTTGATTATTTCAAGCCAAAAATGAGTTCTAATACCTCAAGTGGTCATCATACCTCCTCATATGTTTCAAGGTATCATTATGTCAAGTTTCAAGCCTCACAGCTCAAGTTTGACGTCAATTGTGGTCAACATACAGTCAAACTTCATCATTTTTGGTCAACATCAAGATTTTGAAGTCACATTCATCATTTGATCAAGGGTTGATCATGATTCATCAAGAAAACTCAAGATTTGATCAAAAGTCAAAGTTTCCAAATTAGGGTTTTTAGACAAAAAGTCAACAGAACTTTGACCAGGCATAACTTTCACATACTTTATCAGAAATTTTTCCACAAAGCTCATTTTAAAGAGAATTTAATTCTCTACAATTTCATGTCTCACAAGCTTTGGCCAAAAATGCTTAATTAGAGAGTTATGAATCAAGACATTATAGGTCCTTCTAAAAGTCAACAAAAAGTCATCTTTTTGCGGAAAAGTGTACATGAAAATGGAAACTTCAATGAAGATGAAACAAAAATGAGTATTTAGAGGACATATTGAGATTTTTATAAAAAGTCCAAGAATACTTAAAAATGTTGAAAATTGAGCAAGATACAAGTTGTGCAAGTTTGGAATTTTTGAAGAGGTGCATGAAGAGAAATACTTAGCAAATTCAATTTTTTTCTAAATGGGCCTAAGTTTTTGTGATCCAAACTTATTCTTGAGATTATCCATGACCTCCAAGTCCATTTATACACCTCCTTTTTATTTATTTTATTTATTTTGGATTTAATTCATTTAAGTCCAATTTTAATTAAAATAAAATACTAAAATCAAATTAATTGATGCAAGGCTGGATATTTGTCATTCTTCAGGTCCAAGATAGTCATGCTAGCTAGCCAATTTCGTTCAAAAAAAATTGATTGCACAAGATTGAGACTAATTTGGAAGCTTTGGATGCAAATGTGAATGATTTTCAAATCAAATATTTTCACATTGAATGCAATATATTTTCTTCTCAATTCTTGACCTAAATGCTTCCTCTATATATTCATAAGATGTTCAGATCACAAGGGACGAATTTTTGAAGGCACAAGAACCCTAACCTAACTTGAAAAAACTCGTGGTGCACAAGCAACTAGCAGCCAAGGTTTTGCATCAATCCAAGCCCAACAAAGTGTTCCAACACGTTCCTTGATGTCCTCTGATTCATTCCAGACTCCGGCAAGTGAATGAAGCACCCTGAGCAGTAAGATCACAATCTCGGTTTCATTCATATTTTTGAAATTCGACTTCATTCATACACACGTTTTCAATTGAATTTGATTATATATTTGTGTTTGTATTGTTATTTTGATGCTTTCTGTGCCATTTAATTTGAGTTTGAGTACAGGATGAAGAATCCACCATGGCTAGGGTTCATAGCTCAGAATTAGGGCTTTACGTTTCAGCCAAAATTAGACGAAACCAAGGGCATGGTTGTGCTCAGGAGATCAAACCCAATCGATCCATGTCCTCACAACTAATTTTTATTTCGTATTTTGAGTTTTGTGATTTGAAGGATTTTTAGCTACGGATGAAGGTCGTGGATAAAGCCTTTACCCACGAATTGACCGTCGGTATAGGTCCTGAGAAATTAAAGAAAAACCCAAAAAATATTTTCTTTTTACAAATAGGTCAGAAAAATCTTTATTTTAATTTTTATCATTAAAAAATTCTTTTTTTTCCTTTTATTTTAATTAATTGTTAATTAACCATTAAAATTAACTTTTAATTATTTTTCTAGTTAAAATATTTCCAAAAAATTCACAAAAAATGTTTTCTTTCTTGTAATTTGGTTTAGTAACCCTAAAAACATTTTTATTAATTTCCAAAACATCTTCATTAACATTTTTCTTATTATTCTGATTATTTATTTACTATTTCGCACTTTAAATATTATAAATCGATGTATAGGTCGCAAGGACATTTTTGTAATAGTGTAGTTACTTTCTGTCTTTACTTTCTGCACCTCCTATTATGTATCTGCCTCAAAGCCATGTAATAGCGTAGGGTTTAATTTTCCGCACTTTACTTTCTACACTCTCTCATAAACTATATATATTTAACTGCTAGAAATTAGGGTTTGTATGGCAAGATTAAAAACAATCTTAGAGCAACCCTAACAATCAAGATAATATATCTGAATTCAACACACTCTTCACACATGCATCCCGTTAGGGTATCCTCTCTTGTTGCCTTTCGAATATAATGGTCATATCCCTCGAACGTAGGGGTACCATTAGCAAAGACGCTTACGAATAACATCATCATAGTCCCTTCGATACAAAGATTATAGTCCCACGATGACCCTCGATGTTGCCTACAAATATATGATCTCGTCCCTCAATTATTACCTACGAAAAGTGATGATCGTTCCTTCGAATTGCTAAGGTATGCTTACATGTTGCCTTCAATGACCATATGATGACCCTACGATTGTCCCTTCACATCCAATGGATAAAGTTTCCTACCAACTAATGGTATGGTTAACCTTATTCTAAAGGAGAAGGAAAATAACAAGAAACAACCATTCTGAGTAGGTAATAAGACTCCACTGCTTGCTCCAATCAAAAATACTTTTCACACCTCACACTTTTCAAAAACTTTTCAAAAACACTTTGTATACATTCCAGCGAGAATCATTACAAAGATAAAATTTTTCCAAACAAACATTTCAGAATACTTCAAATACATTCCAACGAGAATCATTACGAAGTCAAAGTGAAATGTCTTTCAAAATAATTTTCAAACTACACAAATACATAAAGTAATTTTTCAAAAGTGAGATAAGAAACTATAAGCCCGTAGATAACTACGGATGGAAAAGGTGTTAACACATTCCTTTTTCATAATTGCCTCCCGTACTCAGAATCTAACAAAGGTCTTTTCTTGTTCTTTGCACCTTCCCTTTATTGGATAAAAGAAAAGTCGGTGGTGACTCTTGTTATTCGCAACATTTGCAATAAAACGCAAAACAAACAAGTCAGTTCTCCCACTGTATTATAGAACTGGCGACTCTGACGGGGACACTACCTAAAGGGAGGCTACCTTAGAGTTTTAGATCACTTTATTGCTTTCTATTTGCTTTGTTTGCTTTATTTTTAAGGGATACTTAGGTATTATATCTGTGGGGGATCCTACCGCCGAATCTAGGTTTCCCTTAGTAAGTAGCAGTAGATCATCACGACTGTTAAGCGTAAACCGAAACGGTCAAAATGATGTCTATGTTAGTGCGAAACTTTGGATATCCTAATGCTCCTCATGTTCATTTGAGGAAGTATTTGGCGTCGGCGTGGTGTCATAAGCACTAACTCAACTTTAGAACCCTAATTGACCCATCTTGGCCATTAGAAGGAAGTGAGATAGCCGGCTTCGGTGCAGTCTGAGGTTGGTTGATACTGGATGCTACAATAATTAAGATTTGACTTTCGGGATGTTTTGGTCGACCATTTGGCAGTCGTACTGAAATAAATCCACGAGAAAGATCGGTGATATGAGATTCCTAGAACCTGGTAACTATTATAGGACAGGTTGAACCAACTCAAACTCCGGTAGAGTAGACACCTATACCTCATACAAGCGTTAAACCTAGGGTTATTGTGTGAATTGCTTGTGCTTGCTATTTAAACATGACATCATGACATCATAACATCATAACATCATAACATCATATCATTTCTAACTATTTCAAGGACCTGGGGATTTATCTTTGCTCTTTATAGTAGGGTTATGGCTTCTAGGAAGACTATCTGAATCAACTTTGTGGGTATACCTTCTCAACTCAAGGAGTTCATCTCAGAAGTTCTTGATCACTCTCAGTTCATCAAGAGGCACAGTTATCTACTCGACTTAGTTACCTCCGGTATTGAAGAAGATATGATGAGCATCGTATTCCAGTTCTTTGATCTGAAGCATCATTGCTTTACTTTATCAGACTATCAGTTGGTACCTACAATGGAAGAGTTCTCTAAGCTACTTGGGATACCCATTCTTGATCATATACCTTTCAACGGTTCAGAAAAAGTTCTAAAGTTTGAAGACGTCACATCAGCTTTACACCTAAAACGGTCAGACATAAAAGACAATTGGGAGACAAGAAGTTGAGTTAAGGGTTTGCCTTCTAAGTTTCTGATAAATAAAGCTCGAGAATTCCTAAAGGCTATAAGTTTCCATGCTTTCAAAGATGTTTTGGCTTTGCTAATCTATGGTTTGGTGCTATTTCCTAATCCAAATCAATTCATATACAAGAACGCCATCAAGATTTTCCTCACTCATAATCATGTGCCTACTTTACTTGGAGATATTCTATGTTCTCTCCACACTCGTACTATGAAAAGACAAGGAACGCTCATGTGTTGCATACCAGTATTATCCAAGTGGTATATTTCACACCTTCCTCAATCAGTAATGAAGAACGAACAAAGGTTGAAATGGTCTCAAAGGTTGATGTCACTCTCTCATTCAGATATTCGTTGGTGTCTCTACTCTCAAAAGGACTTCACTTTTATTGAGTAATGTGGAGAATTCCCTAATGTACCACTCCTTCGCATAAGGGAGGTATCACTTATAAACCTTCTCTAGAATTGCGACAGTTTGGTTATGCTCAAAAAGATGGTCCTCATGATATGCTTCTCCAAGGCATTGTGTTTGACTACGACAACGATCTCCAAGGTTATCGCCGAAGATTTGTGCGTGCTTGGGGCATGGTGAAGAAAACTGATACCAAGACCTTGGGGTACAAAATTCTATTCCTTGGGAACCTTACCTCAAATTGGTGCGAGCTCACACTCAAAACCTCATGATGCCATATACTGCTATCCTGCCAGTGATTATGGAACCTGTTGCTGTAGGTGACGAACCTTATACCATTCTTAATCCACACATGCCTACTGATTTTGAAGAATTAAAGAGATCTTCGATTCAAATCAAAGAAGAAAGGGATACATTCGAAGCATAGTGCTCTGCAACCGAGAAAAGAGTATTCGAGTTGACGAGGCTGCTTCACAAGGAGTAAGGCATCAACACCTGCTTCATCACAAAGAGGAAGCGTCCATGGGAGGCCAAAGCACTAGGAATTCCTTTTCTTTTGTACTCGAACTTTCATTTGTACTTACTAAGTCAACTAATATAAAAGTTTGTTTCTTGCTTGTTTAACAAATTTAAATTCCCAACATCCTAGAAAACATTGCATTGCATAACATTGCATATCATAGCATATCATTTCATAATAGGTACTCTAAAGACCGATCTTCTCATTCTCTCGCTATTTATTTCACGAAATGGCTCTCGAACAAACTGTCAAAGATCTCCAGGCTCAGAACGCTCAGTTCCAACAGATGTTCACCTATCTGGCCCAAGGTCAGAACGATCTGAAGAAGCTCATCATCAAAAAGAAGAAGACCATTGGCATTCTCAACATGAGGAAAAAGTAAAGAGGTCCAGTCAAGGTATTCAGACATCTTGAGTTCTCAGACAAGAGCGGCGAAACTGAAGGAAACATAAAAAAACAATGAAGGAAGCCATCATGAGTCTGAACACGAAGAGGAAGACTATATGAGCGAGCAACATCCTAACATCGAAAAATACAAGCAACTCGAAGATTGTCTGAATGCCGTGGAGAATCTGAAGATGTCAGGGTTGAACTTTGATTATCTGAGTTTGGTTCCCGGAGTGGTGATTCCCCACAAGTTCAAGGTCCCTACCTTTTTTAAGTATGATGGCATTTCTTTCTCGAAGCTGCATCTGAAGTCCTATGTTCAGAAAATCCATCCTCATACTGAAGATAAGAAGCTATGGATACATTTCTTTCAAGAGAGTTTGTTTGGAACATAATTGGAGTGGTATTATCAGCTAGATAATACTCACATTCATACCTGGAATGATTTGGCAAATGATTTATACAAACAGTACCAGTACAATGCTGAATTGGCACCAACCCGTATGCAAATGCAAAGCATGTCTATGGGCCGTGACGAGAAGTTCAAGGAGTATGCTCAGAAATGAAGAGATCTAGCAGGCAGAGTTCAACCACCCTTATCTAATAAGGAATTGGTTGATATGTTCATGGGGACGCTGACATGCACATTCTTCAATCATCTGATTGGAAACTCTTCAGTCGGATTCATCGAGCTGATATTCACAGGAGAATGCATCGAAGCTGGAATCAAGAGCGTAAAGATTCAAGTTGAAACATCCTCAAATACTGCAAAGAGATCTTTTGGTGGGAAGACAGAAGCCAATGTTGTGTATGGTCAGAAGAGCCATGACAAAGTTGATCGCAATTAATCTGTGGAGGCAGTTCTGATCTCCAATCCCACGCCAGTTCAATCTCAATAAGACAATGTGTGTAGATAGAAAACACCAAGAAGATAATTTACGAAGATAAACATGTCGTTGTCTCAAGCATTACAACACATGTTGAAAATATAGCTGATTACTTTGAGGGATCCCCTCAGCATGTCAACACTACTTCTCTGAAGTACAATCCCAATGCACGGTGCACATACCACTCCAACTGCCTAGGGCACGACACCAAAAACTATTGGGCTCTGAAGAACAAGATCCAAGATATGATTGAAGCCCGAGAAATTGAATTTGACCCTCCTATTGAAACTTCGAATGTGATCAACGCACCAATGCCTGACCACGGTAAAAGTGCCAATGCCATTGACAATGACTCCTATGTCTTTGATGTGAATAAGCTGACCATTGCCCTGATGACAGCCAAGAAGGATGTGTTGCAAGCTGGTTTATTTCCAGGATGTCCTAAAAAGTGTCGTTGGTGCGCATCTGAATCCAATGGATGTACTTGGTTGAAGAGACGTGTTCAACGCATGATGGACAACCAAGAAGTGTTATTCCTAAGCTGCATTCGTAGA
>CM038796.1:127209412-127366342 GCA_021764765.1 Vicia sativa
TTATGACCATCCGATGTCCCTTCGAATGTCCTGGCTTACATCCAACAAATGAGTTACCTACCAACTAATGGTATGGATATGCTATTCTAAAGGAACGTAAATGACACGAAATCGACCAAATTGAGTAGGTAATAAGACTTTTAGTTGCTTGCTCTATCAAAATGCTTTTCACACCACACACTTTTGTCAAAGTTCAAACTCTTTTCAAAAACAAAACATTTCCGTACACTTTGTATACATTCCTACATGAATCATTACAAAGTCAAAGCGAAATGCCTTTTCAAAACATTTTGTCAAACACACAGAAAGCACAATTTTAAAGTGATCTAGAAGCAACTAAGAGCCCGTAGATAACTACGGATGGAAAGGGTTGATAATACCTTCCCTTTTCATAACCTTCTCCCTTACTCAGAATCTAACGAAGGTCTTTTTCTGTACTTTTTACCTTCCCTTAATTGGATAAAAGAAAAGTCGGTGGAGACTCTTGCTATCCGCACATTTGCGATACAAAAACCTACAAAGTCAGTTCACCGTGTTACAGAACTGGCGACTCTGCCGGGGAGACACCCTAAAGAGAGAATGCCTTAGGGATTTCTAGATCACCTTTATTGCTTTTTGTTTGACTTGCTTGCTTTATCTTTAAGGGTTGCTTGGGTATTATATTTCTGGGGGATCCTACACCCGGATCCGGGTTTCCTTTTAGGTAAGTAGCAATAAATCGTCGCGACCGTTAGACGTATATCGAAACGGTCAACATGATGGCTACGTTAGTGTGACACTTTGGATGTCCTGATACTCTTCATTTCCAAGTTGAGGATAGTATTTGGCTTCTGCGTGGTGTCATCAAGCACTAACTAAACTTTTAGAACCTTAATTGACCCATCTTGGCCATTAGAAGGTAGTGAGATGGCCGGCTTTGGTGCAGACTAAGGTTGGTTGATACTCGATACTACGCTCATTGAGATCAGACTTTTGGGATATTTTCGGTCGACCACTTGGTAGTCGTATTGAATAAAGCGCCTACGAGAAAGATCAATGATGAGATTCCTAGAACCGGTTACTATTATAGGACAGGATGAACCAACTCAAACTTTTGGTGGGGTAATCACCTATACCTCTTGCAAGCCTTAAACCTAGGCTCATTGTGTGAATTGTTTGTGTGCTAAACATGACATCATGACATCATTTGCATTGCATATCATTTCTAACTATTTCAAGGACCTAGGGATTTATCTTTGCTCTGTTTTGTAGGGATTATGGCTTCTAGAAAGACTATCCGAATCAACTTCATGGGTATACCTTCTCAGCTCAAAGAATTGGTTTCAGAAATTCCCGATCATGCTCAGTTCATCAAAAGACATGGTTATCTACTTGACTTGGTTATCTCCGGTTTTGAAGAAGATATGATGCATGTCCTATTTCAGTTCTTTGATCCGAAACACCATTGCTTTACATTCCCAGATTATCAGTTAGTTCCTACCTTGGAAGAGTTCTCTAAGCTACTTGGGATACCTATTCTTGATCAAATGCCATTCACCGGTCTAGAAAAGGTTCCTAAGTACGAAGACATTGCATCAGCCTTACATCTTAAGCGCTCAGACATTGAAGCCAATTGGGAAACCAGAAGTGGAGTTAAGGGTTTACTTGCAAGTTCTTAATTAAGAAAGCCCGAGAATTCCTCAAAGTTATGAGTTTCCATGCATTCGAAGACATTGTGGCCTTGCTAATCTATGGTTTGGTTCTATTCTAACTCGGATCAATTCATAGATGTCAACGCCATCAAGTTATTCTTACCCGCAATCGTGCCTACTTTACTTGGAGACATCCACATTCTCTCCACACTCGTACTATCAAAAGACAAGGAACTCTCATGTGTTGCATACCGTTACTTTCTAGGTGGTTTTATTTCACCTTCCTCCATCAGTTTTGAAGAATGAACAAAGGTTGAGATGGTCTCAAAGGTTAATGTCACTCTCTCATTCGGATATCCGTTGGAGTCTTTTCTCTCAAAAGACTTCACATTCATTGAGTTGTGGAGAATTCCTAATGTACCACTACTTGGTATAAGGAGGTTACCACAACCCTCTCTAGCTCTACGTCAGTTTGGTTTTGCTCAAGAGATGGCCCATGATATGCTTCTCCAAGATATTGTGTTCGACTACAACCACGATCTCCAGAATTACCGACGAAGGTTCATACACGCTTGGGGCATGGTAAAGAAGACTGATACCAAGACTTTGGGGCACCAGAACTCCATTCCTTGGGAACCTTACCTCAAATGGGTGCGAGCTCGAGCTCAAAACCTCATGATGCCATTCACGCCTGTTTTACCCGTAATTATGGAACCTGTTGCTATAGGTGACGTATCCTATACTGTTCTCCATCCTGACATGCCTACTGATTTTGAAGACTTGAAGAGATCCTGGATTCAACTAAAAGAAGAAAGGATACATTTGAAGCTCAGTGTTATGCAAGTGAGAAGAAAGTGCTAGAGTTGACCAAGCTACTTCACGAGGAGCGAAACATCAACGCCTACCTCGGCACCAAGAGGAAGCGCCCATGGGAGACTTAGAGCTTTAGGATTTATATGTTTTCTTTTATTGTTTTGAACTATCTTTTGTACTTAAAAAGAAAAAGAATAAAAAGAGAACTAATAAATGTTTGTTCATTGCTTGTTTAACAAATTTAAATCTCTAAGGTCCTTGAAAACATTGCATTGCATTCGCATAAACATTGCATATCATAGCATAACATTGCATCACAGGTACATTGAAGATTGGTTTTCTCATTTTCTCGCTATTTATTTTAGCAGAAATGGCTCTTGAATGTGTCAAAGATCTCCGGCTCGAATGCTGGTTTCAACAGATGTTCACCAGCTTGGTCCAAGGCCAAGAAGATCTGAAGAAGCTCATCAACAGAAAGAAGAAGGTTGTTGGTCTTCTCAACATGGGCAGACGCTACAAAGGTGGTCCTAAGAGGGGTCAGCGGATAGAGCTCTCTGAAGGAAGTGTCAAGAATGAGGGGAGTGTCGAGGGTAATGAAGATGACCAGCGTGAGCCTAAGAAGGAGGGAGAAGATCGCTCTGACCATAGCCAGTACTCTGATGAAGATGACAAGTACAAGCAACTTGAAGACCGTCTGAATGCTGTGGAAAACCTGAAGATGTCCGGGCTGAATTTTGATGATCTGAGTCTTGTCCCTGGTGTGGTGATTCCTCCTAAGTTCAAAGTTCCAACTTTTGCCAAGTATGATGGCATGTCTTGTCCGAAGCTGCATTTGAAGTCCTATGTTCAAAAGATCAATCCCCACACTGATGACAGAAAGTTGTGGATGCACTATTTTCAAGAGAGTTTGTCCGGAACTCATTGGAGTGGTATTATCAGCTAGAGAATGACCGTATCCGTACTTGGAGTAACTTAGCAGATGCTTTCTACAAGCAGTATGAGTACAATGCTGAATTGACACCCACTCGCATGCAACTACAAAGCATGTCTATGGGTCGTGATGAGAAGTTCAAGGAGTATGCTCAGAAATGGAGAGATTAGCAGGCAGAGTTCAGCCACCCTTGTCCAATAGGGAGTTGGTTGATATGTTTATGGGAACACTGACAGGCCCATTCTTCAATCATCTGATTGGAAACTCTTCAGCCGGATTCACCGAGTTGATATTGACAGGAGAGCGTATTGAAGCTGGTATCAAGAGTGGAAAGATTCAGGTAGAGTCATCTTCAAATGCTGCGAAGAGATCTTTTGGTGGTAAGAAAGAAACTAATGTTGTGTATGGTCAGAAAAGCCGAGCCAAGACCGACCGTGCTCAACTGTGGGGGCGGTTGTGATCCAATCCTACATCAGACAACCTCGCGAGACAACGCGTGAGCGAACGCATCACGAAGACAGTACGAAGATCAACATGCCATTGTCGCAAGCCTTGCAACACATGTTGAAAGCAGAGCTGATTACCTTGAGGGATCCTCCTCAAACATCAACACTTCCTCTCCGAGATACAATCCTAATGCTAAGTGTGCTTACCACTCCAATAGCCCAGGACATAGTACTGATGATTGTTGGGCTCTGAAGAACAAGATTCAAGATATGATTGAAGCTAAGCAGATTGAGTTTGATCCTCCTGTTGAGACTCCGAATGTGATCAACGCGCCTATGCCTAACCATGACAAGAGTTCCAATGCTGTTGGTGATGATACTTATGTTTTCAACATAGATGACTTGACCATTCCTCTGATGACTGTTAAGAAGAATTTGTTACAAGCCGGTGTCAATCCAGGATGCCCAGAGAATTGTCGTTGGTGCCCATCTGCACCTGATGGTTGTGCTTGGTTGAGAAGACGTGTTCAGTGCATGATGGATAACCGTGAGATACTATTCCTAAAACCACCTGTGCAGAAGCTGAAGAAATGTCTAATTGAAGATCGAAGATGTAATGAAACTCACCATCTGTGGGATACCTTGGGGCAGCCAAGTGGAAAGTATGATTACATGGTGAAGTACACTATTCTGAGAGCTACAAGATTCCTATTGAAGATGTTAAAAACCGGATGGGGTGATTTTCAGAAGACTATGTTGATGTTAACACAATAAGGATTTCCTCTGCTGATCTCTGTGCCTAGAGTGGCACCTCTCATTACTTCTCTCCCGGACCGGTTCCATATTCCTGACAAAGCTATCCCTTGGAACTATGGAGCTGATGTTTACTATCATGGCGTCAAGCAAGACCCTCTGACCATTGAAGATCTTACAGTTGAAGCTACCATTCCTGACATTGACAACATCACCGGATCAAGTAAGGTGACCAGAACCGGAAGAGTATTCTCTCCAGATATCTCTCCTCCAAAAGACACTGCGACTCCAGCTCGCATTCCAGCTATTCAACCTATTCCCCAAGCTAGAGGGAAAGAACCAGTGACTCATCCTGCTCAACCAGAAGTACCAAAGGAAGTTGCTGAAGACACCTCCAAACAAGAAATGGAGGAAATTCTGAAGATTATCAAGAAGAGTGACTACAATGTTGTGGAACAGTTGGGACAGACTCCGTCCAAGATCTCCATGCTTGCTCTGCTCTTGTGCTCGAGGCTCATGCTAACGCCTTGGTGAAGTTTCTGAAGAATGCTCACGTACCGCAAGACACTACCTGACTGAGTTTGAAGTTTGTATTGCTAGCCTGGCTGCCAACAACGGCCTAGGCTTCTCCGATGCTGATTTGACTCCTGCCGAAAAGAAACACAACAAAGCCTTGCACATCTCTGTTGAATGCAAGGGCATTACATTGTCTCATGTTTTGGTGGATACGGTTCTGCTCTGAATATCCTTTCAAGACTGCTTTTGATCGACTTGATGAAGGGTTGGTTCTGAGACCCAGTGACATTATTGTGAGAGCTTTTGATGGTTCTAAATGAACAGTACTTGGAGAGCTCATTCTGCCTGTTAAAGTCGGTTCCCAGACTTTTTTCGACTTTCTTTGTCATGGACATCCGTCCACTTACTCTTGCCTACTTGGACGCCCTTGGATACATGGGGCGTTGTTACCTACCCTGCATCGAAGCTGAAGTACCGGTGAAAGGGGTTGTTACAGTATGTGGTGAAGAAGATATATGGTCATCATCAGTCATTCCGATACCTCGAGGTGGAGGTGAATTCTTCGAGACTTCACTGCTTTTGAAACAATACCCAGAGTCATGCCTGTTGACTCTCCTGTCACTCCTGAAGTTACAAGTTCCGCCTAGGATGGCCTCGCTGAAAGATGCTCAAGCTGCTGTTGAAGGAGGAGGTAGTTCTATTTGGGGTCAGCTCCCTGATCTTCCTTTCAAATCCGACAAGACTGGTTTAGGCTTCACCATCAAGGGTCAGAAGATGATACCGCGAACGCCGCCAACTTCCTTTCCGCATCAGCCAAAGTGGAATCCATGCTATAGAAGACGACGACAACGACTTCGACATCAGCAAGTGGATCTTCCCAACTCCAGACAACGGACTCAGCAATTGGAAGACTGAAGACGTCATACCAATCTCCTTTAGTCAGGAGTAATTGCTCTTGTTTTTGTTTTGCTTTTCGTATTTTTTATGTTTTGAACAATAAACTTTGAAAGCCTAGTGCCTTGCCCGGGGCATCATGGCTCGTTTGTGAGGGTTATTATCTGTCATTTGCATATTTTCATTCAATAAAATCATTGGACTTTTGCATTCAATTGTTTTCTTTACTTTATCACCCCTTCAAAAAGCTATGTGTTTCTTACACACACCCACGTGATACACTGCAGAATCACTCCGAATCTCGTTGATAACAGCTATGCTATTGCTAAATATGACTTCGATAATCCGATCTACCAAGCCGAAGACGAAAGTGAGGAAGATTGTGAAGTGCCAGGAGAACTTGTCAGACTGCTACAACAAGAAGAACGAGTTATACAGCCACACGAAGAGCAAGTTGAGGTTGTGAATTTGGGTACTGATGAAGACAGAAAAGAGATCAAGATAGGAGCGGGTCTTGAGAACAGTGTTAAAGAAAGGTTGGTTCAGATGCTACGAGACTATATTGAGGTTTTTGCTTGGTCATACGAAGACATGCCAGGTTTAGACATTGATATTGTGGTACACCGATTGCCGACAAAAGAAGGTTTTCTCCAGGAAAGAAGGTTCGTCGTGCAGCGTCCTGAGATGTCAGAGAAAATCAAAGCCGAAGTTATGAAGCAGTTCAACACCGGTTTCTTAGCTGTTACTTCCTATCCACAATGGGTTGCTAATGTGGTGCCTGTGCCCAAGAAGGATGGTAAGTACGAATGTGTGTGGATTACAGAGATCTGAACAAAGCGAGTCCGAAAGACGATTTCCCACTTCCTCATATTGATGTTCTGGTTGACAACACCGCTCAACATAAGGTTTTCTCCTTCATGGATGGTTTCTCCGGTTACAATCAGATCAAAATGGCTCCTGAAGACATGGAGAAGACTACTTTCGTTACACAGTGGGGCACTTTCTGCTACAAGGTGCCGTTCGATGAAGAACGCAGGCGCCACTTATCAGCGTGCTATGGTGACATTATTTCATGACATGATTCATCACGAGATAGAGGTCTACGTCGACGACATGATAGCTCGATCACAGACTGAAGAAGAACATCTTGATCATTTGCAGAAACTATTTGATAGATTGAAGAAGTACAGACTGAGACTTAATCCTAACAAGTGCACCTTTGGAGTCAGATCCGGAAAACTCCTAGGGTTTGTTGTCAGTGGTAAAGGTATTGAGGTTGACCCCGCCAAGGTTAAAGCTATTCAAGAAATGCCAGCTCCCCGCACCGAGAAGGAAGTCAGAGGTTTCTTGGGCCGATTGAATTACATTGCCGAGCACGCATCTAATGCTACTTGTGAGCCAATCTTCAAGTTACTGAAGAAAGATCAAGTAGTAGAATGGAACGACGATTGCCAGATCGCTTTTGACAAAATCAAGGAGTACCTACAGAATCCTCCTATCCTGATGCCGCCACCGGAAGACCTCTTATCATGTACTTGACAGTGTTAGAGAACTCAATGGGGTGTGTGTTGGGGCAACATGACGAGTCTGGTCGAAAAGAGTATGCAATATACTACCTTAGCAAAAAGTTTACCGACTGTGAAACAAGATACTCACAGCTCGAGAAAACTTGCAACGCTTTGGCTTGGGCTGCTCGCCGACTAAGACAGTATATGTTGACTCACACTACCTTGTTGATTTCCAAGATGGATCCGATAAAATACATATTTGAGAAACCAGCTCTCTCCGGAAGAATAGCAAGATGGCAAATGATCTTGACCGAATACGACATCCAGTACACTTCTCAGAAAGCGATCAAAGGAAGTGTAGTAGCCGATCATTTGGCTCATCAAGCCGTAGATGACTATCAGTCTATGCAGTTCGAATTTCCAGATGAAGATGTTTTACTAGTTACAGATTGCGAAGAACCAGGCCCAGACGAAGGACCTGAACAAGGATCCCGATGGACCATGGTCTTTGATGGAGCCTCAAACGCACTTGGCAATGGCATTGGCGCCATCATTACATCCCCTGCAGGCGGACATACGCCTTTCACCGCCAGATTATGTTTCAGTTGCACCAACAACATGGCCGAATACGAAGCGTGCATCATGGGTATCAAAGCTGCTATTGACTTAAGAATCAAGTTCTTGCAAGTGTATGGAGACTCAGCTTTGGTGATCAGTCAGATTAAGGGCGAGTGGGATACGAAGCATCCGAATCTCATTCCATATCGAGAGCATGTTTTGAGTTTGATCCCTACTTCGAAGAGATTACTTTCAATCACATTCCACGAGAAGAGAATCAGTTGGCAGACGCATTGGCTACTATGTCATCTATGTTCAAGGTCAGATGGGACAACGAGGCTCCCCAGATCATCATTGAGAAGTTTGACGAACCAGCGTATTGTTATGAGCTTGATACAGAAGAGAAACCTTGGTACTACGACGTGAAGAGGTATCTTGAGACTCAGGAATATCCCGCAGGGGCATCTGTCAATGATAAGAAGTTCTTGAGAAGATTTGCATCCAAATTCTTCCTCAGCAACGCATATCTTACAAGCGCAATCACGACTTGTGCTTACTCCGCTGTGTAGACCGGAAACAGCAGAACGTATCATGGAAGAGTTACACGAAGGCGCATTTGGTACCCATTCCAGTGGACACACCATGGCTAAGAAGATTTTGAGAACAGGTTACTATTGGTCCACCATGGAAGCTGATTGTCACCGCTACGCTCGATCTTGTCACAAATGCCAGATATATGCAGACAAAGTGCACGTACCTCCAGTACCTCTGAATGTTCTAACAGCTCCTTGGCCTTTTGCAATGTGGGGCATTGACATGATTGGAGAAATCAAGCCCACAGCTTCCAACGGACATCGTTTCATCCTTGTGGCAATTGATTATTTCACCAAGTGGGTAGAAGCAGCCTCGTTCGCCTCTGTTACCAAGAATGTTGTGGCTCGATTCATCAAACATAATCTTATCTGTCGATATGGCACTCCCGAAAGGATTATCACAGATAATGGCTCTAATCTCAACAACAAGATGATCACCGAACTCTGCACGCAGTTCAAGATCAAGCATCACAACTCTTCTCCTTATCGGCCTAAGATGAATGGCGCAGTGGAAGCCGCCAACAAGAACATTAAGAAGATTATACAGAAGATGACAGTGACTTACAAGGATTGGCATGAGATGTTACCATTTGCTCTTCATGGTTATCGCACTACAGTACGGACATCAACAGGGGCAACCCCCTTCTCTCTTGTATACGGTATGGAAGCAGTCCTACCCATCGAGGTTCAGATACCCTCAACCAGAGTCCTCCAGGACGCAGAGTTAGGTGAAGATGATTGGATCCAAACTGCCTTGACCAAATTAACTTGATTGATGAGAACGACTCATCCATCCGCCATGGACAGATCTATCAGAAGCGAATGATCAGAGCATTTAACAAGAAGGTCAAGCACCGAGTCTACCAAGTCGGTGATCTAGTAGTCAAGCGCATCATTCTTCCACAAGGTGATCCCAGGCAAATGGACTCCCCCATGAGGGACCATTTGTAGTCAAAACAGTATTTTTCTGGAGCTATGATACTTAGCACCATGGATGGTGAAGACTTCCCACACCCTGTGAACGCAGACATAGTCAAAAAATACTACGCATAAAAGAGACCCGCTAGGTCGACTGACCTAGGCAAAATAAGGGCATCCTGGCGAACCAAAGTTCGGGCAAAAGTTAAGGATATATACAAAACATGTACACCCGGCAAGTCGAAAACCTGAAAAGGCGGCTTGGGAAAAAAGGTATCCCGGTAGACTGAAAACCCGAAAGGGCGGTCTAGGCAAAAGTTAGGGATTTAAGCGTACGACTATGTCTCGTCCAGATCACCTACTTCCAGACTACTATCAGCATTCAAGATTCAAATGGCGAAGATCAATCCACTCACTTTCTACTGACAGCAAGGAGATGAGATAGTTGAAATATATGAGTACTAGCATAGTTGGAACTTAACGAGATTGTTTCCGCATAGCTTTTACTTTCTTGTATACAAACTACTTGGCCATACGCCACATTTCAAATAAATACAAGTTCTTTCTCTTTACAATTTTGTTGTTGTCGTTTGCATAAAGTCCAACGTTTGCTTTGAATGATTATATGCATTTGACAATAAATATCTATTCACAAACATGCAAAAGTGAACATAACAAGGTAATTACTACAGGCTCCGGAATTGAGATGACGACGAAAGTCACCAAAACATTCCCCAGAACATGATCCCACAGAGGTGTCACTCACCACAAACCTTCCCCAGCAAAGAAGAGGAGGACCCCAAGCAATGATTCCACTCAACATCTTCAAGCATAACGTTTCACCCGGCTGAGGTATTTATCCCCACGTATCTCTCAACAATTTCCCTTTCCCCAAAGAGTGTCAAGACTTGAAACTTGGTCAGAGCACCGGAGGAAACCTACATCCTTTTCCCTCAGCTAGAAATTACAGCGGGCTCCAGATTCTAACCCGGTCTCCCGGCAATTATCAAATACTCAGCCAGGATTACACGCAAATCCCAAAGAGTACCTCCCATTCTCCCAAAGAGGTCTATGTATGAGATCCTCAACAACGTGTTTCTCGATCTCTACCATCCTCAACAATATCTAGGCCCAAGACTTGGTCAGATAGTGCACCGGAGGAATCAAAGTTTTCTTTCTTCTCAGGGTCTCCATCCGTTTCATCCCCGAAGTCAAAAATCCTCAAAAGAACATCCGCATCTTCTTCAAGATGGATATGTTTTGAAATACCACAACATCTATCATTCATACATTTCTCATGCATATGTCATTCATACACATTGTCATGCATCATTCTTTGCATAAGACTAACAATATTCTATCAAAGTTTCTCTTGTTTTCTCCAAAACAGGTGAAAGCCACTCCCGATGACAGGTCCAAGATTAACACCAATCCACGGGAAAACTATCTCGAAGACCACCCCTAGTTGTCCTCGACAACTGGTCCAGATTAAGACCGAATCCAGACGGAAAACTATCCGAACGACCACCCTCGTTGTCTTCCGACAACGGATCCGTGATTAATACCCGCCGACGGGAAACCCTATCCGAACGATCACGTTATCCTCGATAATAGCAAGTGGATCATCATACCGTGAAAACTATCCACATTTTGCCAACTACACACCCGAGAGTAGTCAGCACGAAGAACTATTCTGACCCATTTTATTATCAACAGCAACTACGTGTCTCATGTACGACTCAGTTGCCTTGGATGGCATCTTAAGCCCATCTCCGACTACGTCAATCTCCACCTTCAGAATGTTGCATATTTGTTTAAAAACCAATACTAACCAATAACTTTATTCAAAGATGAGAACGAAGTCTAACGTACGACTCCCTCTGGATGGCATCTTAAGCCCATCTCCACGTCCCTTTCACTTCCAGAAACATCTACAGAGCCTAGCATACGGCTCACTCCTTGGCACCGACCTTTCCAGATGGCATCTTAAGCCCATCCCCGTCAATTCTCCTATCAAAAATCTCAAGTCTAGCGTGCAACTCATTCCCCAACGAAGTCTCCAACTTCTCCAAATGGCATCTGTAAGCCCATTCCCGCATCATCAGCCAACAGCGAGTGCAAATTTTCAGGTGTACTCGAGTGTTCAATCATCTTCTACCTCCAGGTCACGAAAGGCGAACATGCCAATCTAACCCTTCTAGTACAAGAAGATTGAACAGGGGCAGCTGTCATACCCCAAAATTTGCCCTCCATCTTCTCAAGATATTTCATACATCCATACTCAAGGATTTCAAGGGTTGATCGACAAACCTCTCCTAGACAATCAACCCAAACTAGGGTTTGGTATTTCTCAGATCAAGATGGGTTTCAACATCTCCAATGGTCTTCATGCCTCCTCATATGCTTCAAAGATTCTCCATGTCAAGTTTCAAGCCTCACAAGTCAAGTTTCCTCAAACAATTGCTCAGATGGTTGAAAATCAATTGTATTGGACAAAAAGTCAATTGTGGTCAACATACAGTCAAACTTCATGATTTTTGGTCAACATCCTCATTTTGAAGTTACATTCATCATTTGATCAAGGTTTGATCATGGTTCATCAAGAAAACTCAAGATTTGCTCAAAAGTCAAACTTTCTAAATTAGGATTTCTCAGTGAAAAGTCAACCAAACTTTGACTGGCATAACTTTTCATACTTTCTTAGAAATTTTTCCACCACCTCTTGTTTTGAAGGAAATTCAATTCTCTACAACTTCATGTCTCAAGAATGTTCAAAAATGCTTCATTTGAAAGGTATGGATCAAACATTACAGGTTCTTTTCAAAGTCAACAAAAGTCAACATTTTGTTTTGAAGATATATTGAGCATGGAAACTCCAATTGAGATGAAACAAAAGATGTTGGTTAGAGGACTCTTAGAGCTTTCTAAAAGTCCAAGAAAACTCAAAAATGTGGAAAATTGAGCAAGATACACTATTTAGAAGTTGGGCAATTTTGGACAATTGCACAAAAGGAGATATTGGTCAAAATGCAAAATTTTCCAAATGGGCCTATAATCTTATGATCCAAACTTGTTCATGATGTTATTTGACCCATTAATGTTAATATACAATTTTCTATTTTATTAATTTATTTTTGATTTAAACCATTTAATTCAAAATTAAATTATATAAATATGAAAATAAGATATTTTTCAAAAGGAGTGATTTATATCAAACTTGAGGTCCAAGGAAGCCCATGATACATGCCAATTTCGTGCTTGATCCTTCATTAAAGAGAAAATCAAATTTTCTCCAAATTTGATTTTATTTGAAAATTATTCAATGCATCAAAACCAAATCATTTTTCCTTGTTTTTCTCTCCTAATTCACTCTATAAATAGCCAGCAATATGCCAAGCAAAGGACACGAAACCCTAGCAAAAACACAACCCTTATTTTGCCAAAATTTTGTCAAAGTTGGAAAATCGAATTTTTATTTGCAGCCCTTTCAACCATCCAATCTTGTTCATTGACATCCCAAGAAGCAAAATCAACTCTTACTTGCCAACCATCCGGTAATTGTGCCTGTTCGCGTTAAAAGGTGATCGCTAGAGGATCTTAACGAATTCAAATTCTTGGCTCGAAACGATTTACTCTTTTTGATTTGTTTATAAAGATGCTGCGAGCATCAAGCTTTATTATTTTCAACACAAGAAAGATGATTAATGATTATGGAAAAGGAAAGTCAATACCCTCAATTGATATTGATATGCAATGACTAGCTTAAACTAGACACAACGTATTGGGAGATTCTTGAGTAAGGGGATTGTTATATAAAGGAAAGATGAGCATCTTAAATATATATAGTTATCTATAGCTTTATATATGGATATATTTGATATGTTTGTGTGTTTTAATTGCTATTTCTATGATTGGGAAACCTTTCCTTTGGGATTTTAAGAAAATAGATTATGAAGGATTCTAGTGTTTGTTATTGTGCTCGCAAAACTGTGGATCTTCTCGTGATACATATCCCCTAGTGGGAATCAGAGCATTTGTAGCTCGGATCTACAGGGTTCTATGGTTTGTTGGTCTGAGAGAAAGAATTTGCTGGCAAGATGAGACCCAGCCTACTGTCATACCCCAAAATTTGTCTCCATCTATTCAAAAGATTTCATACATCCTACTCAAGGATTCCTCAAGAGTTGATCGACAAACTCTCTCCTAGACAATCAACCCAAACTAGGGTTTGGTATCTCGATCAAGATGGACTTCCAACATCTCCAATGGTCTTCATGCCTCCTCATATGCTTCAAAGATTCTCCATGTCAAGTTTCAAGCTTCACAAGTCAAATTCTGCAATTGCTCGATGGTTAAATCGCTTGTATTGGACAAAAGTCAACTGTGGTCAACATACCAAACTTCATAATTTTTGGTCAACATCCTCATTTTGAAGTTACATTCATCATTTGATCAAGGGTTGATCATGATTCATCAAGAAAACTCAAGATTTGCTCAAAAGTCAAACTTTCTAAATTAGGGTTTCTAGGTGAAAAGTCAACGAACTTTGATCGATCATAACTTTCTCATACTTTCTCAGAAATTTTCCACCAAAGCTCATTTTGAAGGAAATTCAATTCTCTACAACTTCATGTCTCACAAGAATGTCCAAAAATGCTTCATTTGAGAGGTATAGCTCAAAACATTACAGTGTCATTTTCAAAGTCAACAAAAGTCAACTTTTGTTTTGAAGATATATTGAGCATGGTAACTCCAATTGAGATGAGACCAAAGACATTGTTTATAGGACTCTTAGAGCTCCAAAAAGTCCAAGAACACTCAAAAATGTGGAAAATTGAGCAAGACACCATTCACAAGTTGGGCAATTTTGAAAGAATGCACAAAGAGAGATACTTCAAAATCAAATCTTTTGCAAATGGGCCTACTTTTTCTTCATCCTAACTTATTCTCATGCAATTAGGAATGTCCAAGCCCAATGCCACGATTTTTTGATTTATTTTTCTATTTAATTTTGAATTTATTCATTTAAATACAAATTAAATTGAAAATAAAGTATAAAATCCAAATTAATTGCAAAATTGATTTTTATTTCTTCTTGTGATCCAATCAATGCATTGAAAGCCAGAAATTCGAAATTGGATCAATATGGGAAGATTAGATTGAAATTGACCAAAGTTTGAAAATTTGATTTCATGAAAATATCAAGATTGATTTCATTGATTATTGATCAATTCTTTCCAAATCAATCCAAATCCATCCAATATAAATATGATGCATACCATCAACGGATTAGGCAGAATTTTGACTCAAGAACCTTTGTTGCAAGCTCAAAAACCGTGCCTCTCAAGCAATTGGCAATCCTATTTCCAATGTTCTCAAGCAATTTTGAGGATTCCATTGCATTCCTTGGCATCTCCAGAGTCGATCCAGATACTTACATCGCTCAAAACCATCAAGAATCGTGGAACCGAAATCCGTTTGCTCACACTTTTTTCAAATTCGATTTCTCATATTCATGCATTATTAACTTGTTTTGATTGTTTGTTTGTGTTTAGAATCAAGTTTGCAAACTTTCTGGGCAAGCCAATTGAATTTCCATTGAATCGTTTCACCATGATTAGGGTTTATGGACCGATTTAGGTTTCACAAATACATAAATTGGACAATAAACCTATACCGTTGCATTCGAATGCTTCAGGAATCGATCCATGGTCTTAGATATAATTTATATTATTATGTGTGCTGCGTTTTGATTTTGCCAGGAACCTTAGTGACGAACAATGGCCGACGCTAACTTTCAAATATTTGAAATGAAGAAGACGATGGTTGGCGCGGTTCTGGCGAAGGAGAAAGCAACGCGTGTATTCCACTCACTTCCGTTTCGAACAGTAGAGCACGCCAACTCAGTTGGTCATGTTGGTTTTCAAAGTTTGAGCATGTCCCCGCCTCGAATTGGGCCATTTTTACAACTTGACTTTTTCTTCATATTTTCTATTTTCCAATTTATTTTAATATTTGCATCCTATTTTAATTATTTACATTTTATGCATTAAAATCACCAAAAACATTTATTCTTTTTGCATTATTTTCATAAAATTTATTTAATTTAATAAATTAAAAAATATTTTTGCATGCATATTTATTTTTATTTAAATTGCATTTAAATCATTGTAAATTAGTTTTAATTAAATTGCATTTAAAAATCCCAAAAAATTATTTTAGTATATTTATCTTATTTCCAGCATATATTAATTTTCTCATATAAAAATTGCATTTTTCTAACATTTTTCTTATTTCGATTTCATCATATTTTCCGATTTCTCATTTGTTTCACTGTGTTAACTCGATTCAGACGATTCTTCCGTTTTTATTTTATTTTTCAATAATGTAATTGCATATGGGATGTAATAGTTTTAATTAGGACTTTATTTTCCGCATTTTAATTATGTATCTGCCCCAAAGCCATGTAATAGCGTAGGTTTATCTTTCCGCACCTTTACATTTCCGCTTTTACATTCCGATTTTACTTTCCGCACTTATCAATTGCTAGTAATTAGGGCGTATGGCAAGATAATAATGAACATAGCCCACTAACTTCAAGATAAAATATCTGAAATCAACACTTCTTCACACATGCACCCCTTAGGTAATTCTCTCTCGTTGCCTTTACGAATTCAAATGGTCATGTCCTCGAACGAGGTATTCTAGCACCGCTGTTTCAAAAAATCATCATAGTCCCTTCGATACAAAGATCATAAGACCCACGATGTCGCCTCCGAATACATGATCTTGACCCTCGATTGTCGCCTACGAAAATGATGATAGTCCTTCGAATGTGCTAGGATACTTCCTACAAGTTGCCTTCAATGACCATCCGATGTCCCTTCGAATGTCCCGCTTACATCCAACGAATGGAGCTACCTACTAACTAATGGTATGGCTACGCTATTCTAAAGGAACGTAGTAGTACAAAACGACCAATTCTGAGTGGGTAATAAGTCTTTAGTTGCTCGCTCTATCAAATGCTTTTCACACCACACTTTTTCAAAGTTCAAACTTTTCAAAACAAAACATTTCCAACACTTTGTATACACCCTACATGAGTCATTACAAAGTCAAAGCGAAATGCCTTTTCAAAACATTTTGTCAAACACATAAAGCAATTTTAAAAAGTGATCTAAGAGCAACTAAGAGCCGTAGAATAAATCGGATGGAAAGGTGCTAATACCTTCCTTTTCATAACCATTCTCCCGAACTCGAATCTAACGAAGGTCTTTTTCACTTTACCTTCCCTAATTGGATAAAATAAAAGTCGGTGGCGACTCTTGCTATCCGCACATTTGCGATACAAAATCCTACAAAGTCGAGTTCACCGTTACGAATCGGCGACTACTGGGGACCCACCCTAAAAGAGAGAATTGCCTTAGGGATTTCTAGATAACTTTATTGCTTTTGTTTGACTTGTATGCTTTATCTTTAAGGGTTGCTTGGGTATTATTTGTGGGGATCCTACACACCGATCCGGGTTTTTAGGTAAGTAGCATTAGATCATCGCGACCGCTAGACGATAACTAAACGGTCAACATGATGGCTACGTTAGCGTGACACTTTGGATGTCCCGATACTCTTCATTCCCAAGTTGAAGATAGTATTTGGCTTCTGGTGTCATCAAGCGCTAACTAAACTTTTAGAACCTTAATTGACCCATCTTGGCCATTAGAAGGTAGTGAGATGGCCGCTTTGGTGCAGACAAGGTTGGTTGATACCGATGCTACGCTCATTGAGATCAGACTTTGGGACATTTTCGATCGACCACTTGGCCGTCGATTGAAATAAGCGCCTACGAGAAAGATCTATGATGTGAGATTCCTAGAACCTTACTATTATAGGACAGATGAACCAACTCAAACTTTTGGTGGGTAATCACTATACCTCATGCAAGCCTTAAACCTAGGCTCATTGTGTGAATTGTTGTGTGTGCTAAACATGACATCATGACATCATTGCATTGCATATCATTTCTAACTATTTCAAGGACCTAGGGATTTATCTTTGCCTGCTTTGTAGGGATTATGGCTTCTAGAAAGACTATCCGAATCAACTTCATGGGTATACCTTCTCAACTCAAAGAATTGGTTTCGAAATTCCGACCATGCTCATCATCAAAAGACATGGTTATCTACTTGATTTGGTTATCTCCGGTTTTGAAGAAGATATGATGCATGTCCTATTCCAGCTTTGATCCGAAACACCATTGCTTTACATTCCAGATTATCAGTTGGTTCCTACCTTGAAGAGTTCTCTAAGCTACTTGGGATACCTATTCTTGACCAAATGCCATTCACCGGTCTAGAAAAGGTTCCTAAGTACGAAGACATTGCATCCGCCTTACATCTTAAGCGCTCGACATTGAAGCCAATTGGGAAACAAGAAGTGGAGTTAAGGGTTTACTTTCCAAGTTTCTAATTAAGAAAGCCTGAGAATTTCAAAGTTATGAGTTTCCATGCATTTGAAAACATTGTGGCCTTGCTAATTTATGGTTTGGTTCTATTTCCTAACTCGGATCAATTTAGATGTCAATCCTATCAAGTTGTTTCTACCCGCAATCCTGTGCCTACCTTACTTGGAGACATTCTACATTCTCTCCACACTCGTACTACTAAGAGACAAGGAACTCTCATGTGTTGTATACCGTTACTTTCAAGGTGGTTTATTTCGCACCTTCCTCCATCAGTTTTGAAGAACGAACAAAGGTTGAGATGGTCTCAAAGATTGATGTCACTCTCTCATTCAGATATCCGTTGGAATCTTTTCTCTCAAAAGGACTTCACATTCATTGAGCGTTGTGGAGAATTCTAATGTACCACTACTTGGTATAAGGGGAGGTACTTACAACCCTCTAGCTCTACGCAGTTTGGTTTTGCTCAAGAGATGGTCCACATGATATGCTTCTCCAAGATATTGTGTTCGACTACAATCACGATCTCCAGAATTACCGACGAAGGTTTATACACGCTTGGGGCATGGTAAAGAAGACTGATACCAAGACTTTGGGGCACCAAAATCCCATTCCTTGGGAACCTTACCTCAAATGGGTGCGAGCTCGAGCTCAAAACCTCATGATGCCATTCACTGCTTACCAGTAATTATGGAACCTGCTATAGGTGACGTATCCTATACTGTTCTCCATCCCGACATGCCTACTGATTTTGAAGACTTGAAGAGATCCGATTCAACTAAAGAAGAGAGGGATACCTTGAAGCTCAGTGCTATGCAAGTGAGAAGAAAGTGCTAGAGTTGACCGCTACTTCATGAGGAGCGAAGCATCAACACCTACATCGGCACCAAGAGGAAGCCCATGGGAGACTTAGAGCTTTAGGATTTTTATGCTTTTCTTTTATTGTTTGAACTATCTCTTGTACTTAAAAAAAGAAAATAATAAAAGAGTACTAATAAATGTTTGTTCATTGCTTGTTTAACAAATTTAAATCCTAAGGTCCTTGAAAACATTGCATTGCATTCGCATAAACATTGCATATCATAGCATAACATTGCATCACAGGTACATTGGAGATGGGTTTTCATTTGCTCGCTATTTATTTTAGCAGAAATGGCTCTTGAACAGACTGTCAAAGATCTCCAAGCCTCGAATGCTCGGCCAAGAGATGTTCACCGCTTGGTCCAAGGCCAAGAAGATCGAAGAAGCTCATCAACAGAAGAAGAAGGTTGTTGGTCTCCTCAACATGGGCAGACGCTACAAAGGTGGTCCTAAGAGGGTCACCGAATTGAGCTCTCAAGGAAGTGTCAAGAAGGAAGATGAGCAAAGTAAGGGGTGATGAAGGCAGCCAGCATGAGTCTGAGAAGAACTATGATGATGGCCAATACTCTGATGAAGATGACAAGTACAAGCAACTTGAAGACCGTCTAAATGCTGTGGAAAACTCAAGATGTCCGGCTGAATTTTGATGATCTGAGTCTTGTCCTCGTGTTGTGATTCCTCCCAAGTTCAAAGTTCCTACTTTTGCCAAGTATGATGGCATTCTAAGCTGCATTTGAAGTCCTATGTCCAAGATCAACCCCTAATGACGATGTAAAGTTGTGGATGCACTATTTTCAAGAGAGTTTGTCCGAACTCAATTGAATGGTATTATCGCTAGAGAATGACCGTATCCGTACTTGGAGTGACTTGGCTGATGCTTTCTACAAACAGTATGAGTAATGTTGAATTGACACCCACTCGCATGCAACTACAAAGCATGTCTATGGGTCGATGAGAAGTTCAAGGAGTATGCTCGAAATGGAGAGATCTAGCAGGCGAGTTCAACCACCCTTGTCCAATAGGGAGTTGGTTGATATGTTCATGGGAACACCGACAGGCCCATTCTTCAATCATCATCCGATTGAAACTCTTCACCGGATTCACCGAGTTGATATTGACAAAGTAGCGATTGAAGCTGGTATCAAGAGTGGGAAGATTCTAGAGTCATCTTCAAATGCCGGAGATCTTTGGTGGTAAGAAAGAAGCTAATGCCGGTATGGTCGAAAAGCCGAGCCAAGACCGACCGCTCAACTGTGGGGCTTGCCAGATCTCCAATCCTACATCAGCACAACCTCGTAGACAACGCGTGAGCCGTAACGCGCCACGAAGACAGTTTACAAAGATCAACATGCCATTGTCGCAAGCCTTGCAACACATGTTGAAAGCAGAGCTGATTACCTTGAGGGATCCTCCTCAGAATGTCAACACTTCCTCTCCGAGATACAATCCTAATGCTAAGTGTGCTTACCATTCCAATAGCCCAGGACATAGTACTGATGATTGTTGGGCTCTGAAGAACAAGATTCAAGATATGATTGAAGCTAAGCAGATTGAGTTTGATCCTCCTGTTGAGACTCCGAATGTGATCAACGCGCCTATGCCTAACCATGACAAGAGTTCCAATGCTGTTGGTGACGATACTTATGTTTTCAACATAGATGACTTGACCATTCCTCTGATGACTGTTAAGAAGAATTTGCTTGCAAGCCGGTGTCAATCCAGGATGCCCAGAGAATTGTCGTGGTGCCCATCTCACCGATGGTTGTGCTTGGTTGAGAAGACGGTTCAAGGTATGATGGACAACCGTGAGATACTATTTCAAACCACCGCAGTAGTTGTGAAGAAATGTCTAAGTTGAAGATCAAGATATGAATGAAACCGCACCATCCGGTGGGATACCTTGGGGCAGCCAAGTGGAAAGTATGATTACATGGTGAAGTACACTGCCCTCGATAGTTACAAGATTCCTATTGAAGATGTTAAAGGACCGGATGGGGTGACGATTTCCCTAAGACTATGCTGATGTTAACACAATAAGGATTTCTGCTGATCCCGTGCTAGAGTGGCACCTCTCATTATCACTTTCCAAGACCAGTTCCATATTCCTCTAACAAGGCTATCCCTTGGAATTATGGAGCTGATGTTTACTATCATGGCATCAAGCAAGACCCTCTGACTATTGAAGATCTTACTGCTGAAGTTTCTATTCCTGACATTGACAACATCACCGGATCAAGTAAGGTGACCAGAACCGGAAGGGTATTCTCCCAGATATCTCCTCCAAAGACACTGCGACTCCACCGTGATTCCGCCTACTCAACCATACCCCAGCTAGAGGAAAGAACCAGTGACTCATCCCGCTCAACCGTATACCAAAGGAAGTTATCAAGACACTCCAAACAAGAAATGGAGGAAATTTCAAGATTATCAAGAAGAGTGACTACAATGTTGTGGAACAGCTTGGGATGACTCGTCCAAGATCTCCATGCTTGCTCTGCTCTTGTGCTCCGAGGCTCATGCTAACGCCTTGGTGAAATTTCTGAAGAATGCTCACGTACCGCAAGACACTACCACTGACCAATTTGAAGTTTGTATTGCTAGCCTGGCTGCCAACAACGGCCTAGGCTTCTCTGATGCTGATTTGACTCCTGCCGGAAAGAAACATAACAAAGCCTTGCACATCTCTGTTGAATGCAAGGGCACTACACTATCTCATGTTTTGGTGGATACCGGTTCTGCTCTGAATATCCTTCCGAAGACTGCTTTTGATCGACTTGATGTCGAAGGGTTGGTTCTGAGACCCAGTGACATTATTGTGAGAGCTTTTGATGGTTCTAAGCGAACAGTGCTTGGAGAGCTCATCATCACAAAGTCGGTTCCCGACTTTTGATTCACTTTCTTTGTCATGGACATCCGTCCAGCTTACTCTTGCCTACTTGGACGCCCTTGGATACATGGGCAGGCTGTCACCTTCACTACATCGAGGTTGAAGTACCCGAAAGGGAAGGTTGTTACAGGTGAAGAAGATATATGGTCACCATCTACAGTCATTCCGATACCTCGAGATGGAGGTGAATTCTTCGAGACTCCTGTCAAGCTTTTGAAACAATACCCGAGTCATGCCTGCTGACTCTCCCGTCACTCGAAGTTACGCAAATTCCGCCTAGGATGGCCTCACCGAAGATGCTCAAGCTGCTGTTGAGAAGAAGTAGTCTATTTGGGGACAGCCCCGATCTTCCTTCAAATCCGACAAGACCGGTTTAGGCTTCACCATCAAGGGTCGAAGATGATACGCCGCGAACGTGCCCAACTTCCTTCCGCATCAGCCGAGTGGAATCCATGCTATAGAAGACACGACAACGACTTTATCGCAAGTGGATCTTCCCAACTTAGATCAAGGGCTCAGAATTGGAAGATCAAGACGCCATACCAATCTCCTTTAGCCGGAGTAATTGCTCTTGTTTTGTTTTGCTTTTCGTATTTCTTTATGTTTTGAACAATAAACTTTGAAAGCCTAGTGCCTTGCCCGGGCATCATGGCTCGCTTATGAGGGTTATTATCTGTCATTTGCGTATTTTCATTCAATAAATCGTTGGACTTTTGCATTCAATTGTGTTTTCTTTCTTTACTTTATCACCCTTCAAAAAGCTATGTGTTCTTACACACACCCACGTGATACACCGCGAATCACTCCGAATCTCGTTAATAATAATATGCTAGTGCTAAATATGACTTCGATAATCCGATCTACCAAGCCGAAGACGAAAGTGAGGAAGATTGTGAAGTGCCAGGAGAACTTGCCAGACTACTACAGCAAGAAGAGCGAGTTATACAGCCACACGAAGAGCAAGTTGAGGTTGTGAATTTGGGTACTGACGAAGACAGAAAAGAGATCAAGATAGGAGCGGGTCTTGAGAACAGTGTTAAAGAAAGGTTGGTTCAGATGCTACGAGACTATATTGAGGTTTTTGCTTGGTCATACGAAGACATGCCTGGTTTAGACATTGATATTGTGGTACACCGATTGCCGACAAAAGAAGGTTTTCTTCCTGTGAAATGAAGGTCTGGCCGCATGCCCCGAGATGTCGAGAAAATCAAAGCGGGGTTATGAAGCAGTTCAATGGTTTCTTTTAGTCACTTCATCCACAGTGGGTTGCTAATGTGGTGCCCGTACCTAAGAAGGATGGCAAAGTACGAATGTGTGGATTACGAGATCTGAACAAAGCGAGTCCGAAAGATGATTTCCACTTCCTCATATTGATGTTCGTTGACAACACCGTCAAAGATAAGGTTTTCTCCTTCATGGATGGTTTCTCCGGTTACAATCGATCAAAATGGTCCTCAAGACATGGAGAAGACTACTTTCGTTACACAGTGGGCACTTTCGCACAAGGTTATGCCGTTCGGACTGAAGAACGCAGCGCCACTTATCGTCCTATGGTGACATATTTCATGACATGATTCATCACGAGATAGAGGTCTACGTCGACGACATGATAGCTCGATCACAGACTGAAGAACATCGATCATTTGCAGAAACTGTTCGACAGATTAAAGAAGTACAGGTTGAGACTTAATCCTAACAAGTGCACCTTTGGAGTCAGATCCGGAAAACTCCTAGGGTTTGTTGTCAGTGGTAAAGGTATTGAGGTTGACCCCGCCAAGGTTAAAGCTATTCAAGAGATGCCAGCCCCGCACCGAGAAGGAAGTCAGAGGTTTCTTGGGCCGATTAAACTACATTGCCAGATTCATTGCACACCTAACTGCTACTTGTGAGCCAATCTTCAAGTTACTAAAGAAAGATCAAGTAGTAGAATGGAACGACGATTGCCAGATCGCTTTTGACAAAATCAAGGAGTACCTACAGAATCCTCCTATCCTGATGCCGCCTGCCGAAGGAAGACCTCTTATCATGTACTTGACAGTGTTAGAGAACTCAATGGGGTGTGTGTTGGGGCAACATGACGAGTCTGGTCGAAAAGAGCATGCAATATACTACCTTAGCAAAAAGTTTACCGACTGTGAAACAAGATACTCAGCTCGAGAAAACTTGCAACGCTTTGGCTTAGCTGCTCGCCGACTAAGACACAGATATGTTGACTCACACTACCTTGTTGATTTCAAGATGGATCCGATAAAATACATCTTGAGAAACCATTCTCTCCGAAGAATAGCAAGATGGCAAATGATCTTGACCGAATATACATCCAAGACACTTCGTAAAGCGATCAAAGGAAGTGTAGTAGCCGATCATTTGGCTCATCAAGCCGTAGATGACTATCAGTCTATGCAGTTCGAATTTCCAGATGAAGATGTTTACTAGTTACAGATTGCGAAGAACAGGGCCAGGACGAAGGACCTGAACAAGGATCCCGATGGACCATGGTCTTTGATGGAGCCTCAAACGCACTTGGCAATGGCATTGGCGCCATCATTACATCCCCCACAGGCGGACATACTCCTTTCACCGCCAGATTATGTTTCAGTTGCACCAACAACATGGCCGAGTACGAAGCGTGCATCATGGGTATTAAAGCTGCTATTGACTTAAGAATCAAGTTCTTGCAAGTATATGGAGACTCAGCTTTAGTGATCACCAGACATATAGTGGATACAAGCATCCGAATCTCATTCCGTATCGAGAGCATGTCCTAAGTTTGATCCCTACTTCGAAGAGATTACTTTGATCATATTCCACGAGAAGAGAATCAGTTGGCAGACGCATTGGCTACTATGTCATCTATGTTCAAGGTTAGATGGGACAACGAGGCTCCCCAGATCATCATTGAGAAGTTCGACGAACCAGCGTATTGTTATGAGCTTGACGCAGAAGAGAAACCTTGGTACTATGACGTGAAGAGGTATCTTGAGACTCAGGAATATCCCGCAGGGGCATCTGTAATGATAGTTCATGAGAAGATTTGCATCCAAATTCTTCCTCAGCAACGACATCTTATACAAGCGCAACCACGACTTGTGCTTACTCCGCTGTGTAGACCAGAAAACAGCAATGCGTATCATGGAAGAGTTACACGAAGGCGCATTTGGTACCCACTCCAGTGGACACACCATGGCTAAGAAGATTTTGAGAACAGGTTACTATTGGTCCACCATGGAAGCTGATTGTCACCGCTATGCTCGATCTTGTCACAAGTGCCAGATTTATGCCGACAAAGTACACGTACCTCCAGTACCTCTGAATGTTTTAACTTCTCCTTGGCCTTTTGCAATGTGGGGCATTGACATGATCGGAGAAATCAAGCCCACAGCTTCCAATGGACATCGTTTCATCCTTGTGGCAATTGATTACTTTACCAAGTGGGTAGAAGCAGCCTCGTTGCATCTGTTACCAAGAATGTTGTGGCTCGATTCATCAAGCATAATCTTATCTGTCGGTATGGCACTCCTGAAAGGATTATCACAGATAATGGCTCCAATCTCAACAACAAGATGATCACCGAACTCTGCACGCAGTTCAAGATCAAGCATCACAATTCTTCTCCATATCGGCCTAAGATGAATGGCGCAGTGGAAGCCGCCAACAAGAACATTAAGAAGATTATACAGAAGATGACAGTGACTTACAAGGATTGGCATGAGATGTTACCATTTGCTCTTCATGGTTATCGCACTACAGTACGAACATCAACAGGGCAACCCCTCTCTCTAGTATACGGTATGGAAGCCGTCTTACCCATCGAGGTTCAGATACCCTCAACCAGAGTCCTCCAGGAGGCAGAGTTAGGCGAAGACGATTGGGTCCAGACTCGCCTCGACCAGATTAACTTGATTGATGAGAAACGACTCGCGTCCATCTGCCATGCATGACGATTTACGTAAAACGAATGATCGTGAGCATTTAACAAGAAGGTCAAGCACCGAGTCTACCAAGTCGGTGATCTAGTAGTCAAGCGCATCATTCTTCCACAAGGTGATCCTAGGGCAAATGGACTCCCACCCACGAGGGACCATTTGTAGTCAAGACAGATTCGGCGGAGCTATGATACTTAGCACCATGGATGGTGAAGACTTCCCACACCCCGTGAACGCAGACATAGTCAAAAATACTACGCATAAAGAGACCCGCTAGGTCGACTGACCTAGGCAAAATATGGCATCCTGGCGAACCAAAAGGGTTCGGGCAAAAGTTAAGGATATATACAAAAAATGTACACCCGGCAAGTCGAAAACCTGAAAAGGCGGCTTGGGCAAAAAAGGGTATCCCGGTAGACTGAAAACCCGAAGGGCGGTCTAGGCAAAAGTTAGGATTTAAGCACGACTATGTCTCTTCCAGATCACCTACTTCAGACTACTATCAGCATTCAAGATTCAAATGGCGAAGATCAATTCACTCACTTTCTACCGATGCAAGGAGATGAGATAGTTGAAATATATGAGTACTAGCATAGTTGGAACTTAACGAGATTGTTTCATAGCTTTTGTGTACAAACTACTTGGCCATACGCCACCTCTTCAAATAATACAAATTCTTTCTTTACAATTTTCATTGTTTGTTTGCAATAAGTCCAACGCTTGTTTGAATGATTATATGCATTTGACAATAAAAATCTAATCACAAACATTTAAAAGTGAACATACAAAAGTACTTATTACAGTGCTCCAGGAATTGAGATGACGACGAAATCAAATGGTCCCCACGAGCATGATCCCCATAAAGGTGTCACTCACACACACCTTCCCCAGCGGAATATACGTTATCCAGCAGTGATTCCACTCAACCAAGCAAGGTTACATCGCCTCTGCAAGAACACCTCATCTCCACAAGGTATTTTCCCCAATGGACATCTCCTACCTTTCCTCCTTTCCCCAACAGCGTACCTAGACCAAACTGGCCAGATAGTGCATCGGAGGAAACTACATCTTCATCCACCCGGTCTCCTGGGCACTATCAAATGCCTCCAAACAGATCTACCCCACCCTCAAGAGAGCGCCTCCAAATTTCCTCAGCTACATACAAGGTCCCAAACAGATCGCCTCCCAGACTTCTCCTCGTACAGGTCTACGAGATCTCAAATTTCAATCTCTACCTTCCTCAACAATATCTAGGTCCAAGACTTGGTCGAGCATGGAGGAATCCAGATATCTTTATCTCCTTCCGGGTTCTACAAAATTCTGCCAAGTCGAATCTTCAAACAGTAACATCTGATCTTCTTCAAGATGGATATGTTTTGAAATACCACAACATCTATCATTCATACATTTCTCATAAAGTCACAATATATGCATATGTCATTCATATACACTACCATGCATCATACTTTGCATAAAACTAACAAATATTCTATCAAAGTTTCTGCTTTTTTCCAAAACAGTAATACCACTCGACGCAAACAGTCCAGATTAAGACCCGAATCGACGGAAAACTATCTCGAAGACCGCCTTGGTTGTCCTCCGACGAATGGTCCAGATTAAGCCCCGAGTCGACGGAAAAACTATCCGAAGACCGCCCTCGTTATCCTCCGATAACAGGCAACGGATCAACACCCGATGCACAACAGGAAGCTATCCGCATTCTTGCCAACAACAACTCCTCGTAGTAATCGCACGAAGATTTATTCGATTCCTTATTATCAACAGACTACAGTAGTCTACGTACGACTCAGTTGCCTTGGATGGCATCTTAAGCCCATCTCCGACTACTTGTCAACAAGCTTCACTTTAATGCTGCATATATGGTTAAAAATCAATGCAAACCAATAACCTCATTCAAAGTGAACACGAAGTCTAACGTACGACCCTTCGTATGGCATCTTAAGCCCATCTCCCTCCTTTCCAGAACACCACAGCCTAGCGGCCCACTTTCCTAGACTCCTCCTATCAATAATCCCGAGCCCGGCGACGGCTCACTCCCCAAAGATTGACCTTTCCAGATGGCATCTTAAGCCCATCCCCGCAGCTCTTCTATCAATAATCTCGAGTCTAGCATATGACTCATTCGCCAGCTCCAAACGGCATCTGTAAGCCCATTCCCGCCATCACCAACCGCGAGTGCAAATTTTCGTGTGTGAAGTGTTCAATCACCTTCTACCTCCAGTCACGACAAGTATGTCAATCTAACCCTCCGTACAAGAAGATTGAACAGGGCAGCTGTCATACCCCAAAATTTGCCTCCATCTATTCAAAGATTTCATACATCCCTACTCAAGGATTCCTCAAGAGTCGATCAGACAAGCTCTCTCCTAGACAATCAACCCAAACTAGGGTTTGGTATCTCTCGATCAGATGGACTTCCAACATCTCCAATGGTCTTCATGCCTCCTCATATGCTTCAAATATTCTCCATGTCAAGTTTCAGCTTCACAAGTCAAATTTCCTCGTGCAATTGCTCGATGGTTGAAAATCAACAGATTGACAAAGAGTCAATGTGGTCAATATACAACAAACTTCATAATTTTGGTCAACATCCTCATTTTGAAGTTACATTCATCATTTGATCAAGGGTTGATCATGATTCATCAAGAAAACTCAAGATTTGCTCAAAAGTCAAAACTTTCTAAATTAGGGTTTCTAGGTGAAAAGTCAATCAACTTTGACCGATCATAACTTTCTCATACTTTCTCAGAAAGTTTCCACCAAAGCACATTTGAAGGAAATTCAATTTCTACAACTTCATGTCTCACAAGAATGTCCAAAAATGCTTCATTTGAGAGGTATAGCTCAAAACATTACAGGTCATTTTCAAAGTCAACAAAAGTCAACTTTTGTTTTGAAGATATATTGAGCATGGTAACTTCAATTGAGATGAGACCAAAGACATTGTTTATAGGACTCTTAGAGCTTTCCAAAAGTCCAAGAACACTCAAAATGTGGAAAATTGAGCAAGATACACCATTCACAAGTTGGCAATTTTGAAAGAATGCACAAAGAGAGATACTTCAAAAATCAAATCTTTGCAAATGGGCCTACTTTTTCTTCATCCTAACTTATTCCTCATGCAATTAGGAATGTCCAAGCCCAATGCCACGATTTTTTGATTTATTTTTCTATTTAATTTTGAATTTATTCATTTAAATACAAATTAAATTGAAAAATAAAGTATAAAATCCAAATTAATTGCAAATTTGATTTTTATTTCTTCTTTGTGATCCAATCAATGCATTGAAAGCCAGCAAATTCGAAATTGGATCAATATGGGAAGATTAGATTGAAATTGGACCAAAGTTTGAAAATTTGATTTCATGAAAATATCAAGATTGATTATCATTGATTATTGATCAATTCTTTCCCAAATCAATCCCAAATCCATCCAATATAAATATGTGATGCATACCACACGGATTAGGGCAGAATTTTTGACTCAAGAACCCTTGTTGCAAGCTCAAAAAACCGTGCCTCTCAAGCAATTGGCAATCCTATTTCCAGCCGTTCTCAAGCAATTTTGAGGATTCCATTGCATTCCTTGGCATCTCCAGAGTCGATCCAGATACTCACATCGTTCAAAACCATCAAGAATCGTGGAAACTGAAATCCGTTTGCTCACACTTTTTTCAAATTCGATTTCTCATATTCATGCATTATTAACTTGTTTTGATTGTTTGTTTGTGTTTAGAATCAAGTTTGCAAACTTTCTGGGCAAGCCAATTGAATTTCCATGGCCGGAATCGTGTTTCACCATGATTAGGGTTTATGTGACCGATTTAGGGTTTCACGAAATACATAAAATTGGACAATAAAACCTATACCGTTGCATTCGGAATGCTTCAAGGAATCGATCCATGGTCTTAGATATAATTTATATTATGTGTGCTGCGTTTTTGATTTTGCCAGGAACCTTAGTGACGAACAATGGTCGACGCTAACTTTCAAATATTTGAAATGAAGTAGACGATGGTTGGCGCGAGTTCGTGGCGAAGGAGAAAGCAACGCGTGTATTCCACTCACTTCCAGTTTCGAACAGTAGAGCACGCCAACTCAGTTGGTCAAGGCGTTGGTTTTCAAAGTTTGAGCATCAGGTCCCCAGTTTGAACCATGCTGGGACCATTATTTTTACAAACTGACTTTTTCTTCATATTTTTCTATTTTCCAATTTATTTTAATATTTGCATCCTATTTTAATTAATTTCCACATTTTATTTTTGCATTAAAAATTCACCAAAAACATTTATTCTTTTTGCATTATTTTCATAAAAATCTTTATTTAATTTAATAAATTAAAAAATACATTTTTGCATGCATATTGATTTTTATTTATAATTTAGCATTTAAATCATTGTAAATTAGTTTTAAATTACTAAATTGCATTTAAAAAATCCCAAAAAAATATTGTAGTATATTTATCTTATTTCAGATATATTAATTTTCTCATATAAGAAAATTGCATTTTTCTAACATTTTCTTATTTCGATTTCATCATATTTTCCGATTTCTCATTTGTTTCACAAAGTTAATCCGATTCGATTTATTCCGCTTTTATTTTATTTTTCAATAATGTAATTGCATATGGGTTGTAATAGTTTTAATTAGGACTTTATTTTCCACATTTTAATTATGTATCTGCCCAAAGCCATGTAATAGCGAGGTTTATCTTTCCGCACCTTACATTTCCGCTTACATTCCGTGATTTTACTTTCCGCACCTTTATCAATTGCTAGTAATTAGGCGGTATGGCAAGATAATAATGAACATAGCCCACTAACTCCAAGATAACATATTCAAATCAACACACTTCTTCACATGCACCCCTTAGGTAATTCTCGCTTCCTTTACGAATTCAAATGGTCATGTCCTCGAACGAGGTATTCTAGCACCGCTTTCACGAAAAATCATCATAGTCCCTTTGATACAAAGATCATAAGACCCACGATGTCGCCTCCGAATACATGATCTTGACCTCGATTGTCGCCACGAAAAATGATGATAGTCCCTTCGAATGTGCTAGGATACTTCCACAAGTTGCCTTCAATGACCATCCGATGTCCCTTCGAATGTCCCGCTACATCCAACGAATGGAGCTACCTACTAACTAATGGTATGGCTAGCGCTATTTTAAAGGAACGTAGTAGTACAAAACGACCAATTCGAGTGGGTAATAAGTCTTTAGTTGCTCGCCTAAATCAAATGCTTTTCACACCACACACTTTTTCAAAATTCAAACTTTTCAAAACAAAACATTTCCAACACTTTGTATACACTCCTACATGAGTCATTACAAAGTCAAAACGAAATGCCTCTTTCAAAACATTTTTGTCAAACACACATAAAGCAATTTTAAAAAGTTATCTAAGAGCAACTAAGAGCCCGAGAATAAATCATGGATGGAAAGGGTGCTAATACCTTCCCTTTTCATAACCATTCTCCGAACTCGTAATCTAAACGAAGGTCTTTTCTCACTTTTACCTTCCCTTGATTGGATAAAATAAAAGTCGGTGGCGACTCTGCTATCCGCACATTTGCGATACAAAAATCCTACAAAGTCTTCACCGTGTTACACCTACGTATTCTCAAAAGGATGTTGAGAAAGTCGAGCAATCGTAGTTCCCACTTATGCTAGTGGAAAGCAACGGATGTTAGTAAGAGATGATAAATGTCATCTTAATGAAAATGTATCTAATCTATTTCATCACATACATTTTTGAAAAGTTTGACCGATAAAAATCTTTCATCGTAGTTATAGGCGCTTTGCTCGAGTATACAAGCGCTACCATTTACATGTTTAAGAAAGATGTTTTGAAAAGATGATTGAATCTTTTAACTGTAAGCATTGGGTGTTTTGCTTGAGTGTACAAGCTGCTACTTATAATTAAGAGATGTTTTGTTTGAAAATGCTTTTGAAAAGAGTTTGAAAAGTTTTTGACTGTATGTGATGTGATAGATGAGATACTTCTTCCATAGAGATGATAGATGTCTAAATCTCAAGGAGAAATTGGTTGGATTAAAGGGATGCTTTTAAGAAGCCCATGGGTCCTTGTATTGTTAGCCCAAGAGGAGGCATTCCAAGGGTCATCGAGGGTCATCGAGGGTCCTTGTATGAAGCTCAAGAGGAAGCTATAGGTATGGCGGCTTTGTGTTAAAAGGATTTCACCGAGAAACCATCCTTTTGAATTAAGAGCAATTTCACCGGAAATTTTACTCGGGATTTGAAAGTGATTTCACCGGAAACCATCCTTTCGTGGTTCTATCTTAGCTGGTGATTCTTTGTATTGAAGCCCAATAGAGGTCGTTAAGAGATTTCCTCTCTTTCATTGTATGATGCCCAAGAGAAGGCTAAACTCAATGAGGAGTTCTTTTGAACGAAGCCCAAGAGGAGGCCGACTCAACAGGAGTGTTGTCTTATATGAAGCCTAAGCGAGGCTAAACTCGATGAATGAGTTTTCTTATATGAAGCCTAAGAGGAGGCTAAACTCGTGGGGAGAGTTATCTTGTATGAAGCCCAAGCGGAGGCTAAACTCATGCCGGTGATGAATTATCTTGTATAAAGCCCAAGCGGAGGCTACAACTGTGGGGAACCTATTGGTTAGACTAATTGTTATGTTATAACTAGACAATTGTATAAACAAGTGTGTGTGTGTGTGTGATATGTATTCACAGGAGTTTATGAAGGAAATATAAACAATGCATGATGTTTATTTACGTAAGTTTATGAAGTATAAACAAGTGTCCGTGGAAACGAACGCTTAAAACGAGCGAACTTGATCATTTACAAGTTTGAACTGTACAAGGAAATGAATATGTACACGAACGAGTATTTATGTACGAGAAAGATGGATGTACATAGGGGTTGGGACTTACACCATAGGAGGCCCATTGGTTTGAAAGCGCTTCACAGGAATAATGCTCCTTTCAATACCAATGGTATTCAGTATATGTACGATGAAACAAAACGAACGATCGAATTTTATCTCAAAAGGTATCTGATTATGTACAGATAAAAGTTTTGTATGAAAAGAACTTGATATGTACAAGGAAAAGGTATGTACATAAAGAATGTTGGTTTGTGTATACACAAGTGAGGTGAAAACAAAAATCAAGCTTGTCTGCATTGAGTATAAAAAGTATCTGTGTTATGTATGTATAAAAAAAATTGTATGTATTTTGATATGTACAAAGAAATATTATGTACATAAAAGAATGTTATGGGACTTACACTATGAGGGAGGCCCATTGGTTTGAAAGCTTTGTGGAATAATGCTCCTTTCAATACCAATGGTATCTGTATAAACAAACGAATGAAAACAAACGAAAGAAATTTGTTTATGTTTGAATATTGACAATGATGATTTGAGTATGTACAAGTAAAACTAAATATGTACATAAAAGGATTGGGACTTACACCATAAGGGTGGCCCATTATCGATTAAGAAATTCGAGAAAAACGAATTCGATTTTATCGCTTAAATCGGATCGATCATGGTAAAAGATGTAAGTTTTGATAAAAGGTTTTGAAAAATGATTTTGAAAATGTTTTGAAATGTGAGGTTCATTTATGAAAATTTTGAAAAGAATCGAAGTCGAAAACTTGAAAATTTCACCTTGAAAGGAGGTTTGAAAAAGTGTTCGTAACATCGCTTTCGCCCGATTAAAATATAATCGATGAAAGTTTTTCTGAAAATTTTGCACTATCATAAAATAGATGTATTTATTGACAATTGTCCAAAAATTACCTTAAAATAAGGAGTTTTGATTGGTCAAAAATTGTGAAAGTTTTGTGAAAAACATGAAAATATGGAAAAGTTTGAAAAGAAATGGTCCTGATGGAGTCGAACCCATGACCATTGGGTAGCACACGGGCGTAAAAACCTTTAAAGGCAAGCAAGCTACCACCGAGCCAAACGCGATCCGTGTTTAGTGGACAATAACACGTAAATAAAAGATTGGAACATTTGAAAATTCAAACTCAAGAACACGCGCAAGCTTGTTCTTCGCTCTTTGATTCTCGATTCTATAATCCAAGCTACCATCTTCGCTTCTCAATGAAATTCAATGATGTAAACATCAAAATAGCTCGATTTTGAACAAGGAATATGATCGTATATGTTAATTGCATTTATTTTAAACCCGTAATGTTTTAAGTTTTGAAGAACACTATGAACCCTAAACTAAAAATTTCAAATTAAATGATGCATAGTTGATGATTCTTTGATTTTCTTGAGGGCTTATGATCGTGTTAGGTGAAGAAAGAGATCGCCAAGAGTTTTTTGTTTAAGTTCAAAGAATTGTGATATCCTAGTTCGTGTTCTAACCTGTGTAAGTGGAGATCGAATTCAATGCAAGAGTGTTTCCAGAGCTGCTTTGATCATTCGAGCATCATCGGCATGTATGGAAGCTAAATGGATGATCCACTTTTGAATCAAGTCGATCGTACACAAGTCCACCCGCACAGTTCAAAAATGGAAGCTCAAATCGATGTTAAACTCACGCTTGCTTGCCAATGATCCGGATCATGTACATGAGGTATATGGAAGGTGTTAGGATGCTCACAACACAATTTAATCAAACCAAACTTCAAATTCAATTCTATGGCGCTTTTGAAAGTTTGAAAATGGAAAGTGAAATCTGATTTTCAGGGTTCTTGTGTTGATTTTATGATTCAAACATGTTCCATATTGATTATATGTTATGTTAGACACCAAATTTCAACATGGTTTTAATCGAATTTCAAAATGCAATGTTTCTCAATTTTGCACTATGTTGCTGGATTTGCATTGCTTTGGTGGTTTTAGACTTGAAATGTGATCTATTTATAGGCCAAAAGATTCTCAAATGTTAGGCAAGAGTACATGGCAATTGGTGAATCAAGGATGCCTTAAGGGGTAAGAATGACATTTGTAAAGGAAAAGGAAGTTTTTAACCATGTGCTATTTTTACTTTGATCCTATCTCATCTCAATTATTACTTCCAAGCTGATATTTATCAGTTCAACAATCCATTTGGCATGGTTGCAAGTGGTCTAAATGAGAAAATCACAAAATGACCTATAATTTGATGTTTTGATTTTGAAAATCAAGTTCATGAAGCCTTATGTTTTAATTTCAAAAGTATAGCAAGACTCCATGGATTTGAGAATTATTGATATTTTGGAAAGCTTGTTTCACAAGCTACAACTTTCATGTTTTGAGTTTTTCCAATTCAAATTGGAACTAGGTGAAAATGGCATGAAGTTTGAAAAAATAAGAAATTTCAACACTTAAAATTTTCTAAGTGTTAGAACTTTGAATTTTTGTTGACTTTTTCAAATTCTTTGATTTTTATGATCATGATGGATCATTTGAAGTATTTTGATGATTGAAAAGTTTTGTTTTGAAAATTTGACCAAAAGTCAAAGTTTGACTTTTTCGTGTATGAATTTTCATCGATGTTTCAAATTGACCGATGAAGTCGTGAACTTCGTGATGTTTTGAATCCGTAAATTAGGTCAAGATGTTGTATTTAAGATATAATGACCAATCTCCATCCAAAAAGTCATTTCTTGCTCAAAAGTCGAGAATTCTCCCGCCGATCAAAACCCTAATTGGTCGATCCTCGATTGATCTATGAAAAATGGACATCCGATGATCGAGGTTGATGATTTGATCAAGATAGATCAAATGAGGTGAGAAAACTCAAACCCTAATTGGTTGCCTCTTGAATCGATGAAAATGATGAAACCCTAATTTTGACCGTGAATGCTACACCCGATTAATGCTATCTCGAATCGCTAGTGATGCAATGATGCAAATGTAAGGTGGTATATTAGGTCAAAATTTGGGGTATGACAGTGCCCAATACATTGCTCGATTTGTAAACTTTCAAAATTCAATTTCACTTCTCATGCATTATTAATCGTTCTTGTTTGTTTGTATGGATTCAGGATACCCATTAGACCATGAATGATGTCTTTCATGCAAGCTTAGACGTAGAAAATATGAATCACCATTGCTAGGGATTTGAACTGCTTCGCTTGAACCGGTCTTTGCACTTTCAATCGAAACTAACACCACCATCGTGTTCGCCATGGTTGATTTAGGGGTAGGTCTCCCTTGCTTTTATTTTGCTATTTTGCACGTTGAGATTTTGGTCGATCGGAGAAGACGATCGAGCTAAGGCCCGCCGCTGACCGAAATGACTCCGCGTGGCTTACGCATGCTATAATGCGCTCGATTCGCCTCTTTCCAAATGGGGTCCACGCGTATCGATCGTGTTTCAAACCTATCCCGACGCCATCACTTATATTCTATTGTTTTCACTTTACAAACACCAAGTGTCACATGGTGTAATACGTGAACCGACTTTTAGTGTTTTGTATCACAAATGTGGATAGCAGAGTCGCCACCGACTTTTATTTTTATCCATTTAAGGGAAGGTAGCAGACCTTCGTTAGATTCTCGAGTAGTGAGAAGGTTATGAAGGGAAGGTATTAGCACCCTTTCCATCCGTAGTTATCTACGGCCTTAGTTTCAGATCACTTTAAAAGTGCTTCGGTGTTTGACCAAATGTTTTGAAAAGGCATTTCGCTGACTTTGTAATGATCATGTAGGAATGTATACAAAGTGTTTGAAATGTTTCGCTTTTGAAAAGAGCTTGAACTTTGACAAAAAGTGAGGTGTGAAAAGTATTTGTTTGAGCAGCAAAAGTCTTATCACCTACCGCATTTGGTCGCCGTTATTTTACGCCTTTAGAATATCCATACCATTAGTTGGTAGGTAACTCCATCCGCTGATGGGCACCGGCGATCGGGGGTCAGCGCAACTTGAAGTATCCTAGCTCGGCTATCATCATTTTCAGAGGCACAACGAGGGTCAAGATCATGTATTCGGAGGCGACATCGGGTCTTATGATCTTGTATCGGGACTATGATGATTTGTTTGAAGGCAACGGTGCTAGAATACCTCCACGCTCGAGGGACATGACCGCTTGAATTTGTAAGGCAACGAGAGAATTACAGGTGTGTGAAAAGAGGTGTCGATTTCAGATATTTTTATCTTGAAAATTAATGGGCTATGTTCATTATTATCTGCCACACAGTTACTAGCGTTTATAAGCGCGGAAATTAAAATGCGTAAAAGTGCGAAAGGTAAATGTCCCACGCTATTACATGGCTTTAGCGCATACATAATTTAAACTTTATGAAAATAAAAGCCTAATTTAAACTATTACATCCCATAGATAGTTACATTATTGGAAAAAATAAAATGATAAAGAAGAATCGTCTCGAATCGGATCAATCAGAAAGAATGAGAACCTGAAAATACGAGATGAATCGAACAAGAGAAAAATGTTAGAAAAATGCAAGTTTTAAAATAAGAAAATATGACATGCTGGAAATAATATAAATATGCTAAAATAATTTTTGGGATTTTTGATGTATTTTAATAATTAAAATGAATTAAAAGTGATTTAAATGCAAAATTATGAATAAAATAAATATGCATGCAAAATAATATTTTTAAATTTTATAAATTAAATAAGTATTTTATGAAAATAAATGCAAAAGAAAAAAATATTTTGATGATTTTTAATGCATAAATAAAAACATGAAAAGAAATTAAATGCATGAAAATATTAAATAAAATAGAAAATAGAAAAATATGAAAATATGCAAGTCCGAAAAGAAAAGAAAGAACCGGTCCTGGGGAGATTCGAACTCATGACCATGGAGTGAAACCTTGAGATTGCTTGCCTCTACCACTACGCCATTTGTCATCCGTGTTTTGAAAGTTGAAATCAATTGCATATATGTGTCAACGTGTCACCGATATTTGAAAACCAAACACATAGGCCCCGTGCAATTTCAAATGAGCGAATCGAGAAAGGGATCGTGCCACGATGCGGTCAAAGAGTCCAAGCCGAGTCGCCATCGAACCCTAATGCCGGCCATCTTCTCCTATGATCGAATGTCCAAACCGCAAAACAAATAATAAAAGGAAAATAAGACCTTGTCAACCTAAACCGACCTTCCGAGTCCATTGGTGGTATCGCTGATCAATCGGCCCCACAGGCGGTTCAAGCTTCTCCGCTTAGAAACCCTAAGAATGGCAAACGTGATTCTAACGTCCAAACCCACGAACGATTGCCCGATCTCATCCATGGAACCTCATGATCACATTGAAAGCATTAGAATCGATTTACACACGAGGATAATAAAATGCAAAAATCAAAAGTTTTGAATATGTATGTATGTATGTATATGCATCGATTCGGATGGTTTGATCAATGTCAATAGTGCATTCTTACTCAAACTTACCCTCCGAGCACGATGGAATGATGTTTGAGGGCGAAGCGCCGGATTTTGAAATTCGATTTTCTCAAGTTTTCTTGAAAAAATTTGCAAGAATAAGGGTTTGGCTTGAGCTAGGTTTCTTGTTGCTTGTTGTCCATGATGTTTGGTATTTATAGAGAATTTGGATGGCAAAGAGAGTGAAAAAGATTGATCATTGAATGTGTAATATTTTCTCTTTAAAAAATCAAATTTTGGAAAATTTTGATTTTCCTTCCATGTAAGAGGCTAGCACGAATTTGGTAATTGCTATGGGCTATCTTGGACTCCAAGCATGATATAAATCCAACCCATTTGAAAAATATATTATTTTCATATTTTATATAATTTATTTTGAATTAAATGTTCTAAAATTCAAAGATAAATCATAAAAATAGAAAATCACCATGGCCAAGCATTTATGGGTCAAGAATAATGTCATGAACAAGTTTGGACCAAAAGATTTTAGGCCCATTTGGAAAATTTTGCATTTTGACCAAATGTCCTTTTGTGCAATTGTCCAAAATCGCCCAACTTGAATAGTGTATCTTGCTCAATTTTCCACATTTTTGAGTGTTCTTGGACTTTTGAAAAGATCTAAGAGTCCTCTAACCAACCTTTTGGTCTCATCTCAATTGGAGTTTCCATGCTCAATATATCTTCAAAACAAAAGTTTACTTTTGTTGACTTTGAAAATGACCAGAATGTCTTGAGCCATACCTCTCAAATGAAGCATTTTTGACATTCTTGTGAGACATGAAGTTGTAGAGAATTGAATTTTCTTCAAAACAAGAGGTCGTGGAAAACTTTCCGATAAAGTATGAAGAAGTTACGATCACCAAAGTTCATTGACTTTTCACCTAGAAACCCTAATTTAGAAATTTGACTTTGAGCAAATCTTGAGTTTTCTTGATGAATCATGATCAACCCTTGATCAAATGATGAATGCAACTTCAAATGAGGATGTTGACCAAAATCATGAAGTTTGACTGTATGTTGACCACAATTGACTTTTTGTCCAATACAACCGATTTTCAACCATCCGAGCAATTGTCTGAGGAAACTTGACTTGTAAGGCTTGAAACTTGACATGGAGAGTCTTTGAAGCATATGAGGAGGCATGAAGACCATTGGAGATGTTGGAAACCCATCTTGATCTCGAGAAATACCAAACCCTAGTTTGGGTTGATTGTCTAGAGAGGGTTTGTCCGATCAACCCTTGAGGAATCCTTGAGCATGGATGTATGAAATATCTTGAGAAAATGGAGGGAAAATTTTGGGGCATGACAATGGCGCAGTGGTTAAGGCTTTGTTTTGAGAAGATGCTCTAAAAGGTCACAGGTTCGAGCCTCTTCAGGACCGGTTTCCCTTTTCTTTTTCCAAACTTCATGTTTTTTCTATTTTTTTCCATATTTTCTTTTTATTTAATATTTTGCATTCATTTTAATTTCTTTTCACAATTTTTTATCATACATTTAAAAATACCAAAAAATATTTTTCTTTTTGCATTATTTCCAGAAAATGTTTATTTAATTTATAAAATTAAAAATATTATTTTTGTATGCATAATTAATTTATTTGCTAATTTATCATTTAAATAACTTTTAATTAGTTTTTTAATTATTAAATTAACTCCAAAAAATCCCAAAAAATTATTTTAGCATATTAATATTATTTCCAGCATGAAATATTTTTCTCATTCAAAAATTATCATTTTTGCTAACATTTTTCTCTTATTCGATTTCCTCGTATTTTCCGATTTCTCATCTTTTCACTGTGTTATCTCGTTTGACATTTTCTTTTTATCGCTTTTCTTTTTCCAATTATGTAATTGCTCATGGATGTATGTAATAGCTTTTATTTTATTTTTTATTTACTCCGCATTTTTAAATTATGTATAATGGCAAGACTAAAATTGAACATAGCTCACTCTAATTTTAATATATATTCAACACACTCTTTTCACAAATGCACCCTTAGGTATTCTTCTTTCACATGGTCATGTCCTAACGTAGAGGTATTCTAGCACCGCTGTTCAAAACAAATCATCATCTTCGATACAAAGATCATCGATTGTCGCCTACGACGAAAATGATGATAGTCCCTTCGAATGTGCTAGGATACTTCCTACAAGTTGCTTTCTATGACCATCCGATGTCCCTTCGAATGTCCCGCTTACATCCAACAAATAGAGTTACCTACCAACTAATGGTATGGATAGCGCTATTCTAAAGGAACGAAATAACACGAAAATGACCAAACTGAGTAGGTAATAAGACTTTTAGTTGCTTGCTCTATCAAAATGCTTTTCACACCACACACTTTTGTCAAAGTTCAAACTCTTTCAAAACAAAACATTTTCGTACACTTTGTATACATTCCTACATGAATCATTACAAACTCAAAGTGAAATGCCTTTTCAAAACATTTTGTCAAACACACGTAAAGCACAATTTTAAAGTGATCTAGAAGTAACTAAGAGCCCGAGATAATACGGATGGAAAAGGGTGCTAATACCTTCCCTTTTCATAACCTTCTCCTTACTCGTAATCTAACGAAGGTCTTTTTCGTACTTTTACCTTCCCTTAATTGGATAAAAGAAAAGTCGGTGGCGACTTTGCTATCCGCACATTTATGATACAAAACCTACAAAGTCAGTTCACCGTGTTACACCTTCTCGCCGCTTTGGTTTCTCAACAAGAAAAACCTCCCTCGAAATTTGTGCTATGTTCTTTTATATAGTCAGAATTAGGGTTGCCTTGCCTTTGTTGCTGGACCTTTGGTATGTGTAGGAGGCCTTGGTTAATCCGTTTTTGGGCTTTACACACTTCTGTCACATTTTATTTCTGAATTGTCGGGCTGAACATGTTGTTGCTGATCCTTGGCACCAGACTTTGTCCTTTCTACTACTTTTGTATTTACTTACTATTATTAGTAACCATGATGTTATTGGGTTGAACATGTTGTTGTTGTCATTTCACCATCAATGAAACTCAAACTCTAAATTGTACTTGTTGCGCTTGCCTCGTAATATTAGTGATTATGATGTTGTTCGAATCACACCTACCTTTTAGAACCAACAACAAAGAGTTGTTGTGATTTGCAAAAGGTAAGGTTTTTTTGTTGAACATGATTGAGAAAATAGAATCCCTAAGAAAACTGATTCCAAATACATAACCCTAATGATGAGATTGAGAAAGAATAGTTCTCTTGATAATTCTTGCTTATGTTTATGTTTCGATTCCTTGATCACTTGCTAAACATATTTCTTTGTGTTTCATGTAAGGTGGCAAGGATAAACCATGGTGTGGATTTGGCATAAAATTCAAGCATGGAGAAATGGAGTCTTGGAGGAATCGGAGGGAAACTTAAAAGGAGATTTGAAAGTTCTTGTAGCTTGAAATTTTGAGAAACTTGAATTGCTTGTGACATGAACTTTTTCTCCTTGTAAAATCAAGTTAAGATATTGTTAATGTAACAACAACTTTTGAGATAATTTTGATGAATGTGATATAACTTGAATTTTAGGCATTGAGAACTTGGATAAACCTTATAAGTTGAAGTTCGGATGGAATCCTTGTATAATAGAGAAAATAGTTTTTATAAACATCTTGAAACAATCTTGAACTTGAGACTTGCATGATTTTTATTTACATTTTTTTTTCATGTCGAGGAGTAATGAATAGAAAAAAAAAACTTGAATGGTCCTCTTGAGAAGGAAAAAGGATTAGAAACTTGACTTGTATCCTTGATTGATCTTGAAGAAACTTGGGCCTCTTAATCGTTTACATTGCCAAAAGCTTAAAGATAGATCAATTAGTCTCTTTGTAGAATTTGTTCCAACAAACCAAATAAATTTCCAATTGAATGCACATGAAAGACTAAAAGAAAATACATTTTCCACAAATTCAAACGTTACTTCTTTTCAAATACCCATTTCAAATCTCCAAATACCCTTTATAGATCCTGCTGCAAAATTGAGAAGAAATAGACTTCTAATATGATTAGAAGAGATATATTGGATCGAAACCTTAACATTGCTAATCTTTTGAACCAAGACGTCTTGCATATTGAGATAATATTCGAGATGAAAATGCTTCTAGAATTTGTCAAGATAAATGTCAACCGCTTTAGCAATCAAGACCCAAGCACGAGAATCGCCAAATAAGAGAAAAATAAGATTCACTGCCCACCCTTGTCATTCTCAAACCTCTTGGATTGATTGAAAACACAAACATATTCCATATCTTGTAAAAGAACCACGGGGAGCCACCTCAAACCCATAACCATAGAACCAATGGTATGAATGCATGTGCGTGCGATGATGAAGCAAGCCAATTAGGATTGAGATAAAGAGGGAAAAATTTTGGGTGCAAAAAGAAGGTTTTCTCCCTGTGAAGTAGAAGGTTCACCGTATGCATCCTGAGATGTCTGAGAAAATTAAAGTCGAAGTCATGAAGCAGTTCAATGTCGGTTTCTTAGTCGTTACTTCTTATCCCTAGTGGGTTGCGAATGTGGTACTCATACCTAAGAAGGATGACAAGGTATGTATGTGTGTGGATTACCGAGACCTGAATAAGGCAATACCGAAAGAAGATTTTCCGCATCCACATATTGATGTTCTGGTTGAAAACACCGCGCAGCATAAAGTTTTCTCTTTCATGGATGGTTTCTCCGATTACAATCAGATCAAGATGGCTCCCGAAGACATGGAAAAAACAACTTTAGTTACACAGAGGGGCACCTTCTGTTACAAGGTCATGCCATTTTGGTTGAAGAATGTCGGCGCCACATATCAACATGCTATGGTGGATTTATTCCATGATATGATCCATCACGAGATAGAGGTCTACGTCGACGACATGGTAGCTCGATTGTAAACCGAAGAAGAACATCTCGATCATTTGCGTAAGCTGTTTGATAGACTGAAGAAATATAGATTGAGACTTAATCCGAGAAAATGCACCTTTGGAGTCAGATCCGACAAGCTCCTGGGATTCGTTGTCAGTGGTAAAGGTATCGAAGTTGACCATGCCAAGGCAAATCTATTCAAGAAATGCCAGCTCCTAGTACCGAGAAGGAAGTAAGAGGTTTCTTGGGACGACTGAAATACATTTACAGATTCATTGCTCATCTAACTGCTACTTGTGAGCCAATTTTCAAATTACTGAAGAAATATCAAGTAGTAAAATGGAACAACGATTTCCAGACTGCTTTCGACAAAATCAAGGAGTACCTAAAATCACCTCATATCCTGATGCCACCAGTTGAAGAAAGACCTCTCATCATGTACTTAACAGTATTAGATAATTCAATGGGGTGTGTGTTGGGGAAACATGACGAGTCTGTTCGAAAAGAGTATGCAATATACTCCTCAAATTATAATTGAAAGACTAGACGAACCATAATACTATTGTGAACTTGATACCGAAGGAGTAGAAGAGAAACCTTGGTTCTACAAAGTGAAGACGTATCTCGAGGCTCAAGAATACCCTAAAGGGGCATCTGTCAATGATAAGAAATTTCTAAGGAGGTTTTCCGCCAAGTTCTTTCTCAGTAACGACATCTTATACAAACGCAATCATGACCTAGCCTTACTCTGATGTGTAGATCAGAAAACAGCATAACAAATTATGGAAGAGTTACATGAAGGTGCATTTAGTACTCATTCCAGTGGACATACAATGGCTAAGAATATTCTGAGAGCAGGTTACTATTGGTCCACTATGGAAGCTGATTGTTATCGCTATGCTCGATATTGTCACAAATGCCAGATATACGCAGACAAAGTGCATGTACCTCCAGTTCCATTGAATGTTTTGACCGCCCCATGGCCTTTCGCGATGTGGATATTGACATGATTCGAGAAATCAAACCTACCACTTCTAATGGACACCGTTTCATCCTCATTGTTATTGATTATTTTACCAAGTGGGTAGAAGCAGCCTCGTTCACATCTGTTACCAAGAATGTCGTGGCTCGATTCATCAAACATAATCTCATCTGCCGAGACGGCATCCCTGAAAGGATTATTACATACAAGGGTACTCATCTCAATAACAAGATAATCACCGAACTTTGTACGCAATTCAAGATTAAGCATCACAACTCTTCTCCATACCGCTTATGCTTAAAAGTGACGACGAGGGAATCGAATCTGAATTCGGATTCTCTCGCTCGAAATATTTACTCTTTTGATTTGTTTATAAAGATGCCACAAGCATCAAGCTTTATTATTTTCAACACAAGAAATTATAATTATGAAAAGGGAAAGTCATAATACCCTCAATTGATTATGATATGCATTACGACTAGCGCAAACTAGACGTAACGCAATGGGGAGATTCTGGGTAAGGGGGTTTGTTATATAAAGGGAATAGATGGAGCACCCTAAATATATATAGTTATCTATAGCTTTATATATGAATATGTTTGATATGTTTGTGTGTTTTAATTGCTATTTCTATGATTGGGAAAGTTTCTCCTTTGGATTTTAAGAAGGATAGATTATGTGGGATCCTAGATTATGTTATTATTGTGCTCGCAAAGATCTTTGGGATCTTCTCATACATATCCCTTAATGGGAATCGAGCATTTGTAGCTCGGATCTAAAGGGATCTATGGTTTGTTTGGTTTGAGGGAGAAATAAATTTGCTCGGCAAGGATGAGACCTTGTGCCTACGTATTCTCAAAAGGATGTTGAGAAAGTCGAGCAATCGTAGTTCCCACTTATGCTAGTGGAAGCAACAGAAGTTAGTAAGAGACATGACGAATGTCATCTTAATGAAAATGTATCTAATCTATTTCATCACATACATTTTGAAAGGTTTGATTGATTAAAATCTTTCGTCGTAGTTATCGGTGTTTTGCTTGAGTGTACAAGCGCTACCACTTACATGTTTAAGAAAGATGTTTGAAAGAAACAAAATGATTGAATCTTTTAATTGTAAGCATTGGGTGTTTTGCTTGAGTGTACAAGCGTTACCACTTACGATTAAGAGATGTTTTTGTTTGAAAAGAGTTTGAAAAGTTTTGATTGTATGTGATATGATAGATGAGATACTTCTTCCATAGAGATGATAGACGCCTAAATCTCGAGGAGAAATTGATTGGATTAAGGGATGCTTTTAAGAAGCCCATGGGTCCTTGTATTGTAAGCCCAAGAGGAGGCATTCGAGGGTCATCGAGGGTCCTTGTATGAAGCTCAAGAGGAAGCTATAGGTATGACTGGCTTTGGCTTTAAAAGGATTTCACCGAAACCATCCTTTCGAATTAAGAGCAATTTCACCGAAATTATACTGGTTCTATCCTATCGCTGGCGATTCTTTGTATTGAAGCCCAATAGAGGTGTTAAGAGATTTCCGGTCTCTTTCTTGTTTGATGCCCAAGAGAAGGCTAAACTCAATGAGGAGTTCTTTGAACGAAGCCCGAGAGGAGGCTGACTCATCAGGAGTGTTGTCTTATATGAAGCCTAAGCGGAGGCTAAACTCGATGAATGAGTTTTCTTATATGAAGCCTAAGAGGAGGCTGAACTCAGATAAATGAGTTACCTTGTACAAAGTCCAAGAGGAGGCTAGCTCTGTGGGGAACCTATTGGTTAGACTAGTTGTTATGTTATAACTAGACAGCTTGTATAAACAAGTATATGCGTTTATTCAGGAGTTTATGAAGGAAATATAAACAAGTGTGTGTAAAATGAACGCTTAAAACGAGCGTAACTTGATTATTTACAAGTTTGGATTGTGTACAAGGAAGTAAGTATGTACACGAACAAGTATTTATGTACAGGAGGATGTGGATGTACATAGGTGGATTGGGACTTACACCATAGGGAGGCCCATTGGTTTAAAAGCGTTTCACCGAATAATGCTCCTTTAATACCAATGGTATTTAGTGTATATACAAGAAAATGAAAACAAACGGCTAAGTTTGTCCAGATTGAGTATTTACAAAAGTATCAGATTATGTACAGTAAAATTGGTATGTATATGAAAGAATTTGATATGTACAAGGAAATATGTATGTACATAAAAGAATTTTGGGACTTACACCGTGAGGGAGGCCCATGATCGCTAAGAAATTCGAGGAAAACGAAGTTCGGTTTTATCTTTAAATCGGTCGATCATGGAAAAAGAGTGTAAGTTTGATGAAAATTTTTGAAAAAGATCTTGAAAGTGTTTTTGAAATGTGAAATTTACTTACAAGAAGTTTGAAAAGAATCGGCTTCAAAGTGTTTTAAAAAGTACTCAAATGCATCGCTTTCCTCGATAAAAATATAATCGAATGAAAGTTTTTCTGAAAATTTTGACACTATCTTAAAATAGATATGTTAATTGACAAGTGTACAAAAATCACCTCAAAATGAGGAGTTTTGATTGGTTTTGAAAAGTCAAAGTTTGCAAAAATATGAAGAAAAATTACAAAGTTTATAAAAATGGTCCCAAGGCTACTCGAACCCGGACCATTAGGCGGCATGGCATGAATGCCTTAAGAGTGAGCTGGCAACCGGGCGGCAATACATCCGTATTGAAATCAAACAATGTTATAATATTATAAACCAGATTTTTGAATTTGAAAAAATGCGCGCAGCTTCTTCTTCTTCCTCCAATCTTCAATTAGCCATGGATTCTTCATTTCTCCATGAAATTGCTCGATGTAAACATCAAACTTGATCGTTTTAAACCCAGGAACATGATGATGTCATTTAATTTCATTTATTTTCAGCTTAACATGGTTAAATTTCAAAAATCACGAAGAACCCTAATTCGAAAATTTAATTGAAATCGTATGGTGAATGAATTAACCAATTGATTGAGGGTTATTGATCGCTGATAGCATAAACAAAATGGCCAAGAGCTTTTTGAATTGGAAGCAAGAAATCAAAGAGTTCAAGTTGAATTTCTTACCGCTCAAACCAAATCGAAATCGTGCTAGAGTGTTTCATTGTTGTTTGATGATGGCTACAGACCAAGGAACCTTATGGAAGGTGTGAGGATGGTCTGCTTGCTTTGGAATGGTCTGAGCTATGCTACCCAAGTCCACTTGCATCGGCTCAAAGTGAAATTCGAATCTGTGCTTGGAGGTGTTACAGATCAAGAGTGATGGTTTGTATCATCTCTATGGAGTATGTTGATGATGTTTGAGTGAAAAATCACAACTTGCTTGAGCCAATGATCATATTCGATAGTTATGGCAGTTTTGGCAAGTTTGAAACATGAAATGCAAAATCTATTTTTTAGTGTTTCTTGTGTTGATTTTAAGTTACAAACCAATTACATATGATGTTTATGACATGTTAGACACCAAATATCTCATGTTTTTTCACAAGTTTTGAAAAATACAAGAATTCTCAAATTACACTATGTTGCTTGAATTTTAAGAAAGAATGGAGAAAGCTTGTTTTGGCATAGCTTTGGTGTGGTTTCAATGGACAACATGACCTCTATTTATAGGTCAAAAGTTCTGAATGGTAAGTGAAGAAGATTGGCTTTGGTATTTACAAGTTGCCTTAGAGGGCAAGGAAGTCATTTTGCAATAAATGCAAAAGGAAGCTTTTAACCATGGTTAATTTTTCAACTTGATCTTATTCCATCATAATTACTCTCCATCTGATTTTTATCAGCTCTATCCTCTTTGCTAGGTGGCATGGCTTCTAGAAGAAGAAACTCAAAATGACCTATAATCTTGAAAGTTGTACTTGAAAATCAAGGATTTTGGAGCTCTATGTTTCAAAATCAAAAGTATAGGTAGACACCATGGATTTGCAAGTTCTTGGACACTTTGGAAAGCTTTTTCAAGGGCTACAACTTTCATGTTTTGAGTTTTTCCTAATTCCAAATGGAACTATGTGAAAAATGCCATGAAGTTTGAAAAGTGTGAAATTTTAACACTTGAAACATTTTCTAAGTGTTGAAAATTTTGACTTTTGTTGACTTTTCCAAATTTTTGATTTTTATGATCATGATGGATCATTTGAAGTATTTTGATGATTGAAAAGTTTTATCTTGAAAGTTGACCAAAAGTCAAAATTTGACTTTTAGTGCGTATGAAATTTCACCGATGATCCGTAAATCGATCGATGAATTCGTGAACTTCGTGATGTTTTGAATCCGTAAATTAGGTCAACATGTTGTATTTAAGATATGAAGATCAATCTCTAATCAAAAAGTCATTCATTGATCGAAAATCGTGATTGCTCATCCTCGATAAAAACCCTAATTGGTCGATCCGATAGATCATGAGGAAAATTTTGATATCCAAGATCGAGGTTGATAGTTTGATCAAGATAGATCAATTGAGGTGAATGAAGCTCAAACCCTAATTGATTGCCTCTTGAATCGATGAAAATTGTGAAACCCTAATTTTGACTCGTAGAAGCTACACCGATTAATTTGCTCGAATCGTTAGTGATGCAATGATGCGTATGTAAGGTGGTATATTAGGTCAAAAATTGGGTATAATGCCCTATTTAAGTTTCTTTAACTCGAGATATGAAGATGAATATCTTCGCTTTGATAGGTGTAAAGAGACTTAAATATCGTAATACGCAAATTTTGGACCTAAGATACCAAAAATGCGGATGATGCAAAATGATTGAAAAGTTCCACCCGATATGTCAAAGATTGATATGGTGGGGAAGAATTTGTGAGGATAACTCAACTGCCTAAGAAAAGAGAATCCGTTGGTTGGGAAACAAGCAATATGTTTCATTGGGAAAATAGATTCACAATGTATGTGAATATCTGTTTCGCTTTGGGAAACAAAGAGATTACCTTCTGTCAGCCTTGTGACAATGTTTAAGGTAAGTGAAGATGATATTACCAATTATCAGCCTTGTGATAGTCTATGGTAATGAGTTTCGAAGATATTACCAATTATCAGCGAAGTGATAACTATAACAAGGTAATTCTTGAGAAATTTACTGAGTATTCAGCCTTGTGAATAATAGTCAATGATGGAAATAGATCTCGAATACAATCTTGCCGGGGATATCTCTCTTGAGAAAATGCGGGCATTTTGATTGAAAAGACACAGGTTTTCTTTTTTAGACAGAAAGACAACTGTGGAGTTTTCTTGAACTTTCATGATTTGAACTTGTTGAGGAGAACAATCATTTTATGATAAGTTTCAAGATGAAAAGGAAATAAGCGGCTCGGATGACGAGGCTATTGCTTATTGTGTTGTTAGTTAGAGACGAGGTTCTATCCAGGAATGAACTGGAAAGAAACGGTCAATCAGGACTTTGTTCCCAATGAGGAATGATCTCAGCTGGGGAATAGGAGAGAAAAATGTATTTTTTTGCTTGGGGATAATCTGCTGGAGATATGACATACCCATATGAGTACATGTAACCTAAACCAGTGATATAGAAGCAAACATTTGAGAAATGCAGAAATGCATTAATGATGCTATTATGTATGAATGATGAATGTTATGAATGTCATATGCATGCTGACGATACTTGACAAAGACAACAAAAAAGGTATTTTGGGAAAAGGACTACGTCACAGTTCGAACAAATACTCAGCAAAATCTGCAGCAATGGTGTAGACGTTACTGATGAAGGATCTGAGTTGCATGCTTTAAACTTTCTGAAAAAGGCATTTCATTGGCAACCTTATTGGGAATTCTTTTTGTATAAGAATACCGTCCTTTGATGATCTCTGCCGAGGAGAAGAAGATTTCTGTAGCAATTGTTCTATCTTCCGGAGATCGAAACACTTTATGGAGAAAACTGTTGAAGTTCTTTCTGTGTTCGAAGTTCAAAGGAACATTTCGCTATTATTTCAAAATTTTGAAGTAAAAATTCATTTAAAAATTTTTAGTTTCAAAAAGTGATTTTCACAATAAAAAGCGTTATTTTGCAAAACAGAATAAAGCAAGAATTGCAAACAAAAAGGCACAAGGCTCAAATTTATTGATAGAATAGTAATCAGCCAAAGGCGTGATTCCATGAACTATTTACAAAAGTTGGAAATGATAATTTATTGGGGAAAGGCTACATTGAAAGCAAATAACCGCTATTATCCCTAACAACTTTGAATTCCAACTGTGCTTGTTGCTTTAGAAGATTTGATTGAAGATCCGTTGATGGAAGATTCTTCAGATTGACGAAGCACGGATTGATGCGCTATTTTGTCATTTTTGTATCCGTACTTTTGCATAGATTGCCTTTTCGTGTTTTCAATCTATCGTGATAATTTCGCTTATTGTCTCTAATTTTGCCTCGACCGCCTTTCGTGTTTTCATCCACCGAGACGCTTTTTTGCCTAAGCCGCCTTTTCGGTTTTCGACTTACCGAGCTGTTCTTTTGTTTTTAGACAAAGTATTTTTGACCGCATCAAGATTCACAGGATGTGGGAGTTCATCACCGTCCATGGTTGTGAGAGTCATAGCACCGCCAAAAGCTTCTTTTGACGATGTATGGGCTTCGTAATTAGGAGTCCATTTGCCCCTAGAATCTGGTTGAAAAGACAGAATCTTTTTAAGCACGAGGTCGCCTTCTCGGAATTCACGAGGTCGGACCTTTTTGTCGAAAGCTTTCTTCATTCTTCTTTGATATAGCTGTCCATGACACAGAGCGGTCAGACGCTTTTCTTCGATTAAGTTTAGCTGGTCGTATCTGCTTTGACACCATTCGGCCTCAGATAACTTAGTTTCCATGAGAACTCTCATTGACGGAATCTCAACTTCTACGGGGAGCACTGCTTCCATGCCGTATACTAGAGAAAATGAGTTGCCCTTTATTGAAGCGTGATCAAGTACGATACCCATGCAGAGCAAATGGCAGATTTCGCCGCCTTTGTAGGTGATGACCATCTTCGGACGATCTTCTTGATGTTCTTGTTGGCAGCTTCAACGGCGCCGTTCATCTTTGGTCGGTAAGGAGATGAGTTATGATGCTCGATCTTGAATTCCTCACGCTTTTTTCATCATTTTGTTGTTCAAGTTTGATCCATTGTCTGTAATGATCTTACTCGAACCCATATCGGCAAATGAGGTTGTTCTTGATGAACCTCACAACCACTTGTCTTGTGAGGTTGGCGTAAGATGCCGCTTCGACCCATTTGGTGAAGTAATCAATAGCCACTAAATGAAACGATGTCCGCTTGACGCTTTTGGTTCGATCATCCCAATCATGTCAACGCCCACATGGAGAAAGGCCATGGAGAAGAGAGAACGTTGAGTAGAGTCGGTGGCACATGGATCTTATCTCGTAGATCCGCACTTGTGACATCTTTTGACGTGTTTACAGAATCGATTCCATTATTATCCAATAGTATCCCGCTCAAGATTTTTCGGGACATTGCATGCCCATTTGAATGGGTTCCAAAGGACCTTCATGCACTTCGTGAATTATCGTGTTCGCCCATGTCCGCCGACGATCCGAAAGCGTAACCATGTCGAAGTTTCTTTTGTATAGTACATTTTCATTCAGGAAGAAATTTCTAGAAAGCCTCCTTAGAGTTTTCCTATCTTTGTACGATGCCCCGAGTGGGTACTCCCAGGTTTGAAGGAAACGTTTGATGTCGTGGAACCACGGTTTATCATCGAAGACTGCTTCAGTTGCAAATACATATGCAGGTCTTTCAAGGCGTCTGATACGGATCTTAGGCATATCATTCCAATTGTTGACTTTGAACATGGAAGATAGAGTAGCCAAGGCATCTGCCATCTGGTTCTGATCTCGAGGGATATGATGCAGTTCAACTTTGTTGAAGAAAGTCAACAAACGTCTTGCATAATCTCTGTAGGGAATCAAACCAAGATGATGAGTTTCATACTTGTCTTTGATTTGGTTAATCACGAGGGCTGAATCTCCATATATGTCAAGGATCTTGATCCTCAAGTCGATGGCTTCTTCGATACCCATGATACAAGCTTCATATTCTCGCGATTGTTGGTGCAATCAAATAAAAATCATGCGGAAAACGGATATGAGAACCCTCGGGAGTGATGATGACTGCCCCAATTCCATTGCCATAAACGTTAACTCTTCCATCAAAAATTAAGCCCCATCTAGATTCGGATCGTGACCTTCTTCGTAGCGGTTCGTCACAATCTTTCATCTTTAAGTACATAACATCCTCATCCGGAAGTCGAATTTGAGAGGTTGGTATTCGTTGATCGGCCGATGAGCCAAGTGATCGGCGAGAATGCTTCCTTTGACCGCTTTTGGGCACGGAATCGATGTCATATTCAGATAATAGCATCCGCCATCGAGCAATTCTTCCCTAAGGTGCTTTTCAAAACGTACTTGATTGGATCCATTTTGGAGATTAACCAAGTTGTGTGATTGATCATGTATGGCGGAGACGTTTTGATAACCACACCAAAGCACAACATGTTTTCGAGCATGGAGTAACGAGTTTCACAACAAGGAACTTTTACTCAAGTAGTAGATGGCATGCTCTTTCACCGATTTCATCTTGCTGTCCAAGCACGCAGCCCATGGAATCTTCTAGCACGGTAAGGTATATGATTAACGGTCTTCCTTCGACCGGAGGAATCAATATTGGTGGTTTTGACAGTATTCCTTGATATCCAAACGCTTTTTGGTAATCTTCGTCCACACAACCTCTTGATTTTTGGGAGAAGCTTGAATATCGGCCCACGTGTAGCAGTCATTTGAGAGATAAACGAGATGTAATTCAATCGTCCAAGAAATCCTCTTACTTGCTTTTCTATTTATGGCGTAGGCATTTCTTGAATAGCCTTGACTTTGTCGGATCAACTTCAATACCTCTTTGATCGACAATGAAACCTAGGAGTTTTCCGATCTTACCCCAAAGGTACATTTGTTAGGTTCAGCGGAGTGAAATTTCTTAATCAAACAACTTCAAGAGATATTCTATATACTCTTCTTCAGATCGACTTTTCTATCATGTCGTCCACGAGACTTCGATCTCTTTGTGCATCATGTCATGAAAGAGAGTAGTCATCGCCTTTGGTAAGTTGCGGCCGGCATTCTTTAATCCAAACGGCATTACTTTGTAGCAAAAGTGCCCCATGGCGTGATGAAGGATGTCTTCCATGTCTTCGGAGCCATTCGATCCGATTGTAACTAGAGAAACCGTCCGTGAAGGAAAAGACGAGAACTTTGCGACTATCCACTAGCATGTCGATATGCGGTAGTGGGAAATCATCTTTTGACTAGCTTTGTTCAAGTCCCGGTTGTCAACACACATTCTGACCTTTCCGCCTTTCTTGCGGCGTGTACTATGTTGGTTAGCCATTGAGGATATTCGAGGTGACAAGGAAACCCGCCGTCGCTTTTGGACTTCCTTTTGATTTTATCGGCCATTTCGTGGTGAACTCTTCTCGCCTTTGTTTAAATGGTGGACACTCCGGTCTTAATGGCAAGTGATGCTCCACGATGCGGTATCTAAACCGGCATGTCTTGGTAGGACCAAGCGAACACATCAACATATTCTTTGAGAAGATCTATCGCTTTTCCCTTGACGTTGATGTCGAGTAGAGCTCCGATGTTCACTTTTTTGTCTTCTTCGTAATCCGTTGATTACTTCCAAAGGCTCTTTGTGAGGTGAATGATTCTTTCCTCGTGCTTAACTAGTCGAGAAATCTAATCCGGATCTCTTCTTCAACTTCTTCCTCGCGACTTCACCGGAATTTCAAAGTTGGGAGAGAGCATAGAGTTATTGCTCAATGGATTTGTCCATCCGTTAATCTGCATATTTGATTTATGTCCGATCAATTAACTCTCCTTTTATTATATATTTTTTTGAAAAATTTAATGCGAAGTGTATGCATTAAAAAAATTATTTTTTATTGTGTTTTTAGGATTATCATTTCCAAGAAAGGGTAAAATGAAAACAAACACAAAGTGTGGAATCAAACAACGCTTTTATTTATGATTCACAATATGAAACAGGGCCTAAAATACAAACTCATTTGTCTTGGGCAAGACAAAGAGAAATTATTTAAAAGCTAAACCCTATAAAACATATCTTCTCTTGGGCGAGGCGAGTTCAAAACAAAAGCAAAGATAAACTACTTAGAGCTATGAACATTAGTTCGAACTTCAACAGTTTCGTAGTGGCGAACTCCTTGAAGTCGAGGTACTCGGTAGTTTTCCACTTGGCTTAATTCTTGAATAGACTTTGGTCGTTGGTCGAACAGTTTGAAGACTCGACGGTTAACCTTGCCTTTTGTGGAAACGGTCTTCTTCTCGCTTGATGAATGATCGAAGCATGGGATACAACATATGTACGTACTATTGGCATTTGCGTTGAATTCGGGATGTACTCTCCAATCTTCTAAGTGAAGAGACTCATTGTCGGCGACACTTTCTAATTCGTATCCTGAGTCGTATCCCTGATCTTCAGTAATTACGTTGATGTAGTGATAGTCAAGATCTGTTTTAACAAATTCCACGGGCGCATTAAAGTAGATATCTTCATTCGGAACCTCAATTGGTTGATGAGATCGGGAAGATGGGTACACCTCTTCTGGTTTACTAGGATACTCAAAAGAATCACCCCATCCAGTTGGCTGGATATCTTTAATTCTAATTTTTGAGCTTTCAGGCGCAGTGTATTTCACCATGTAGTCAAACTTGCCATTTGGTTCTCCCAAGGTATCCCAAACTTCGGAAGGAACAAGTGAACTTTCATTCTTTTGTAGGGACATACCTTTGAATTGATCAGTCGGAGGATAGTATGGCGCGTACGATTCTTCCTGAGTCACATACTCAGAGCTGTTAAGATAAGTGCTCCACTCTTCAGATCCAGAGAGATCATCTTCATCACCTTCATTGGTAAGAACGTTAACCTCTTGAAGAACAGGGTTTAAGAAACCCCCACTATGGAATACTTCTCTGATTGGGCGAAGTGTTTCATTCGTTTGCTTGTCTTTAGGAAATACTGGAGCGAACCCGAGCCCGACCTTTGTCTCGTTGTTGACAGGTTTTATTACTTGTCCCCAACCTTCAGATTGCCATCTTTCACTATTTGCGCTGCTTCTTTGTAAGAGGAGATAGATGATCTGCTTTTGCTTGTAGATTCATCTTCTAACGCATGTCCCGAACTACGCCCTTCAACGTCGGTCGTGATGAAAGAAAAACTTGATAAATGGCTTATTAGTAAAGCTTGTTCACCCGATGATGGTTACTAGCTTCCCATTTATTGTGAACTTCGCCGATGGAGAGTGGAAGTCACCGCCTCGCTTGTGGATCCATGGTCTTCCTAGCAAACAATCAGAAGTGGCACATCCATGACCGGAAAGTGATTTGGAAGGTATGGGACCAATCGTCATCGGAGATCGACTTCCCAATAACAGACTTCCTTGACCCGTCAAAGGCTCTTACCACTATGTCATTGAACTTCATCGGCCTTTGTAAGATAAATGAGCTAGAGTCGTTTTGGCATTACATTCAAGGATGAACCGTATCCACTAGTACGTTGGATATGAATCTGATTGGCAAATCATCGAGATATGCAGAGCCAAATTGTGATCTTTCCCTTCCTCCGGGAGTTCTTCATCATTGAAGCTTAGATTGTTACAAGCTGTTGTGTTGCCCACAATTCCTCCAAACTGGTCTGTAGTCACGTCGTGATCTACATAAGCTTGATCTAGCACTTTCATCAAAGCTTCTCGATGAGCTTCGGAATTCAAAAGTAGAGATAGTATTGAAATCTTGGAGGGAGTCTGCATTAGCTAATCCACAACTCGGTACTCGCTTTTCTTGATTAGTTTCAAAATCTCATCAAAATCTGTGTTGACGTTGGTTCTATTAGGCGGACCAACATTTGTGTTTGAATTATCAACGGGAATCCTCATGGGGTTCTCGGGTGGTGCATTAACTGGATTTTGCCTAACAGCAGGAACAACAGGTTGCTTTGGGGGCAACGGAGTATGTACACGTCCACTTCGCGTTACTCGTCCTATCTCAGTTATGTTGACATTGGCTGGAAAAGCTGGCATGGGTTTCTTGTTCCCATCTTCTATCACAGTTGCATTGTATTGATAGGGAATTGCTTTGTTAGAAATGTATGGAACAGGACCGGGCAAGCAAATCACCAAAGGAGACCCTGGAACGTTTGAACCGTTATATTCAATCTCCACATGCTTGGGCATATTGAAACAGGGAATAAGGACATTTACTTCGGGAATTTCCGAGTTGATATCTGAGACTAAAAGCTCATGCGGAAAATGCCCTACCATATTCACGTCATAGTCATTTCTATTTCTGAAGATCTGTATGTCACCATTGTCTAATAATCGTTGAATGTATGCTCTTATGGTTGGACATCCTCGACAATCCTTGAAGCGATGTGCAAGTCGCATAATCGTGTTTAGTGAAAGCACCCATCGATCGTATGTATCATGGAGTTATACTAAGCTTTCTCGATTAGATTCACATATGTGACGAGATACCGATCTGTATTTCTTAGTATCAAATTCACTGTATGTCCACTGTGACTGGGAAGTGGATTTGCTTGCACATTCGGATTTGTGTTTCTAAAGGAGAGAAGATTAGACCTTACTAACCTCTGTATTGCTTTTAGGGCGATGCAACGCTCAAGATCATGTCCCGCCAAGATACGTCCGTACCACCATGGCAATTTATCCGCATCGAGGTGGTGACCTTGTTTGCACAAGATTCCTTTCTATTAATGCGGTATAGTTCTCGTACGCCATTGAATTGGGTCGAATTAGACCCGAGGCGACGGTTCGATTGTTGAACTGAGCTCGTTGTCGAGGTTGAGTTTGTTGGAATCATGATCCCCGTATTTGGACTTGTATTAACAAAGGTGCTATGGAAACTACCGTCGTTGTTGATCGACATTCTTTCATGGTTTCCTCGGGATACCATTCCTATGTTGTGTTCCTTTTTCTTTGGAAAACTGGTTCCAACCCTCTTAGTTCCACTAGGAGATCCTATTTCTTTGACCAGGCCCTGCTCGAACTCCTTCCTCTAGCCGCATTCCCATGCTTACCATCTCGAAATCTCCGGAGCCTGGCGATCATTCGTTCATAGTAAATGGACCAAGAGTGTTTAAGAAAACTTTGGTCATCTCCTTCTTCTAACGGTGGGTTGACTTGGGCAGCGATTTCCTCCAACGTTGGGCGATTCTTTGAATGTCTCTTTTCCTCTCGAGACATGGAGCGGAGTTGACCCGATCGGAGCCATGTCCAAGTTAAACTTGTATTGTTGGACAAAGGCTTCGCCTAGGTCATTGAATGTTTGGATATTTGCACCGTCTAGCCCCATGTACCACTTCAGGCCACGGTGAGACTGTCTTGGAAATAGTGGATTAACAATTGGTGATTGTCGTTGTACGTAGACATTTTCCTGGCGTACATCGTAAGATGACTCGTGGATGTGAATTTCCTTTATACTTTTGAAAATCGGGACTTTGAACTTCGCAGTATCCTTACACGAGGAACTAAGCACAAATCATGGGCGTTCTTCCCAAACAATTCTTTCCACAGATTGTTTTAATCTCAAGCTGCATCTTGAGGAGCTGTTCTTGGAGATTATTCATCTGACCACGAGGATTCGTGTTGTCGCCTGGACTATGGTGGAATTCTTCGTCTGCAGTAGTGTGTACTACGGAAGCTGAGTTCGTCATGATTGGCTGAGAAACCGTCATAGTGACTTGCGGAAAGGTTACTCCATGCTGTGGAGTAAGTGTCGAGTTTTGTAAAGTAGGCACCTCAAGCGTGGTTGTTTGTACCTGAGAAGTAGGTTGACGAAACCCGATGCCGAAATTGAAAGGCATGCCCCATGGATAACCTTCCGCATATCAAGAGTGAACATCGGCTGCAGTTGAAACGGAGTAGTAGTGATTGAAATCATCGCTGATTTTGATGCTCAATGTTGCTTGCTGACTTTGTGCAGTTGCCAACGAATTTACCAAAGAAGTGAGTCTCTCCACCTCTTCTTGAAGTGTTGTTACTGTGCTACGAAGCTCAACATTTTCTTGCTCAAAACCTTCCATTACTTTCCTTCTTTTGAACGCGATTGTATGTTCGAGTTGGTTGTGGACGTGGTCGAGAAACTCTAAGACGCGACACTGACGATCTTTTCCTTTCCGAAAGAATTCCAAAAGATCGACTCTAAACAACAAACTCGATATGCAAAGTATGATGCATGATTATGAATGTAAAGAAAGATTTCCAAAGAATTTACGCTAAAAGAGAAATTTCGCAAATATTTGATGGAAAACACATTTATTTTATTTATTATTGAAAGAAGATTACAACAATTTTTGTTTTTGAGCATGGCTCGTACAAATGATAAAATAAATGATAAAATTACAATCTAAATTAATTAATCGTCCTCGTCGGATGAAGATCCAAAGGATTGATGTAGCTTCACGTGATTTCTTTCCATAGTGAGCTTTCGTTCACTTTCTCGCTTTTAGCTTGATGACTTTCTTCCACTCGTCAGAGCGGGATCGCCGGTTTTCATTTCCTCAAGCTTTCTTTTCCTTTCTTTGATGTATCTTTTGATCGCGTTATCCTTCGACGAATCTTCTCATCTTTCTTCATGAGCCATTCATCTTGGAAGTAAAGCGTCTTTTCATGATCTTTGACCGCTTAAGCTTTTCGCTTTCGAGATCGGCCTTAAGGAACTTGTCTTCCAAAGCTTCTTTCTCTAACCTCATCTTGGCCAAAGCTTCTTGGTATTCTCCCATAGTCTCGACGGGAAAAATTGTTGATTTAGAAGCTGTCGAGAACATAGGTTCTTCATAAGCATAAGGCATTCGAAATTCCTTTGCTCTTTTCTTCACCCAAGAAGTGTAGATTTCCATGGCTACACAATTCCTTGCATTACCCTTTCCTTTCCTTCGAATGTGATGCCAAGCTCTTATCATTCTGGCTTTCAAACCTTGGGAATCCTTCCTTCATGATAGAAATAGCTTTCCACCGTAAAACCAAGAGGTTTACTAGAGTTTGCATACCCGAGTTGACGCCGCCAAAAATGGGTTGTAGTTGATTCCTCCTTTGTACCAATGAGAGGTACGTGGCAAATTCTCCACAACTTTCAATGATTTCCATCTCATTGTCCGCCAAGGTATACCAATGGATATCGTCGTTTGTAAGAGACATGAGTCTTGAGACCAATGCCAATCGCCTTTGTTTTCGCGAAGATAGGAGATTTGGGCAAGTGTGAGACAATCCATTTGAAAAACAGAGGTACACAACATACGATAGTTCCATCTCCTTGACGATTCCTATGATGAATGGAGAAATACGTATCACCAAGCAAAGTGGGGACGAGATTTCCAATCAGAAAGATCCTTATGGCGTTGATATCAACGAAACTTGGGACGTTGGGAAACAACACCAATCCATAGATGAGTAAAGCTAAAATAGCTTCAAAGGCTACCATACTACCGGCTTCAGAGAATTTAAGAGCCTTCTCCATTAGGAACTTTGAAGTTAGTCCTAAGAGTTTTCCTTTGGCAGTGAGGTTTTTGTCTATCTCAGATTTTTTTAAGTGAGTCATTGTTGCAATGACTGGTGATTTAGGAATGGCTTCCAAACCATTGAAAGGCACCTTATCTGATACTGAGATACCTAGGATGTGTGCGTACTCTTCCAAAGTAGGCATCAACTGGTAATCAGGGAAAGTGAAACAGCGATAGACTGGATCGTAAAACCGAACGAAAGTTTTGAGAAGTCCTTCATCAACGTTAGTGTTTAGAATAGTTAAAAGAGTTCCATAGCGTTTTCTGAAATCCGAGAGATCTTCTACCAAGGATGCTAACTCTTTCAACTTTCCTACATCAGGAATTCTAAAACTGTATCTCTTGGTGAATCTTCCTCTGACGTCCATCACTCTAACCTAAAATATTTACAAAGAAAAATCTCTAAATTCTTTGGAAATGGAAAGAGAAATGAAGTTTTTGAATGAATGCATGAATGCTACAAACATGGTTAGTAGTTATACACACGATCAAGCGTTCGAAGTCACGAGCATGAGGCCAACGATAAGAATCAAACGTGGGTAAGTTCTAAGGGCTTATTTATCTGTGAAATGGGTTCTACTGATAATACAGGCTCAACACTTCTCTTTGAAATATTATCGGATTTGTTGAATACTCGAAGTCCAATAATATTTTTCAAGAAAAACTCGCCTGATTGTAGTCTCGCATGACAATTATTCTAGGCTTACGCCCGAATATCGTGAAAACACACAATAAAGAAAAACAAACATATGCACATATGAAAGCTTAACCCCTTTTTTTCTTTTTGAAAACAAAAAAGCTTGGTGCTCTTGAGCAGAGTCACATTTTTTTGAAAATCAAAGTTTTAGCGTACTCCCCAGCAGAGTCGCCATTTTTTCTGTTCGCGTTAAAAAGTGACGCGCGAGGGAATCGAATCTGAATTCGGATTCTCTGGCTCGAAACGATTTACTCTTTTGATTTGTTTATAAAGATGTCGCGAGCATCAAGCTTTATTATTTTCAACACAAGAAATTATGATTATGAAAAAGGGGAAAGCTATTAATACCCTCAATTGATTATGATATGCATTACGACTAGCGCAAACTAGACGTAACGCAATGGGGAGATTCTGGGTAAGGGGGTTTGTTATATAAAGGGAATAGATGGAGCACCCTAAATATATATAGTTATCTATAGCTTTATATATGAATATGTTTGATATGTTTGTGTGTTTTAATTGCTATTTCTATGATTGGGAAAGTTTCTCCTTTGGATTTTAAGAAGGATAGATTATGTGGGATCCTAGATTTTGTTAGTATTGTGCTCGCAAAGATCTTTGGGATCTTCTGCATACATATCCCTTAATGGGAATCAGAGCATTTGTAGCTCGGATCTAAAGGGATCTATGGTTTGTTTGGTTTGAGGGAGAAATAAATTTGCTCGGCAAGGATGAGACCTTGTGCCTACGTATTCTCAAAAGGATGTTGAGAAAGTCAGAGCAATCGTAGTTCCCACTTATGCTAGTGGAAGCAACGGAAGTTAGTAAGAGACACGAATGTCATCTTAATGAAAATGTATCTAATCTATTTCATCACATACATTTTGAAAGGTTTGATTGATTAAAATCTTTCGTCGTAAGTTATAGGTGTTTTGCTTGAGTGTACAAGCGTTACCACTTACATGTTTAAGAAAGATGTTTGAAAGAAAAAAAATGATTGAATCTTTTAATTGTAAGCATTGGGTGTTTTGCTTGAGTGTACAAGCGCTACCACTTACGATTAAGAGATGTTTTGTTTGAAAAGAGTTTGAAAAGTTTTGATTGTATGTGATATGATAGATGAGATACTTCTTCCATAGAGATGATAAACGTCTAAATCTCGAGGAGAAATTGATTGGATTAAGGGATGCTTTTAAGAAGCCCATGGGTCCTTGTATTGTAAGCCCAAGAGGAGGCATTCCGAGGGTCATCGAGGGTCCTTGTATGAAGCTCAAGAGGAAGCTATAAGGTCTGGTGGCTTTGGCTTTAAAAGGATTTCACCGAAACCATCCTTTCGAATTAAGAGCAATTTCACCGGAAATTATACTCTGGGTTCTATCCTATCGCTGGTGATTCTTTGTATTGGAAGCCCAATAGGAGGTCAAGAGATTTCTGGTCTCTTTCTTGTTTGATGCCCAAGAGAAGGCTAAACTCAATGAGGAGTTCTTTTGAACGAAGCCCAAGAGGAGGCTGACTCATCGGGAGTGTTGTCTTATATGAAGCCTAAGCGGAGGCTAAACTCGATGAATGAGTTTTCTTATATGAAGCCTAAGAGGAGGTGAACTCGATAAAATGAGTTACCTTGTACAAAGCCCAAGAGGAGACTAGCTCTGGGGAACCTATTGGTTAGACTAGTTGTTATGTTATAACTAGAGTTGTATAAACAAGTATATGCGTTTATTCACAGGAGTTTATGAAGGAAATATAAACAAGTGTGTGTAAACGAACGCTTAAAACGAGCATAACTTGATTATTTACAAGTTTGGATTGTGTACAAGGAAGTGAGTATGTACACCAACAAGTATTTATACAGGAGGATGTGGATGTACATAGGTGGATTAGGACTTACACAGAAGGGAGGCCCATTGGTTTAAAAGCTTCACCGAATAATGCTCCTTTTAATACCAATGGTATTTAGTGTATATACAAGTAAAATGAAAACAAACGAACGAAGTTTGTCCAGATTTGAGTATTTACAAAAGCATTTGTATTATGTACAGGTAAAATTGGTATGTATATGAAAAAATTGATATGTACAAGGAAATATGTATGTACATAAAAGAATTTTGGGACTTACACGTGAGGGGCCCATGATCGGTTAAGAAATTCGAGGAAAAACGAGTTCGCTTTTATCTTCAAATCGGGTCGATCATGGAAAAAAGAGTGTAAGTCTGATGAAAAGTTTTGAAAAAAGATCTTTAAAGTGTTTTTGAAATGTGAAATTTACTTACAAGAAGTTTGGAAAAGAATCGGGCTTGAAGGTTTGAAAAACGCCTTTGAAAGTGTTTTAAAAAGTACTCAAATACATCGCTTTATCGATAAAAATATAATCGGATGAAAGTTTTTCTGAAAATTTTGACACTATCTTAAAATAGATATGTTAATTGACAAGTGTACAAAAAATCACCTCAAAATGAGGAGTTTTGATTGAGTTTTGAAAAGTCAAAGTTTGCAAAAAATATGAAGAAAAATTACAAAGTTTAAAAAATGGTCCCAAGGCTACTCGAACCCGGACCATTAGGCAAGGCATGGCATGAATGATTTAAGAGTGAGTCGGCAACTTGGGCAGCAATACATCCGTGTATTGAAATCAAACAATGTTATAATATTATAAACCGATTTTGAATTTGAAAAACGCAGCAGCCTTCTTCTTCTTCCTCCAATCTTCAATCACCATGGATTCTTCATTTCTCCATGAAATTGCTCGATGTAAACATCAAACTTGATCGCTTTAAACCCGGAATATGATGATGTCATTTAATTTCATTTATTTTCAAACATGGTTAAATTTCCGAAATCACGAAGAACCCTAATTCGAAAATTCTAATTGAAATCGTGTATGGTGAATGAATTAACCAATTGATTGAGGGTTATTGATCAGTGATAGTGCATAAACAAAATGGCCAAGAGCTTTTTGAACTGGAAGCAAGAAATCAAAGAGTTCAAGTTGAGTTTCTTACCTGTTCAAACCGAAATTGAAAACGTAGAGTGTTTCCGTTGTTGTTTGATGATGGCTACAAGACCAGTGAACCTTATGGAAGGTGTGAGGATGGTCTGCTTTGGAATGGTTTGAGCTATGCTACCCAAGTCCACTTGCATCGGCTCAAAGTGAAATTCGAATATGTGCTTGGAGGTGTTACGATCAAGAGTGATGGTTTGTATCATCATCTCTATGGAGTATGTTGATGATGTTTGAGTGAAAAATCACAACTTGCTCGAGCCAATGATCGATTCGATAGTTATGGCGCTTTGGCAAGTTTGAAACATGAAATGCAAAATCTTTTTAGTGTTCCTTGTGTTGATTTTAAGTTACAAACCAATTACATATGATGTTTATGACATGTTAGACACCAAATATCTCATGTTTTTCACATGTTTTGAAAAATACAAGAATTCTCAAATTACACTATGTTGCTTGAATTTTAAGAAAGAATGGAGAAACCTTGTTTTGGCATAGCTTTGGTGTGGTTTCAAATGTCCAACATGACCTCTATTTATAGGTCAAAAGTTCTGAATGGTAAGTGAAGAAGATTGGCTTTGGTATTTACAAGTTGCCTTAGAGGGCAAGGAAGTCATTTTTGCAATAAATGCAAAAGGAAGCTTCCTTTTAACCATGGTTAATTTTTCAACTTGATCTTATCCCATCATAATTACTCTCCATATGATTTTTTTATCAGCTCTATCCCTCTTTGCTAGGTGGCATGGCTTCTAGAAGACGAAACTCAAAAAATGACCTATAATCTTGAAAGTTGTACTTGAAAATCAAGGATTTTGGAGCTCTATGTTTCAAAATCAAAAGTATAGCTAGACACCATGGATTTGCAAGTTCTTGGACATTTTGGAAAGCTTTATTCAAGGGCTACAACTTTCATGTTTTGAGTTTTTCCTAATTCCAAATAGAACTATGTGAAACAATGCCATGAAGTTTGGAAAAAGTGTGAAATTTTAACACTTGAAAAATTTTCTAAGTGTTGAAAATTTTGACTTTTAGTTGACTTTTCCAAATTTCTTGATTTTTATGATCATGATGGATCATTTGAAGTATTTTGATGATTGAAAAGTTTTATCTTGAAAAGTTGACCAAAAGTCAAAGTTTGACTTTTCGGCAGATGAAATTTCATCGATGATCCGTAAATTGACTAATGAATTCGCACTTCGTGATGTTTTGAATCTAGAAATTAGGTCAACATGTTGTATATAAGATATGAAGATCAATCTCTAATCAAAAATTCATTCATTGATCGAAAATCGTGATTGCTCATCCTCGATAAAACCCTAATTGGTCGATCCTCGATAGATCATGAGGAAAATTTGATATCCAAGATCGAGGTTGATAGTTTGATCAAGATAGATCAATTGAGGTGAATGAAGCTCAAACCCTAATTGATTGCCTCTTGAATCGATGAAAATTGTGAAACCCTAATTTTGACTGTAGAAGCTACACCGATTAATTTGCTTTGAATATTAGTGATGCAATGATGCGATGTAAGGTGGTATATTAGGTCAAAAATTGGGGTATGACAATATCGACCAAAGATGAATGGTGCAGTGGAAGCCGCCAACAAGAATCTGAAGAAGATTATACAGAAGATGACAGTGACATATAAATATTGGAATGAGATGTTGTCCTTTTTTCTTCACGGTTATCTCACTTCAGTACAAACATCTACTGGGGCAACCCCATTCTCTCTCATGTACGGTATAGAATCAGTTCTACCTATCAAGGTTCATATACCCTCGCTCATAGTACTAAAGGACGCAGAGTTAGACGAAGGAGAATGATTCCAGACTCAGCTTGACCAGATAAACTTGATCGATGAAAAAAGACTCGCAACTATTTGCCATGGACAAATATATCAAAAACAAATGATCAATGCCTTCAATAAGAAAGTCAAGCACCGAGTGTACCAAGTTGGCGACTTAGTAGTCAAGCACATCATCCTACCACAAGATGATCCCATGTGCAAATGGACTCCCACCAATGAGGGACCATTCGTAGTCAAGACATTATTTTTCGGCGGAGCCATGATACGAGCACTATGGATGGAGAAGACTTCCGCACAGTGAATGCGTATAGTCGAAAAATACTACGCATAAACGAGACCTGTTAGGTCGACTCGCCTAGGAAAAAATAAGGGCGTTCTGGCGAACCAAAAGGGTTTGGGAAAAAGTTAAGGACATATATACAATAATGTACACCTGACAAGTCAAAAACCTGCAAAGGTAGCTTGGGCAAAAAAGGGTATCCCGATAGACTGAAAACCCGAAAGGGTGGTCTAGGAAAAAGTTAGGTATTAAAGCGTACAACTATGTCTTGTCAAGATCATCTACTTACAGACTACACTACTATCAATATTCAAGCTTCAAATGGCACAGATCAATCCAATCATATTCTTCTCGCAGCAAGGAGATGAGATAGTCGAAAATATATGAGCAATAGCAGAGTTGAAACTCGACGAGATTCTTTCCATATAACTTTTACTATATGAGCAATGATTGTTTGTAGAAAGCATCTGCTAAATTAATCCAGGTATGAATATAGGTGTTCTTTAGCTAATAATACCACTCCAACTGTGTTCCAGACAAACTCTCTTGAAAGAAATATATCCACGGCTTCTTGTCTTCAATATGCGGATGGATCTTCTGAACATAGGATTTTAGATGCAGATCCAGGCAAGAAATGTCGTCATACTTAGCAAAGGTTGGAACCTTGAACTTACGGCGAATTACCACTCCAGGAACCAGACTCAGATCATCAAAGTTCAACCCTGACATTTTTAGGTTTTCCTCAACATTCAGACGGTCTTCAAGTTGCTTATACCTTTCATCGTCAGGATACTACTCGCTCATATAATATTCCTTTTCGTTTTCAGACTCATGACGGATTCCTTCATTGTTTTTGACGCTTCCTTTAGTTTCACCGCTCTTGTCTGAGAACTCAAGTTGTTTGACTACCTTGATTGGGCCTCTCTGATTTCTTCCCAGGTTGATAATGCCAGCAATCTTCTTCTTTTTTTGATGAGCTTTTTGGTTGATAAGACCTTGGACCAAGATGGTGAACATTTTATGAATCTGAGCATTCTGAGCCTGGAGATCTTTAATAGTTTGTTCGAGAGCCATTTTTGTTGGAATAAACAACGAGAGAATGAGAAAACCGGTCTTCAGAGTACCTATTATGAAATGATATGCTATGATATGCAATGCAATGTTTTCAAGGACCTTTAGGAATTTAAATTTGGTAAACAAGCAAGAACAAACTTTTTATTAGTTGACTTAGCAAGTACAAATGAAAGTTTAAACAATAAAAACTGAAATTTCTAGAGCTTAGGTCTCCCATAAATGCTTCCTCTTTGTGTTGAAGTAGGTGTTAATGCTTTGCTCCTCGTGAAGTAGCTTCGTCAGCTCCAACACTCTTTTCTAGCTTGCATAGCACTGATCTTTGAAGATATCCCTTTCTTCTTTGAGTTGAATCCAGGATCTCTTCAATTCTTCAAAATCATTAGGCATGTCTGGATGAAGAATAGTATAAGGCTCATCGCCTTCGGCAACAGGTTCCATGATCACTGGTAAGATAACAACATATGGCATCATGAGGTTTTGAGCTCGAGCTCGTACCCATTTGAGGTAAGGTTCCCAAGGAATATAACTTTTATGCCCCAAGGACTTGGTATCAGTCTTTTCACCATTCCCCAAGCGTGCACAAATCTTCGGCGGTAACCATGGTGATTGTTGTCGTATTCAAACACAATGCCTTGGATAAGCATGTCATAAGGACCGTCTCTTTGAGCATAACCAAACTGTCGTAGTGCTAGAGAAGGGTTGTAAGTGATACCTCCTATTATGCCAAATAGTGGTACATTAGGGAATTCTCCATAATGCTCAATGAAATTGAAGTTCTTTTGATAGAAAAGGCACCAACGGATATCTGAATGAGAGAGTGACATCAATCTTTGAGACCACTTCAACCTTTGTTCGTTCTTCATTACTGATTGAGGAAGGTGAAAAAAAACACTTGGTTAATAAAGATATGCAACACATGAGAGTCCCTTGTCGCTTCATAGTACGGGTGTGGAGAGAATACAGGATATCTCCAAGCAAAGTAGGCACAAGATTATGAGTGAGGAAAATCTTGATGGCGTTCACGTCTATGAATTGATCTGGATTAGGGAATAACACCAAACCATAGATTAACAAAGCCAAAATGTCTTCGAATGCATGGAAACTCATAGACTTTAAGAGTTCTTGAGCCTTCTTTATCAAAAACTTAGCAAGCAAACCCTTAACTCCACTTCTTGTTTCCCAATTGTCTTCAATGTCTGAATGCTTTATATGTATCGCTGATGTGATGTCTTTAAACCTCAGAACTTTTTCTAAACCAATGAAAGGTATCTGATCAAGGATGGGTTTCCCAAGTAGTTTAGAGAATTCTTTCAGTGTAGGTACCAACTGATAGTCGGGGAATGTAAAGCAGTGATGTCTCGGATCAAAGAATTAGAATATGACGCTCATCATATCTTCTTCAAAATTAGAGGTAACCAAGTCGAGTAGATAACCATGCCTCTTGATGAACTGAGCATGGTCGGGAACTTGTGAAACTAATTCCCTGATTCGAGAATGTGTCCTCACGAAGTTGATGCAGATAGTCTTCCTGAAAGCCATAACCTACAAAACAAAGAAAATATAAATCCCTAGGTCCTTGAAATATTTAGAGATAATATGATTTTATGATGTTTTGATGTCATGTTTAAATAGCAAGCACAAGAAATTCATGCAACAACCCTAGGTTTAAGGCTAACATGAGGTATATGTGTCTACCCTACCAGAGTTTAAGTTGGTTCAACCTGTCCTATAATAGTAACTAGGTTCTAGCAATCTCATATCGCGGATCTTTCTTGCAGGCGTTATTTCAATACGACTACCAAATGGTCGACCGAAACATCCCTAAAGTCGAATCTTAATGAGCGTAGCATCGAGTATCAACCAACCTTAGTCTGCACCGAAGTCGGCTATCTCACTACCTTCTAATGGCCAAGATGGGTCAATTAGGGTTCTAAAGTTGATTTAGTTGTTATGACACCACGCAGACGCCAAATACTTCCTCAACTGAACATGAGGAGCATCAGGGCATCCAAAGTGTCGCACTAATATAGCCATCATTTTGACCATTTCGGTTTACGCCTAACAGTCGCGGTGATCAATTGCTACTTACCTAAGGAAACCTGGATCCGGGTGTAGGATCCCCCACAAATATAATACCCAAGCAACCCTTAAAATAAAGCAGATAAGTCAAACAATTAAAGTGATCTAAGACTCTAATGTAACCTCACTTTTGGTGTCATCCCCAGCAGAGTCTCTAGTTCTCTAACACGGTGGGAGAACTGACTTGTTTGTTTTGCATTTTATCGCAAATATTGTGGATAGCAAGAGTCGCCACCGACTTTTCTTTTATTCAATAAAGGGAAGGTGAAAAGAAAAGGAAAAGACCTTTGTTAAATTTTGAGTAAGGGAGGTAGTTATGAAAAGGGAATGTATTATCACCCTTTCCATCCATAGTTATCTATGGGCTCTTAATTTCTTAACTCACTTTAATTTGTTTTGTGTGTGTGATTTTCAAAAGTATTTTTAAAGACATTTCACTTTAACTTCGTAATGATTCTCGTTGGATGTATACGAAGTGTTCGGAAATGTTTGTTTTGGAAAATATTTAACTTTGTAATGATTCTCGCTGGAATGTATACAAAGTGTTTGAAAAGTTTTTTTTTTTGAAAAGTGTGAGGTGTGAAAATGATTTTATTGAGCAAGCAATTAGGAGTCTATTACCTACTCAGAATGGTCGTTTCCATGTCATTTTCCTGCTCCTTTAGAACAAGGTTATCCATACCATTAGTTGGCAGATAACTTTATTCGTTGGATGTGAAGGGACAATCGTAGGGTCATCGTGTGGTCATAGAAGACAACATTGTAAGGATACCTTAGCATTCGTAGGGACGATCATCACTTATTCGTAGGCAACAATTGAGGGAAAAATCATATATTCGTAGGCAACGTCGAGGGTCATCGAGGGACTATGATCTTTGTGATGATATTATTCATAAGCATCTTTGCTAATGGTATCCCTACGTTCGAGGGGACATGACCATTTTATTCGTAAGGCAACAAGAGAGGATACCCTAAGAGGGTGCATGTGTGAAAGAGTGTGTTGAGTTCAGATATGTTAATGTTTGAATTAGGGTGATCTAAGATTGATTTTATCTTTCCATACAAACCCTAGTTAGCATACATCTAATCAGTTTATAGACAGTTTGTAAGAGAGTGCAGAAAGTAAAGTGCGAAAAGGTAAATGTCTTACACTATTACATGGCTTCGGGGCAGATACATAATATAGGTGCGGAAAGTAAATTGCGAGAAAGTAAATCTACGCTATTACAAAAATAACCATGCAACCTATACATCGATTTCTAGAATTTAAATGAGAATTGAAGTAAATAAATTGGAGAAAAATGTCTTAAGGATAGGAAATAACATCTAAACCCTAATTGTAAAAGAAAAATGTTTTTTGATATTTTTTTGAAATCGATTTTAGTTAATAAAACCTAATTCTAAGTTAATTAAAAATTAATTATGAAAAATAATTTAACTTGTGAGAAAAATAAATTATTTTTATGTCAAAAATTAATTAAATGTTTAATTAACCTAATTCTAAAATTGGAATATTTTTGTGATTTTTTGAAAGTGTTTGAATTAATTTTGAAAGAAAATTAAATTAGTTTTAGAAAAATAAAAGAAATAAAGAAAATCAGAGAAAACAAGTGGTAAAAAATAGGAATGACCCCTGCAAGGCTTGAACCCGGTACCTTGAGGTCATTGGTTCAAAATTTTACCACTCAGCGACACACCATTGGTGTTAGGAACCTGTCTCCAATTGTTTATATGTGATAACCTACAAAAATCAAAAAATTTGAGAAAAATTACAAAAGGTGGGAATCAAACACACACCCTTAGAGAGGAAGAGACATAACGCGCGCGTATTGAACCACTAGATTGGTGATACATCCATGTATTAAGTTACAAGGATTAATATATATGCAAGATTAAGTTCATGATTTCTGATGAAACCAAAACGTGTACATGTGGGCCCTCGGATTTTTGAATGGACGAATCAAATTGTTTCCTTCTGCCACATCGTATTCCTCGACGATCAAAACTCCAGGGACAGTGGCTCCGGTCATCACCTCTGATTGCTTAAAACACCAAAACCTGCGAAATCAACATGAAAATAAAAAGGAACAACCCAGATTGACATAAAATCATCCCCTGAGTCCGAATTTGGGATTATTTTGGCATGAATTATCCTACAACTATGGATACGAAAGCTTGGAAGCTTTATGCCCTAGCCATGTTGTTTGGTTGTTCCTACGTGTAAACTTACAACCAATGCATCAAATTGATTCAAAATAACTTAATGAACATGAATGAATGCATAAAATTAGTTTATAACGTGTAAATCAAAAGTTAGAGATTTCAAACTTTACCAAACCGGTGCAACTCAAAGGATTGAGTTCTGGAAACGATCTTGCTTTCCTAAAGACTTGGATCGACTCCTGGAAGGCTCAGGAGGATGAATCGATGGCTGGTTTGGCTTGAGGATTGCTGGAAAATAGGGTTCGATTTTGCCCTAAAACTTGAATTTTTGAGAACTTTGGCTAGGGTTTTTAGGGCATGAAATCCGTGTCCTTGGCTTCTGAATGTGTTAAGTATATATATATATATAGCAAGAGAATTAGGTCAAGACTTTAAGAGAAAATATATTCTTTTAATGGAGAATATTTGATTGAAGAATTTGCACGAATTTTCCAGCTTGCTATGACAATCTTAGACCACAAGAAACTTGGACATGAAGCCCACATGCCTTGTACCTTGTCTTAACATTTTATTTTAATTAAAATTGAATTTTAATGATTTAATTCAAAAATAAATAAAATAAATGGAAGGAGGGCATGTATCTGGGCTTAGAGGCTCTTGATAAGTATTTCTCTTCATGCGCTTCTTCAAAAATGTCAAACTTGCACAAGTTGTATCTTGCTCATTTTTTAACATTTTGAAGTGTTCTTGGACTTTTTATAAAGCTAAATATGTCCTATAAACACTCCTTTTTGTTTCATCTTCATTGAAGCTTCCAAGTTCATGTACACTTCTTTGCAAAAAAATGAGTTTTTGTTGACTTTTAGAAGGACCTATAGTGTCTTGATCCATAACTCTCAAATGAAGCATTTTTGGCCAAAGCTTGTGAGACATGAAGTTGTAGAGAATTGAATTCTCTTCAAAATAAGCTTTGGTGGAAAGTTTATGATCAAGTATGTGAAAGTTATGCCTGGTCAAAGTTTTGTTGACTTTTTGTTAAGAAACCCTAATTTGGAAACTTTGATTTTTGATCAAATCTTGAGTTTTCTTGATGAATCATGATCAACCCTTGATCAAATTATGAATGTGTCTTCAAAATCTTGATGTTGACCAAAAATGATGAAGTTTGACTGTATGTTGACCAAAATTGACTTTCTGCCCAATACAATTAATTTTTATCCATCTAAGCAATTAACTAAGCAAACTTGAGCTGTGAGGCTTGAAACTTGACATGGTGATCCCTTGAGAGATATGAGGAGGTATGATGGTCACTTGAGGCAATAGAAACCATCTTTGACTTGAGAGGATCAAAACCCTAGTTGTGTGTTGATTACTTAGGGAGAGGGTTTGTCTGATCAACCCTTGAGAAATTATTGAGTATGGAGATGTAGATTGACTTGGGAAATAAGAGGGAAAGTTTTGGGGTATAACAATATGCCTAAGATATTTTGGGTTGAAGCAGCTTCGGCAGCAATACACATTCTAAACATGTGTCCAACAAAGAAGATAGTAGGAATAACACCTTATGAGGCTTGGACAGGCTCGAAGCCAAGAGTTAGTCATTTTAGAGTTTTTGGATCAATGTGTTTCAGGCATGTACCTGAACAATTGAGAAGGAAACTGGATGATCGAAGTGAAGTAATGGTTCTCATAGGTTATCATTCGACTGATGCATACAAATTGTATTTGCCAATCAAAGATAAACTAGTAATTAGCAGGGATGTTCGTGTCAACGAAAGTAAAGTTTAGGACTGGAGTCAAAGTTCAACACAGGAATCAGACACAATTATAACTATGTTCGAAGAAGATCCACAAGATGAGCCCTCAAATAGTCGAAAGTGAACAAGGAAACTCTTCAACTAGTCGAAATAAAGAACCACTTGAACAAAATGAAAGGAGGTCGACAAGAACAAGAATTGAATCAACAAGGCTAGATGGATATGAAAGATTTATAGATTAAGCAATTGATGATGATGGTGATTTAGTCGAAGAAGCCATGATAATGGCTGAAGCAGAACCAATCGATTTGAATGAAGCCATAAAAGAAGAACTCAGATCCATTGAGAAGAATAAAACCTGGGATCTTGTCAAAAGGACGAATAAGAAGCCAATAGATGTAAAGTGGATATACAAAGTGAAACGAAGGCCAAATGGTGAGATGGCGAAGTATAAAGCAAGATTGGTGGCTAGAGGCTTTCTATAAAAGCCTGGTATAGACTTCGACTAAGTATATGCACCAGTTGCTAGGCTGGAAACAATTCGAATAATTGTTTCGACAACAACATACAGGGGATGGAAGATGCATTAGTTGGATGTAAAGTCAGCATTCCTAAATGGTCCATTGGAAGAAGAAGTCTATGTTACTCAACCACCAGGATTCGACGCCAAAGGGAAGGAGTCGAAGGTGTACATATTAAGGAAGGCTCTCTATAGGTTGAAGAAAGCTCCTCGAGCTTGGAATAAGAGAATAGATAGCTTCCTGATCGAAGTAGGTTTCAAAAAGTGTGTCTTTGAACACGGAGTGTATGTAAATGATGTCGACAATGTCATTCGAATCAGTTTATGCCTCTATGTAGATGACTTACTCATTACCGGAGCCGACGAAGCTGAGATAATGAAAGTCAAGTCGAAGCTAATGCAAGAGTTCGAAATGTCCGACTTAGGGAATCTCTCATATTTCCTAGGGATGGAATTCAAAAATACTGAAGAAGAAGTATGCTCAAGATATTCTGAAAATATTCAACATGAGAAACTTTAATGAAGTTGTCATCACTCCGTTAGAAACTAAAGTTGAAGAAGAAAACTAATGATGAGTTTGTAAATTCGACTTTGTACAAACAAATCAATGGATCCTTGAGATATCTATGCAATACAAGACCAGATATCTACCAAAGCGTAGGACTGTTGAGCAAATTTATGGAGAAACCTCAAGAATGTCATCTCATCGCAGTTAAAAAGAGTGCTGAGATACATCAAGGGAACTATCGACCATGGCGTGTTATTGCCTAAGAAATCGAAGAACAACACAAGCGTCGAAGTTCATGGATACACTGATTTAGATTTCAGTGGAGATCAAGACGAAAAGAAAAGTACTGCAGGCTACATTTTCATGATCGAAGGTGCTCCAATCTCCTGGAGTTCGAAGAAACAAAGCATTGTGGCGTTGTCATCTTGCGAAGCGGAATATGTAGCTGCATCATATGCTGCATGTCAAGCAGCATGAATCAAAATATTACTTGAAGAACTCAAGATAATGGAACCTAAGAAGATAAAGCTATTTGTCGACAACAAATCAACAATTAACCTGGAAAATCATCATGTGTGTCACACGGTTGAAGTAAACACATAGAAAGAAGGTATCATTTTTTTAGAGATCAAGTCAACAAAGGGAAGGTCGAAATAAAGCACTGCAAGACCGAAGTTCAACTAGCTAACATATTCACCAAACCTCTGAAGAAAGTCAGATTCGAAGAGTTAAAGAGAAACATCGGAATGAGAAGTCTCGAGAAAATGAATTAAGGGGGTGTGTTAGAATGTATAATTCTTGTTCAGTCGAATTGGCTTTGTATGCTAGTCGAACTAGCCAATGGGTGTGAGTTGGTCGAACTAGACAGAATTTCGAATTGCATAGAATCATAGTGTTATAGTGTGTCGAAATCTTTTGGGTCTTGATTGCTTTGGGCTTTAGTTTAATTTCTCTTTGGGCCTGAGAAATGTGTCTATATAAGAATCATTTCTTTATAATCACAAAAAAAATCAATAATAATTTTTATACAGTTTAAATAATCATTCTCTCTCTTAACTCCACTATTCTTCTTCTTCACAAAATTAACTTTCTTGAAAACTATTTGTTCCAACATTAGTGACCATTTCCCCCTATTGTAATTAGAGAAGACCTTGTAAATAATAGGTTTGATCTTCTTTATTATAGTTTTTTTTCTTAGTTTTCTTAAGGATTTGAATTGGTCCCTTTCTTTGATATATTACTTTTCTTTCTATATATTTTGGGTGTGGTCTCTTTGACAACACTATTTAAATAAAAAAGTAAGAAATTAAATAAATATCATACAATTTTTTATTTTTAAAAAATAAAAGGTGCGGCAAAAATGAAAAGGAAGAAAAATAGTAATGTTGAAAGAAATTTAAAAAAAAAATAATAATGTTAAACTAAAGAATAGTAAAAATATGACATTTGATTTAGTGTATTTGAAAATTGAGAAATTTTTAATTGCATAATTGTTTATGTTAGACTCGAGAGACACGATAGCTAAAAGATTTATTATAATTAATTATTATTGATTATTACTAAATATTAAATATTTTAATATTTAATTTTTATAAGTAAAATAACATTAAAAACTATAAAATTAATATAAAAAATTGACTTAATTAAAGATAATTGTGAAAAAGTAGAAGTAGTTAAAAAAGGTAATAGATAAAACAAAATAAAAAGTAGAAGTAATAGATAAAACAAAATAAAAAAGGTCCACTTCGTAAAAACAAATTTCTATATTGTATATCTTTTGGGTGTATATACATACTTGTGAGTTTCATTTGTAGTTTAGCAAAATTGCTGAGAATGCATAAACTTGCCAACTTGCACATAAAAATTGTTGTGTACTAATTCATGCATGACGGGTCCAACCCAACACCCCCACTACTGTCTATATTTGGGGTCCAACAATCAATGAAGGCTAATGTCTTTGTGCCCTTTAACAACTCTTTGTTAAAACAACAAGACAACTAGTTAAATTCTTACACATAAATAACAAAATTACTATGTAAACATGTTTACAATGTTTATTTATTTGAGGTTTCTTTTACACGTTAAACCAACTCATTTGATAGATATGTATAAACATCTGAATATATGATTGTAATTTAAATTAAAAATTTATTTATTTAATTATATCAAATAAAATTTCAAATGTATTTTGATGATTTTAATTTTTTATTATAATTATACATATTTGATATCACCGTAAATTATTATATTTATAACGTATAATTATTATTATTTTTCCAAATTATAATAATTTATCATAATTTCTACAAATTTATTATGATATTATGTGTAAACTTATATAACATTATTGTAATTTCGATAAATCTATTGTAATATAAAAAATGCATCTAAAATAATTGATGATTATTTTATAAAAAATTTGGACAGCATGTGATACGGTAGGGAAGAGCAGTTGTGAATGTTTAATGAAAGGAATAATAGGGAAAAGTTGCTGGATTTGATTAGGTAATACAATAATTGCATAGGCCATGCTTATATAACCATATAAGCATCAATTATTTTTTAATGATTTATAGTGTATTTCCATATGATAATTTATAATTTATATCGGTCTAGTATTGTTTTTAATTTTTATCATGAGCTTATAGTTTATTTTACTATTTTATAATTTATTTTTTAGATGCTATTTCAAATAGTATTTTACTTATAATTTATAATTTATTTTTTTTCCTTTTTATTTTTATTATTTTAACAAAAATCTACTTTTATCTCTTATAATTTATTTTAATATTTAATTAAAATAATTATTTATTAAATATCACTTATGTCATTTTACATTCATAAATTAGTTAAACCGTTAAATTTATCAAACATTTTAATTAATTTATCAATTAGTAGTCTCGATCATTATCAGTTATTAATTATAAATTATAAGTTAATTAGCTTCTCGGTTAACCGATATTTTTATCAAAGAGATCCTTAAATTATTTTTATTTCTACCAGTCATAATTTTATTGATAAGAAATTCTTAGGTTGAATATCATCATTCAAGTTTAAAGTTGGACTTCACAATTATATGTGTAAATATTCACTTCATTTTCATATTAGAAAAATTATATTTTCAATCAATTATTTTAAGTAAAATTTTAAATATATCTATCTTTATAGTAATTATCTCAAAAAATCATGTTTATATATAAATAGGCATGGCAAATAAATCCGGCTCCGCTGGGAAATCCGATTTAACCGGGGGCGGATGCGGGTAAAACCTGTTTTTTATTTACGGGTGCGGGTGCGGGGGCAGGTGATGGTAATACCCGTCCCGCACCCGCACCCGCCAACTAAATTTATTTTATTTTATTTGTTTTTAATAGTTTTATTATTTATTTACACTTTTTATACTTTTTAATGTTATAATATTATGTTTATTAGAATTATTATTTATTTTTTTGAAAATAAAATTTAAATAAAACTATCAAACTTGAAAAATACTTTTAAAATAATTAAGTATTCAGTTTAATTATTTATTTTTAACTTTATTGAAAAAAATATAAATTTAAAAATAAAATAAAAAATTTATTCGAGCGGGTGCGAGTGAACCCGTTTCTTGTTGGAGGTGGGGGCGGGTGAATAAATTTTAGCCCCGAACGGATGCGGGTGCGGGTGCGGGTCTGTGTCTGGAAGGCGGGTGCGAATTTGGGTGTGCTTAAATCCGCCCCCGACCCGCCCTGTTGCCATCCCTATATATAAATGTGATATACTCACAGTATAAAAAGTTAACAACCAATCGTTTTGATTATTACTTAAATGATTTATTCACGCACATGTGTAAAGTACAGTATAAACAAAAGTTTGTCTTGCTACGAACACATGTTTGGTCTTTGTCTATCACTTATTTTTAAGGGGTGACCACCCTAACCCAACCCTGTACTTTAGCTATTCAAGTTGAGATGTGATATATGGAAAAAAGCAGTACTAAAATAATTAAGGTAGGTGGTGGTTTCTTGGGACTTTGCTGGCTGTTTTAACCGCCACTAAAAGCTTGGAACATCAATTTGAATGAAAGTGCTACTTTCTTTAAAAATTTAGAAATTTGGGGTGAGTTACCAATAAACTTATGAATCATATTAATTGATAAATGATTCAATTAAGTGGAATGAAAATAGAATGGGTAAATGATTCAATTAAGTGGAATAAATATAGTGAGAGAGTGGAGAAAAAAATAATGAGAGCGAATTACTTAATTTAAATTAGGTTTTGATGTATGACTTATTATTAATTAATAATTAATTATTAATAATTTAATTCCACATAACAACTTATAAGTAACTTCCATTTCAAATAGGATGACTCTTTCCATTCATGTTAAGTTCCAACATTCCTCATCAAAGGCTAAAGCCTTTTGAATTTATTCCAAATAGTATACATAGGTCTCCCCCACCATCTCAATGTTCCAATTGTTTTTTCACTATCTCCATATATTGAGGTTGCTTTATCACACAATTTAGGAATTTTAAAGGCCTATTCAATTTCTCCATACCTCTATTAAGACCCCAAGGTTGAACAAGTATGGGAACATTGTCTAAAATGTGTCAAGGTAGATTTCCATATCACAATTAGAGAATCGTAGACACCACTCTGTATTACAAATTGTCTATCAATATTTTAGTAGATTGTACCTATTATATGCTTATTAGACCATGTAAAATGCACTTTCTAGTGTCATGCTAAAAAATCCTCGAGTCCTCCATCATTGTCTCCAAGTCATGGTATTCAGATTCTAGCACCAGGTTTCCACCAACTATATCATTAATATGAAGCACATTGTTAAAGTCGCCTATAATCAACCAAGGGCCTTTAATCAAGTTTGTTATTCTTTTGATATCTAACCACATGATTCTCCTATTACTCAATTGGTTTTGAGCATATATCATTGTAAAGTAGTAGGTAGTGCCATCACAGTTCTTCACTTAACTATGAATGTATTAATCTGAAAACTCTTTTCTGGTGATGTTCAAACAATCCTATTTCCAAAGAATCCAAATTCTGCCGTTTGGGTGATATGTATTGTAACACCTTAAATTTCCCTCATAATTATAATTAAAAATTAGATTAAATTAAAAACAATTTAAACATTTAGGATGTAATCTTCGTTCACCAAGAAACTCATGCAATACAATACGTAACACATATTAAAACATACACAATATATTTTTCATGTTTGAACTCTAATAACTTAATTAACCGAGGAAAACACCAACAACAATTAGTTTTAATTCTTCAACATGAGTTATAACAATGATACTTAAAAATTAACATCAATCACCAAAATATCCAACTAATGGAGTTATACATAAGTTCACTCCCAACATAATAAAAAAACAAATGCAAATTCCCTAATGTTACATATCAGAGCAAACATTGTCTCAACCTACGTAGTAAGAGGGAAATCTCCTCGACTAACCTCAACCCCAAACTACTCCTGAGTATATGCACGTTACCCACGTAGAGGCAACATTCAAACAATAAGAGTGGAATATCATAAATATATAATGGAATGTATAATAATAAGTGAACAAGATCTTATTAAATCACAACACACATTCAAACAACATATCATATCCATACAAAATAACAACACTACACAAATGCAATGCAATGTGACTCAACAACATCAACTCAATGCATATAGTGTAACACCCCCTTCTATTTACCCGCTTTTATACATAATAATCGAGTATTTTAATCATAACCAAGAAGGCCACAATTTAAATCATAAAATTTTAACCAAAAAAATAATGCTTCATCAAGAATACTCATCCATTAAATCATACTCAAAATTATGTTTAACATGAAATGAAACATAATTAAATCCGAATACTTTACTCAACAGTTATTCCAGATAATAAATCAACATAATTCCAAAATTATTAAAATATCCATTAAAGGATTCCAAACAATCGTTTTCCCTGTTACATCTACGAGCACGACAACGACACGCGGACTAAATCAACCGACTCAATACTAGAGCTATCCTCACCAATCCAAGCGACTAATCACCGGATCCGAAAATGTTGAGTAAGGGTGAGATTCCAATTCAATATAACATGCATTATACGCTTCTAGAATACAACGGAATAAACAGATCGTTAATTCATTAACCAAACACAAGTCATAATCAATGCACAAGGCGGTTTACACAATGAACATGTATATAATCAAACAATGGAAATTGCAACACCGAAACCATCCTAGCATGTTACAATCCCATATGCAATGCGGACTCTATGCATGTGGTACCAATACGTGAACTGCTTCACCCACCGCCTCCGCTTACTCGTGGAAAGACGGTGTAATCCATGATTCGCCCGAACACCGAGTCAAGAATCCAATCTATGATTCGCCCGTAACCACCGGTCAAGAATCTAGCCTCACTACCTCCGCACTGTAAGTCTATTGGCTCGCCACACCTCCGCACAATGGGAATGAACCAATTTAACAAATGCTCATGCATGCATCATAAAAGCATGCAACATTAATTCAACGGAATATGATAACAACATAATTCCACATAATTGCCAATATCAACATATATCGCATGATAACAACATAATCATGAAATAATTATCACAAAGCATAAATATGTCAAACGCTTACTCTTCAATCAGTAAGACTATCACCAGTATATACGATAATAACAACACATGATATCAATACAATCATGAATAAACAACATCGACAACAACACATGATATTCAATACAATCATGAATAAACAACATCGACAACCACATGATATCAATATAATTCACATAAGGCCAATTCACCAATATATCACATCCAAATCATAATGATTATCAAAATATAACATGGTATGCATTAGTTCTCATCCGGTAACTCAGACCATTTGTATTAATTCCCCATTGTCCTTAATTAATCACTCTTTTCAAAAATCGGGAACTCGACTATATTTAAAATAATTTTAGCAAAAGAATATTTTTCTATTTTCAAAAGGTAGTATTTTAAATTTAAGAAATAACGCCGAAAACGGCACTCGAATCGGAGTTACGGTTTAGAAAATATGAAGTTTTGAAGTTTTGGAAATTTTTTGGAAAAATACTCGCTCCCTGGTTTTTGTATGGGAACCCGGTTCCTACCTATACAGGAACCGGTTCCTGAGTGTAAAAATCTCAATTTTGGCCAATTTAACACTGGGAACTCGGTTCCTCCCCACAGGGAACCGGTTCCCACGTCCTATAACATCATTTTCTTGCAACTTTTGACAGCATTTTGCATCCATTATCATTTCCAAACTTTCAAGTACGAATCGGGACATTAGGAACACTATTTCATGGTCATTTCACACCATTATAACATCACACAACATGGTTTATTCATTCCTATCAATTATTTGACATACAAATGATCCTAATTCCAAACACCGACACAAAATAGGGTTTATTTCCATAACTTATAATCATCAACATTCAAACTTCCTAACATACCCAATTATCCCTTTGATTCTCAAAACCCATAAAGCATATTAACCGAACGAAATCACCCCTTACCTCGCGATGATTCTTGATTTCTTCGGCGTCGGCTTTTCCTCTCTTCTCTTCTCTTCTCCAATTCTACGTATAATGATTTTTCTCCAAAAAGACCTATTTTTCTTTCTTTTTTCCTTTTTATGTTCCTTTAATTATTCCAATAAAATAAAATAATTAAAACTTAATAATTAGTAGAGTGATTTACTCTCTTACACCCACCGTTTACTCTGCACACCTCAAAACATTTCCTCATTTAATGACCCAATTAATCCACTAAAATTAATACTCGAGACTTCATTTAATTAAATAATTAAATCTTCACTTATTTAATATTTAAATTAAATCGGAGTGTCACAACTCTCCCCCACTAAAAGAGTTTTCGTCCTCGAAAACATACCTTAAACGAACAGTTCGGGATACGAGTCCTTCATCTGACTCTCCAGCTCCCAAGTTACATTCCCCTCAGCTGGTCCTCCCCAAGCTACTCTCACCAGTGCTATCTCTTTACCACGCAGTTGCTTCACTTTCCGATCCTCAATTCTCGCAGGCACTGCTTCAACAGTCAAATTATCCCGCACCTGAACATCATCTACTTGAATTTCATGTGACGGATCCGCAATGTACCTCCTCAACTGAGATACATGGAAAACATCATGCAAATTCACAAGCGACGGCAGTAAAGCAACCTGATAAGCAACTTTCTCAACTCTCTTGGTAATCTGAAACGGATCAATAAGCGCGAAGTCAACTTCTTTAACTTCAAGGTTCGACCAATACCAGTCATCGGAGTAACTCGCATGAACACATGATCTCCTTCACTAAACTCAAGATCTTTCCTCCTCTTATCATGATAACTTTTCTGACAGCTCTGAGAAGTTCTCATCTTCTCCTGAATCATCTTAATCCTTTCTGAAGTTTGTTGAACAATCTCCGGTCCAATCACAACACTTTCTCCAGATTCATACCAACACAACGGTGTCCGACATCTCCTACCATACAATGCCTCAAACGGAGCCATACCGATGCTCGAATGAAAACTATTGTTGTAGGTAAACTCTATCAACGGCAAATAGCTATCCCAAGCTCCACCTTTCTCTAACACACAAGCTCTCAGCAAATCTTCTAACGACTGAATCGCCCTCTCCGTCTGACCATCTGTCTGCGGATGATATGCGGAACTCAATCGTAACTTAGTACCTAGAGCCTCCTGCAATCCTGTCCAGAACTTAGAAGTAAACCTCGGATTTCTATCCGACACAATGCTAGACGGAATACTATGCAAACTTACAACCTTTTCGACATACAATTCTGCCAACCTCTCCATCGGATAATCCATTCTTATTGGAATGAAGTGAGCAGACTTTGTCAATCGGTCGACAATAACCCAACTAGAATCACAGTGCTTAGTTGTCCTCAGCAACCAGTCACGAAATCCATGGAAATGCCATCCCATTTCCATTCCGGAACAAACAACGGTTCCATCAATCCCGACGGCTTCTGATGCTCAAACGTTGATTTCTGACAAACCAAACACGCATACACAAACTCGGCAATTTCCTTTTTCATTCCAGGCCACCAAAATAATTTCTTCAAATCTTGGTACATCTTAGTAGCACCAGGATGAATACTTAATCCACTACGGTGTCCTTCTTCCAAAATACTTTTTCTAATCTCAGCAACATCTGGAACACACACTCTATCACCAAGTCTCATAACGCCATTCTCATCAATTCGGAACTCACCTCCTTGACCTTGGTTAATCAATGTCAGCTTATCGACCAAACCAACATTAGATTTCTGTCCATTTCGAATCTCTTCCAAAATACCACTAGTCAGCTTCAACATGCCCAATTTCACACTATTCGAAGTAGTTTCACATACTAAACTTAAATCTCTGAATTGTTCCACTAAATCCAATTCACGAACCATTAACATCGACATATGCAAGGATTTCCTGCTCAACGCATCTGCCACGACGTTTGCCTTAACAGGATGGTAATTCAAACCAAAATCATAATCCTTGAGAAATTCTAACCATCTTCTCTGCCTCCTGTTCAACTCGTTCTGATCAAAGAGATACTTCAGGCTCTTATGATCACTGAACACTTCAAACCGTGGACCATACATGTAATGCCTTCATAACTTCAAAACAAATACAACAGCTACCAAATTCAAATCATGGGTCGGATAATTCCTTTCATGCACTTTCAATTGTCTCGAAGCATAAGCCACAACCTGCTTATCCTTCATCAACACACCACCTAAACCCGTCAATGACGCATCATAATACACAACAAGGGACCCTTCCGGATTCGGCAAAATTAAAATTGGAGCACTAGTCAACCTCCTCTTCTACTCTTGGAATCCTTCCTCACAATCAGAATCCCAAAACAATACACTTGGTTTTACAAATCTATTTCTCTGAGCACCTTCCAATAGCTTCTTCAATTTTCTATATCTAAAGTTGACGTCTTGTACGGTGTCGTACAAATAAGTTTTGTACCCAAAACGACATTAACAACGACTCCGACTCTCCTCAACCATCATTACACGATAAATAAATTACTTACAGGTGCTGGAACCATTTTTAAAACAAAGTTCATCACATTATCTTTCCAACACTTCAAACGAAACTCAAATCAGACATCCAACACTCAAATTATGGATTTTACAAGTTTTCGAGAAATAATGCTGTCAGCTTCAGGAAATCAATTCCCTATGATAGGTAATCGATCTCTCACCTTGTGAGAGTGAAAATCCCAAAACATCATAGAATGCAAAATTTGAGATTCTAACTTCAACATACCGCAACACACATCATTCACCATGATTAATTGCGTTAAGTTACAATTCCAATAACCAATTCACATCATTGCATACTTTATATCAACCATTGACACTGACACAATTAATCTTTTCAAGAACACAAAGAGGTCACTCACACTGACAACTTCACGATCAACCGGAAGCATTGCAATATTCCAATCACACCAGCTTCATCTCCTAAGAGTCATTCTTCTCAATCACCAAATATCTTCTAGGCCAAGAATATGCATCGACTCATCAAAACGATTCACAATCACTTGGTTTACTTCAAACATTCAACCCAAGGGTAGCCTCAAGCTAATTCAACATCTTGCTCAAACGATGAGTCGCTATTATTCTCAGGGAACATTAGAATTCACACCTAACTCTTCCAACCGTTTCTTCAACTCAAACAACTCAAATGCCGACTTGCGATACGGCGCCATCGACACCGGACTAGTTCCAGGAATTAAATCTATAGTAATTCCTCCTCTCTCTCAGGCGGCAATTCACCGACGTCTTCTAGAAACACCTCAGGAAATTCATCCACCACTGGCAATCCAACTTACTCGGAACAATCTCCAGACAATTCTTCACTACCGGTAATTCATCGCTCTTATATTTTCCTTTCACTTCCGTCGAAGAGTACAACATAAATACCACAGCACCTTCATTAATATCTACGCAACTCTAACCATCCATCTAAATTCATTATTCTTATTAGAGTCTTCGTCCACTCATATGGTTCACAAGCTTTTACCACACTTCATTCATATTCATTACTTTATGTCCCAATTAGATAGCAAGACAATTATATACCATCCAATACGATTTCGTCTACTATCAACAAGAGATTAAGGGTGATCAAGTCCTCAATTTGTCAATAGACATCCGATAATCATACTGAAGTATAAACCATCATTACCACACTTTCCGTTCTCAGAATCGTACTCACCTTTTTGCACTTCCAACTATGACTCATGGTCCAAACGATTCCAACAGCTCTAACCACACTTGCACTGTCTTTTCCAACAGTATCTCGTACCAAAGACTTCCAATCGGAACATATCCGGGAAGCATCTCTTCTCCCCCACTTAGTTTCACACTACTCCTGCAATAATCGATCAGAAAGGCAACAAGTACCGACAGTGTTGCACACACTCGTCGCGTACAAAGGAATACTGACATTAAGACACTGGTCACAACGACCGACTATGCTCTGATACCACTATTGTAACACCCCCTTCTATTTACCCGCGTTTTATACATAATAATCAGAGTATTTTAATCACAACCAAGAAGGCGTCACAATTTAAATCATAAAATTTTAACCAAAACAGCGTCATGCTTCACTGAAGAATACTCATCCATTAAATCATACTCAAAATTATGTTTAACAGCGGAAATGAAACATAATTAAATCCCGAATACTTTACTCAACAGTTATTCCAGGATAATAAATCAACATAATTCCAAAATTATTAAAATATCCATTAAAGGATTCCAAACAATCGTTTTCCCCAGTGTTACATCTACCAGAGCACGACACTGACACGCGGACTAAATCAACTGACTCAATACTAGAGCTATCCTCACCAATCCAAGCAGCTAATCACTTCGGATCTGAAAATGTTGAGTAAGGGTGAGATTCTAATTCAATATAACATGCATTATACGTTTCTAGAATACAACAGAATAAACAGATACGTTAATTCATTAACCAAACACAAGTCATAATCAATGCACAAGGCAGTTTACACAATGAACATGTATATAATCAAACAATGGAAATTGCAACACTGGAAACCATCCTAGCATGTTACAATCCCATATGCAATGCAGACTCTATGCATGTGGTACCAATACGTGAACCGCGTTCACCCACTGCTCCGTTTACTCGTGGAAAGACAGTGTAATCCATGATTCGCCCAGAACACTGAGTCAAGAATCCAATCTATGATTCGCCCGTAACCACCGGGTCAAGAATCTAGCCTCACTACCTCTGCACCAGGTAAGTCTATTGGCTCTGCCAGTTCACCTCCGCACAATGGGAATGAACCAATTTAACAAATGCTCATGCATGCATCATAAAAGCATGCAACATTAATTCAGCTGAATATGATAACAACATAATTCCACATAATTGCCAATATCAACATATATCGCATGATAACAACATAATCATGAAATAATTATCACAAAGCATAAATATGTCAAACGCTTACTCTTCAATCAGTAAGACTATCACCAGTATATACGATAATAACAACACATGATATCAATACAATCATGAATAAACAACATCGACAACAACACATGATATTCAATACAATCATGAATAAACAACATCGACAACCACATGATATCAATATAATTCACATAAGGCCAATTCACCAATATATCACATCCAAATCATAATGATTATCAAAATATAACATGGTATGCATTAGTTCTCATCCGGTAACTCAGACCATTTGTATTAATTCCCCATTGTCCTTAATTAATCACTCTTTTCAAAAATCGGGAACTCGACTATATTTAAAATAATTTTAGCAAAAGAATATTTTTCTATTTTCAAAAGGTAGTATTTTAAATTTAAGAAATAACGCCGAAAACGGCACTCGAATCGGAGTTACGGTTTAGAAAATATGAAGTTTTGAAGTTTTGGAAATTTTTTGGAAAAATACTCGCTCCCTGGTTTTTGTATGGGAACCCGGTTCCTACCTATACAGGAACCGGTTCCTGAGTGTAAAAATCTCAATTTTGGCCAATTTAACACTGGGAACTCGGTTCCTCCCCACAGGGAACCGGTTCCCACGTCCTATAACATCATTTTCTGCAACTTTTGACAGCATTTTGCATCCATTATCATTTCCAAACTTTCAAGTACGAATCGGGACATTAGGAACACTATTTCATGGTCATTTCACACCATTATAACATCACACAACATGGTTTATTCATTCCTATCAATTATTTGACATACAAATGATCCTAATTCCAAACACCGACACAAAATAGGGTTTATTTCCATAACTTATAATCATCAACATTCAAACTTCCTAACATACCCAATTATCCCTTTGATTCTCAAAACCCATAAAGCATATTAACGAACGAAATCACCCTTACCTCGCGATGATTCTTGATTTCTTGCCGGCTTTTCCTCTCTTCACTTTCTCCAATTCTACGATAATGATTTTTCTCCAAAAGACCTATTTTTCTTTCTTTTTCCTTTTTATGTTCCTTTAATTATTCCAATAAAATAAAATAATTAAAACTTAATAATTAGTAGAGTGATTTACTCTCTTACACCCACCGCTTACTCGCACACCTCAAAACATTTCCTCATTTAATGACCCAATTAATCCACTAAAATTAATACTCGAGACTTCATTTAATTAAATAATTAAATCTTCACTTATTTAATATTTAAATTAAATCGGAGTGTCACAACTCTCCCCCACTAAAAGAGTTTTCGTCCTCGAAAACATACCTTAAACGAACAGTTCGGGATACGAGTCCTTCATCTGACTCTCCAGCTCCCAAGTTACATTCCCCTCAGCTGGTCCTCCCCAAGCTACTCTCACCAGTGCTATCTCTTTACCACGCAGTTGCTTCACTTTCCGATCCTCAATTCTCGCAGGCACTGCTTCAACAGTCAAATTATCCCGCACCTGAACATCATCTACTTGAATTTCATGTGACGGATCCGCAATGTACCTCCTCAACTGAGATACATGGAAAACATCATGCAAATTCACAAGCGACGGCAGTAAAGCAACCTGATAAGCAACTTTCTCAACTCTCTTGGTAATCTGAAACGGATCAATAAGCGCGAAGTCAACTTCTTTGACTTCAAGGTTCGACCAATACCAGTCATCGGAGTAACTCGCATGAACACATGATCTCCTTCACTAAACTCAAGATCTTTCCTCCTCTTATCATAATAACTTTTCTGACAGCTCTGAGAAGTTCTCATCTTCTCCTGAATCATCTTAATCCTTTCTGAAGTTTGTTGAACAATCTCCGGTCCAATCACAACACTTTCTCCAGATTCATACCAACACAACGGTGTCCGACATCTCCTACCATACAATGCCTCAAACGGAGCCATACCGATGCTCGAATGAAAACTATTGTTGTAGGTAAACTCTATCAACGGCAAATAGCTATCCCAAGCTCCACCTTTCTCTAACACACAAGCTCTCAGCAAATCTTCTAACGACTGAATCGCCCTCTCCGTCTGACCATCTGTCTGCGGATGATATGCGGAACTCAATCGTAACTTAGTACCTAGAGCCTCCTGCAATCCTGTCCAGAACTTAGAAGTAAACCTCGGATCTCTATCCGACACAATGCTAGACGGAATACTATGCAAACTTACAACCTTTTCGACATACAATTCTGCCAACCTCTCCATCGGATAATCCATTCTTATTGGAATGAAGTGAGCAGACTTTGTCAATCGGTCGACAATAACCCAACTAGAATCACAGTGCTTAGTTGTCCTCAGCAACCAGTCACGAAATCCATGGAAATGCCATCCCATTTCCATTCCGGAACAAACAACGGTTCCATCAATCCCGACGGCTTCTGATGCTCAAACGTTGATTTCTGACAAACCAAACACGCATACACAAACTCGGCAATTTCCTTTTTCATTCCAGGCCACCAAAATAATTTCTTCAAATCTTGGTACATCTTAGTAGCACCAGGATGAATACTTAATCCACTACGGTGTCCTTCTTCCAAAATACTTTTTCTAATCTCAGCAACATCTGGAACACACACTCTATCACCAAGTCTCATAACGCCATTCTCATCAATTCGGAACTCACCTCCTTGACCTTGATTAATCAATGTCAGCTTATCGACCAAACCAACATTAGATTTCTGTCCATTTCGAATCTCTTCCAAAATACCACTAGTCAGCTTCAACATGCCCAATTTCACACTATTCGAAGTAGTTTCACATACTAAACTTAAATCTCTGAATTGTTCCACTAAATCCAATTCACGAACCATTAACATCGACATATGCAAGGATTTCCTGCTCAACGCATCTGCCACGACGTTTGCCTTAACAGGATGGTAATTCAAACCAAAATCATAATCCTTGAGAAATTCTAACCATCTTCTCTGCCTCCTGTTCAACTCGTTCTGATCAAAGAGATACTTCAGGCTCTTATGATCACTGAACACTTCAAACCGTGGACCATACAGGTAATGCCTTCATAACTTCAAAACAAATACAACAGCTACCAAATTCAAATCATGGGTCGGATAATTCCTTTCATGCACTTTCAATTGTCTCGAAGCATAAGCCACAACCTGCTTATCCTTCATCAACACACCACCTAAACCCGTCAATGACGCATCATAATACACAACAAAGGACCCTTCCGGATTCGGCAAAATTAAAATCGGAGCACTAGTCAACCTCCTCTTCTACTCTTGGAATCCTTCCTCACAATCAGAATCCCAAAACAATACACTTGGTTTTACAAATCTATTTCTCTGAGCACCTTCCAATAGCTTCTTCAATTTTCTATATCTAAAGTTGACGTCTTGTACGGTGTCGTAGAAATAAGTTTTGTACCCAAAACGACATTAACAACGACTCCGACTCTCCTCAACCATCATTACACGATAAATAAATTACTTACAGGTGCTGGAACCATTTTTAAAACAAAGTTCATCACATTATCTTTCCAACACTTCAAACGAAACTCAAATCAGACATCCAACACTCAAATTATGGATTTTACAAGTTTTCGAGAAATAATGCTGTCAGCTTCAGGAAATCAATTCCCTATGATAGGTAATCGATCTCTCACCTTGTGAGAGTGAAAATCCCAAAACATCATAGAATGCAAAATTTGAGATTCTAACTTCAACATACCGCAACACACATCATTCACCATGATTAATTGCGTTAAGTTACAATTCCAATAACCAATTCACATCATTGCATACTTTATATCAACCATTGACACTGACACAATTAATCTTTTCAAGAACACAAAGAGGTCACTCACACTGACAACTTCACGATCAACCGGAAGCATTGCAATATTCCAATCACACCAGCTTCATCTCCTAAGAGTCATTCTTCTCAATCACCAAATATCTTCTAGGCCAAGAATATGCATCGACTCATCAAAACGATTCACAATCACTTGGTTTACTTCAAACATTCAACCCAAGGGTAGCCTCAAGCTAATTCAACATCTTGCTCAAACGATGAGTCGCTATTATTCTCAGGGAACATTAGAATTCACACCTAACTCTTCCAACCGTTTCTTCAACTCAAACAACTCAAATGCCGACTTGCGATACGGCGCCATCGACACCGGACTAGTTCCAGGAATTAAATCTATAGTAATTCCTCCTCTCTCTCAGGCGGCAATTCACCGACGTCTTCTAGAAACACCTCAGGAAATTCATCCACCACTGGCAATCCAACTTACTCGGAACAATCTCCAGACAATTCTTCACTACCGGTAATTCATCGCTCTTATATTTTCCTTTCACTTCCGTCGAAGAGTACAACATAAATACCACAGCACCTTCATTAATATCTACGCAACTCTAACCATCCATCTAAATTCATTATTCTTATTAGAGTCTTCGTCCACTCATATGGTTCACAAGCTTTTACCACACTTCATTCATATTCATTACTTTATGTCCCAATTAGATAGCAAGACAATTATATACCATCCAATACGATTTCGTCTACTATCAACAAGAGATTAAGGGTGATCAAGTCCTCAATTTGTCAATAGACATCCGATAATCATACTGAAGTATAAACCATCATTACCACACTTTCCGTTCTCAGAATCGTACTCACCTTTTTGCACTTCCAACTATGACTCATGGTCCAAACGATTCCAACAGCTCTAACCACACTTGCACTGTCTTTTCCAACAGTATCTCGTACCAAAGACTTCCAATCGGAACATATCCGGGAAGCATCTCTTCTCCCCCACTTAGTTTCACACTACTCCTGCAATAATCGATCAGAAAGGCAACAAGTACCGACAGTGTTGCACACACTCGTCGCGTACAAAGGAATACTGACATTAAGACACTGGTCACAACGACCGACTATGCTCTGATACCACTATTGTAACACCCCCTTCTATTTACCCGCGTTTTATACATAATAATCAGAGTATTTTAATCACAACCAAGAAGGCGTCACAATTTAAATCATAAAATTTTAACCAAAACAGCGTCATGCTTCACTGAAGAATACTCATCCATTAAATCATACTCAAAATTATGTTTAACAGCGGAAATGAAACATAATTAAATCCCGAATACTTTACTCAACAGTTATTCCAGGATAATAAATCAACATAATTCCAAAATTATTAAAATATCCATTAAAGGATTCCAAACAATCGTTTTCCCCAGTGTTACATCTACCAGAGCACGACACTGACACGCGGACTAAATCAACTGACTCAATACTAGAGCTATCCTCACCAATCCAAGCAGCTAATCACTTCGGATCTGAAAATGTTGAGTAAGGGTGAGATTCTAATTCAATATAACATGCATTATACGTTTCTAGAATACAACAGAATAAACAGATACGTTAATTCATTAACCAAACACAAGTCATAATCAATGCACAAGGCAGTTTACACAATGAACATGTATATAATCAAACAATGGAAATTGCAACACTGGAAACCATCCTAGCATGTTACAATCCCATATGCAATGCAGACTCTATGCATGTGGTACCAATACGTGAACCGCGTTCACCCACTGCTCCGTTTACTCGTGGAAAGACAGTGTAATCCATGATTCGCCCAGAACACTGAGTCAAGAATCCAATCTATGATTCGCCCGTAACCACCGGGTCAAGAATCTAGCCTCACTACCTCTGCACCAGGTAAGTCTATTGGCTCTGCCAGTTCACCTCCGCACAATGGGAATGAACCAATTTAACAAATGCTCATGCATGCATCATAAAAGCATGCAACATTAATTCAGCTGAATATGATAACAACATAATTCCACATAATTGCCAATATCAACATATATCGCATGATAACAACATAATCATGAAATAATTATCACAAAGCATAAATATGTCAAACGCTTACTCTTCAATCAGTAAGACTATCACCAGTATATACGATAATAACAACACATGATATCAATACAATCATGAATAAACAACATCGACAACAACACATGATATTCAATACAATCATGAATAAACAACATCGACAACCACATGATATCAATATAATCCACATAAGGCCAATTCACCAATATATCACATCCAAATCATAATGATTATCAAAATATAACATGGTATGCATTAGTTCTCATCCGTAACTCGGACCATTTGTATTAATTCCCCATTGTCCTTAATTAATCACTCTTTTCAAAAATCGGGAACTCGACTATATTTAAAATAATTTTAGCAAAAGAATATTTTTCTATTTTCAAAAGGTAGTATTTTAAATTTAAGAAATAACGCCGAAAACGGCACTCGAATCGAGTTACGGTTTAGAAAATATGAAGTTTTGAAGTTTTGGAAATTTTTGAAAAATACTCGCCCTGTTTTTGTATGGGAACCGGTTCCTACCTATCAGAACCGGTTCTGAGTGTAAAATCTCAATTTTGGCCAATTTAACTGGAACTCGGTTCCTCCCACAGGAACCGGTTCCCGTCCTATAACATCATTTTAACTTTTGACAAAGATTTTGCATCCATTATCATTTCCAACTTTCAAGTACGAATCGGGACATTAGGAACACTATTTCATGGTCATTTCACACCATTATAACATCACACAACATGGTTTATTCATTCCTATCAATTATTTGACATACAAATGATCCTAATTCCAAACACCGACACAAAATAGGGTTTATTTCCATAACTTATAATCATCAACATTCAAACTTCCTAACATACCCAATTATCCCTTTGATTCTCAAAACCCATAAAGCATATTAACCGAACGAAATCACCCTTACCTCGCGATGATTCTTGATTTCTTGACGGCTTTTCCTCTCTTCACTTCTCTTCTCCAATTCTCGATAATGATTTTTCTCCAAAAGACCTATTTTTCTTTCTTTTTCCTTTTTATGTTCCTTTAATTATTCCAATAAAATAAAATAATTAAAACTTAATAATTAGTAGAGTGATTTACTCTCTTACACCCACCGTTTACTCTGCACACCTCAAAACATTTCCTCATTTAATGACCCAATTAATCCACTAAAATTAATACTCGAGACTTCATTTAATTAAATAATTAAATCTTCACTTATTTAATATTTAAATTAAATCGAGTGTCACAACTCTCCCCACTAAAAGAGTTTTCGTCCTCGAAAACATACCTTAAACGAACAGTTCGGGATACGAGTCCTTCATCTGACTCTCCAGCTCCCAAGTTACATTCCCCTCAGCTGGTCCTCCCCAAGCTACTCTCACCAGTGCTATCTCTTTACCACGTGTTGCTTCACTTTCCGATCCTCAATTCTCGCAGCACCGCTCAAATCAAATTATCCCTTTTGAACATCATCTACTTGAATTTCATGTGACGGATCCGCAATGTACCTCCTCAACTGAGATACATGGAAAACATCATGCAAATTCACATGCGACGGCAGTAAAGCAACCTGATAAGCAACTTTCTCAACTCTCTTGGTAATCTGAAACGGATCAATAAGCGCGAAGTCAACTTCTTTAACTTCAAGGTTCGACCAATACCAGTCATCGGAGTAACTCGCATGAACACATGATCTCCTTCACTAAACTCAAGATCTTTCCTCCTCTTATCATGATAACTTTTCTGACAGCTCTGAGAAGTTCTCATCTTCTCCTGAATCATCTTAATCCTTTCTGAAGTTTGTTGAACAATCTCCGGTCCAATCACAACACTTTCTCCATATTCATACCAACACAACGGTGTCCGACATCTCCTACCATACAATGCCTCAAACGGAGCCATACCGATGCTCGAATGAAAACTATTGTTGTAGGTAAACTCTATCAACGGCAAATAGCTATCCCAAGCTCCACCTTTCTCTAACACAAGCTCTCAAATCTTCTAACGATCGAATCGCCTCTCCGTCGACCATCTGTCTGCGGATGATATGCGGAACTCAATCGTAACTTAGTACCTAGAGCCTCCTGCAATCCTGTCCAGAACTTAGAAGTAAACCTCGGATTTCTATCCGACACAATGCTAGACGGAATACTATGCAAACTTACAACCTTTTCGACATACAATTCTGCCAACCTCTCCATCGGATAATCCATTCTTATTGGAATGAAGTGAGCAGACTTTGTCAATCGGTCGACAATAACCCAACTAGAATCACAGTGCTTAGTTGTCCTCAGCAACCAGTCACGAAATCCATGGAAATGCCATCCCATTTCCATTCCGGAACAAACAACGGTTCCATCAATCCCGACGGCTTCTGATGCTCAAACGTTGATTTCTGACAAACCAAACACGCATACACAAACTCGGCAATTTCCTTTTTCATTCCAGGCCACCAAAATAATTTCTTCAAATCTTGGTACATCTTAGTAGCACCAGGATGAATACTTAATCCACTACGGTGTCCTTCTTCCAAAATACTTTTTCTAATCTCAGCAACATCTGGAACACACACTCTATCACCAAGTCTCATAACGCCATTCTCATCAATTCGGAACTCACCTCCTTAACCTTGGTTAATCAATGTCAGCTTATCGACCAAACCAACATTAGATTTTTGTCCATTTCGAATCTCTTCCAAAATACCACTAGTCAGCTTCAACATGCCCAATTTCACACTATTCGAAGTAGTTTCACATACTAAACTTAAATCTCTGAATTGTTCCACTAAATCCAATTCACGAACCATTAACATCGACATATGCAAGGATTTCCTGCTCAACGCATCTTCCACGACGTTTGCCTTAACAGGATGGTAATTCAAACCAAAATCATAATCCTTGAGAAATTCTAACCATCTTCTCTGCCTCCTGTTCAACTCGTTCTGATCAAAGAGATACTTCAGGCTCTTATGATCACTGAACACTTCAAACCGTGGACCATACATGTAATGCCTTCATAACTTCAAAACAAATACAACAGCTACCAAATTCAAATCATGGGTCGGATAATTCCTTTCATGCACTTTCAATTGTCTCGAAGCATAAGCCACAACCTGCTTATCCTTCATCAACACACCACCTAAACCCGTCAATGACGCATCATAATACACAACAAAGGACCCTTCCGGATTCGGCAAAATTAAAATCGGAGCACTAGTCAACCTCCTCTTCTACTCTTGGAATCCTTCCTCACAATCAGAATCCCAAAACAATACACTTGGTTTTACAAATCTATTTCTCTGAGCACCTTCCAATAGCTTCTTCAATTTTCTATATCTAAAGTTGACGTCTTGTACGGTGTCGTAGAAATAAGTTTTGTACCCAAAACGACATTAACAACGACTCCGACTCTCCTCAACCATCATTACACGATAAATAAATTACTTACAGGTGCTGGAACCATTTTTAAAACAAAGTTCATCACATTATCTTTCCAACACTTCAAACGAAACTCAAATCAGACATCCAACACTCAAATTATGGATTTTACAAGTTTTCGAGAAATAATGCTGTCAGCTTCAGGAAATCAATTCCCTATGATAGGTAATCGATCTCTCACCTTGTGAGAGTGAAAATCCCAAAACATCATAGAATGCAAAATTTGAGATTCTAACTTCAACATACCGCAACACACATCATTCACCATGATTAATTGCGTTAAGTTACAATTCCAATAACCAATTCACATCATTGCATACTTTATATCAACCATTGACACTGACACAATTAATCTTTTCAAGAACACAAAGAGGTCACTCACACTGACAACTTCACGATCAACCGGAAGCATTGCAATATTCCAATCACACCAGCTTCATCTCCTAAGAGTCATTCTTCTCAATCACCAAATATCTTCTAGGCCAAGAATATGCATCGACTCATCAAAACGATTCACAATCACTTGGTTTACTTCAAACATTCAACCCAAGGGTAGCCTCAAGCTAATTCAACATCTTGCTCAAACGATGAGTCGCTATTATTCTCAGGGAACATTAGAATTCACACCTAACTCTTCCAACCGTTTCTTCAACTCAAACAACTCAAATGCCGACTTGCGATACGGCGCCATCGACACCGGACTAGTTCCAGGAATTAAATCTATAGTAATTCCTCCTCTCTCTCAGGCGGCAATTCACCGACGTCTTCTAGAAACACCTCAGGAAATTCATCCACCACTGGCAATCCAACTTACTCGGAACAATCTCCAGACAATTCTTCACTACCGGTAATTCATCGCTCTTATATTTTCCTTTCACTTCCGTCGAAGAGTACAACATAAATACCACAGCACCTTCATTAATATCTACACAACTCTAACCATCCATCTAAATTCATTATTCTTATTAGAGTCTTCGTCCACTCATATGGTTCACAAGCTTTTACCACACTTCATTCATATTCATTACTTTATGTCCCAATTAGATAGCAAGACAATTATATACCATCCAATACGATTTCGTCTACTATCAACAAGAGATTAAGGGTGATCAAGTCCTCAATTTGTCAATAGACATCCGATAATCATACTGAAGTATAAACCATCATTACCACACTTTCCGTTCTCAGAATCGTACTCACCTTTTTGTACTTCCAACTATGACTCATGGTCCAAACGATTCCAACAGCTCTAACCACACTTGCACTGTCTTTTCCAACAGTATCTCGTACCAAAGACTTCCAATCGGAACATATCCGGGAAGCATCTCTTCTCCCCCACTTAGTTTCACACTACTCCTGCAATAATCGATCAGAAAGGCAACAAGTACCGACAGTGTTGCACACACTCGTCGCGTACAAAGGAATAATGACATTAAGACACTGGTCACAACGACCGACTATGCTCTGATACCACTATTGTAACACCCCCTTCTATTTACCCGCGTTTTATACATAATAATCAGAGTATTTTAATCACAACCAAGAAGGCGTCACAATTTAAATCATAAAATTTTAACCAAAACAGCGTCATGCTTCACTGAAGAATACTCATCCATTAAATCATACTCAAAATTATGTTTAACAGCGGAAATGAAACATAATTAAATCCCGAATACTTTACTCAACAGTTATTCCAGGATAATAAATCAACATAATTCCAAAATTATTAAAATATCCATTAAAGGATTCCAAACAATCGTTTTCCCCAGTGTTACATCTACCAGAGCACGACACTGACACGCGGACTAAATCAACTGACTCAATACTAGAGCTATCCTCACCAATCCAAGCAGCTAATCACTTCGGATCTGAAAATGTTGAGTAAGGGTGAGATTCCAATTCAATATAACATGCATTATACGTTTCTAGAATACAACAGAATAAACAGATACGTTAATTCATTAACCAAACACAAGTCATAATCAATGCACAAGGCAGTTTACACAATGAACATGTATATAATCAAACAATGGAAATTGCAACACTGGAAACCATCCTAGCATGTTACAATCCCATATGCAATGCAGACTCTATGCATGTGGTACCAATACGTGAACCGCGTTCACCCACTGCTCCGTTTACTCGTGGAAAGACAGTGTAATCCATGATTCGCCCAGAACACTGAGTCAAGAATCCAATCTATGATTCGCCCGTAACCACCGGGTCAAGAATCTAGCCTCACTACCTCTGCACCAGGTAAGTCTATTGGCTCTGCCAGTTCACCTCCGCACAATGGGAATGAACCAATTTAACAAATGCTCATGCATGCATCATAAAAGCATGCAACATTAATTCAGCTGAATATGATAACAACATAATTCCACATAATTGCCAATATCAACATATATCGCATGATAACAACATAATCATGAAATAATTATCACAAAGCATAAATATGTCAAACGCTTACTCTTCAATCAGTAAGACTATCACCAGTATATACGATAATAACAACACATGATATCAATACAATCATGAATAAACAACATCGACAACAACACATGATATTCAATACAATCATGAATAAACAACATCGACAACCACATGATATCAATATAATTCACATAAGGCCAATTCACCAATATATCACATCCAAATCATAATGATTATCAAAATATAACATGGTATGCATTAGTTCTCATCCGGTAACTCAGACCATTTGTATTAATTCCCCATTGTCCTTAATTAATCACTCTTTTCAAAAATCGGGAACTCGACTATATTTAAAATAATTTTAGCAAAAGAATATTTTTCTATTTTCAAAAGGTAGTATTTTAAATTTAAGAAATAACGCCGAAAACGGCACTCGAATCGGAGTTACGGTTTAGAAAATATGAAGTTTTGAAGTTTTGGAAATTTTTTGGAAAAATACTCGCTCCCTGGTTTTTGTATGGGAACCCGGTTCCTACCTATACAGGAACCGGTTCCTGAGTGTAAAAATCTCAATTTTGGCCAATTTAACACTGGGAACTCGGTTCCTCCCCACAGGGAACCGGTTCTCACGTCCTATAACATCATTTTCTGCAACTTTTGACAGCATTTTGCATCCATTATCATTTCCAAACTTTCAAGTACGAATCGGGACATTAGGAACACTATTTCATGGTCATTTCACACCATTATAACATCACACAACATGGTTTATTTCATTCCTATCAATTATTTGACATACAAATGATCCTAATTCCAAACACCGACACAAAATAGGGTTTATTTCCATAACTTATAATCATCAACATTCAAACTTCCTAACATACCCAATTATCCCTTTGATTCTCAAAACCCATAAAGCATATTAACGAACGAAATCACCCTTACCTCGCGATGATTCTTGATTTCTTGATGGCTTTTCCTCTTCTCTTCTCTTCTCCAATTCTACGATAATGATTTTTCCAAAAGACCTATTTTTCTTTCTTTTTCCTTTTTATGTTCCTTTAATTATTCCAATAAAATAAAATAATTAAAACTTAATAATTAGTAGAGTGATTTACTCTCTTACACCCACCGTTTACTCTGCACACCTCAAAACATTTCCTCATTTAATGACCCAATTAATCCACTAAAATTAATACTCGAGACTTCATTTAATTAAATAATTAAATCTTCACTTATTTAATATTTAAATTAAATCGGAGTGTCACAACTCTCCCCCACCCACTAAAAGAGTTTTCGTCCTCGAAAACATACCTTAAACGAACAGTTCGGGATACGAGTCCTTCATCTGACTCTCCAGCTCCCAAGTTACATTCCCCTCAGCTGGTCCTCCCCAAGCTACTCTCACCAGTGCTATCTCTTTACCACGCAGTTGCTTCACTTTCCGATCCTCAATTCTCGCAGGCACTGCTTCAACAGTCAAATTATCCCGCACCTGAACATCATCTACTTGAATTTCATGTGACGGATCCGCAATGTACCTCCTCAACTGAGATACATGGAAAACATCATGCAAATTCACAAGCGACGGCAGTAAAGCAACCTGATAAGCAACTTTCTCAACTCTCTTGGTAATCTGAAACGGATCAATAAGCGCGAAGTCAACTTCTTTAACTTCAAGGTTCGACCAATACCAGTCATCGGAGTAACTCGCATGAACACATGATCTCCTTCACTAAACTCAAGATCTTTCCTCCTCTTATCATGATAACTTTTCTGACAGCTCTGAGAAGTTCTCATCTTCTCCTGAATCATCTTAATCCTTTCTGAAGTTTGTTGAACAATCTCCGGTCCAATCACAACACTTTCTCCAGATTCATACCAACACAACGGTGTCCGACATCTCCTACCATACAATGCCTCAAACGGAGCCATACCGATGCTCGAATGAAAACTATTGTTGTAGGTAAACTCTATCAACGGCAAATAGCTATCCCAAGCTCCACCTTTCTCTAACACACAAGCTCTCAGCAAATCTTCTAACGACTGAATCGCCCTCTCCGTCTGACCATCTGTCTGCGGATGATATGCGGAACTCAATCGTAACTTAGTACCTAGAGCCTCCTGCAATCCTGTCCAGAACTTAGAAGTAAACCTCGGATTTCTATCCGACACAATGCTAGACGGAATACTATGCAAACTTACAACCTTTTCGACATACAATTCTGCCAACCTCTCCATCGGATAATCCATTCTTATTGGAATGAAGTGAGCAGACTTTGTCAATCGGTCGACAATAACCCAACTAGAATCACAGTGCTTAGTTGTCCTCAGCAACCAGTCACGAAATCCATGGAAATGCCATCCCATTTCCATTCCGGAACAAACAACGGTTCCATCAATCCCGACGGCTTCTGATGCTCAAACGTTGATTTCTGACAAACCAAACACGCATACACAAACTCGGCAATTTCCTTTTTCATTCCAGGCCACCAAAATAATTTCTTCAAATCTTGGTACATCTTAGTAGCACCAGGATGAATACTTAATCCACTACGGTGTCCTTCTTCCAAAATACTTTTTCTAATCTCAGCAACATCTGGAACACACACTCTATCACCAAGTCTCATAACGCCATTCTCATCAATTCGGAACTCACCTCCTTGACCTTGATTAATCAATGTCAGCTTATCGACCAAACCAACATTAGATTTCTGTCCATTTCGAATCTCTTCCAAAATACCACTAGTCAGCTTCAACATGCCCAATTTCACACTATTCGAAGTAGTTTCACATACTAAACTTAAATCTCTGAATTGTTCCACTAAATCCAATTCACGAACCATTAACATCGACATATGCAAGGATTTCCTGCTCAACGCATCTTCCACGACGTTTGCCTTAACAGGATGGTAATTCAAACCAAAATCATAATCCTTGAGAAATTCTAACCATCTTCTCTGCCTCCTGTTCAACTCGTTCTGATCAAAGAGATACTTCAGGCTCTTATGATCACTGAACACTTCAAACCGTGGACCATACAGGTAATGCCTTCATAACTTCAAAACAAATACAACAGCTACCAAATTCAAATCATGGGTCGGATAATTCCTTTCATGCACTTTCAATTGTCTCGAAGCATAAGCCACAACCTGCTTATCCTTCATCAACACACCACCTAAACCCGTCAATGACGCATCATAATACACAACAAAGGACCCTTCCGGATTCGGCAAAATTAAAATCGGAGCACTAGTCAACCTCCTCTTCTACTCTTGGAATCCTTCCTCACAATCAGAATCCCAAAACAATACACTTGGTTTTACAAATCTATTTCTCTGAGCACCTTCCAATAGCTTCTTCAATTTTCTATATCTAAAGTTGACGTCTTGTACGGTGTCGTAGAAATAAGTTTTGTACCCAAAACGACATTAACAACGACTCCGACTCTCCTCAACCATCATTACACGATAAATAAATTACTTACAGGTGCTGGAACCATTTTTAAAACAAAGTTCATCACATTATCTTTCCAACACTTCAAACGAAACTCAAATCAGACATCCAACACTCAAATTATGGATTTTACAAGTTTTCGAGAAATAATGCTGTCAGCTTCAGGAAATCAATTCCCTATGATAGGTAATCGATCTCTCACCTTGTGAGAGTGAAAATCCCAAAACATCATAGAATGCAAAATTTGAGATTCTAACTTCAACATACCGCAACACACATCATTCACCATGATTAATTGCGTTAAGTTACAATTCCAATAACCAATTCACATCATTGCATACTTTATATCAACCATTGACACTGACACAATTAATCTTTTCAAGAACACAAAGAGGTCACTCACACTGACAACTTCACGATCAACCGGAAGCATTGCAATATTCCAATCACACCAGCTTCATCTCCTAAGAGTCATTCTTCTCAATCACCAAATATCTTCTAGGCCAAGAATATGCATCGACTCATCAAAACGATTCACAATCACTTGGTTTACTTCAAACATTCAACCCAAGGGTAGCCTCAAGCTAATTCAACATCTTGCTCAAACGATGAGTCGCTATTATTCTCAGGGAACATTAGAATTCACACCTAACTCTTCCAACCGTTTCTTCAACTCAAACAACTCAAATGCCGACTTGCGATACGGCGCCATCGACACCGGACTAGTTCCAGGAATTAAATCTATAGTAATTCCTCCTCTCTCTCAGGCGGCAATTCACCGACGTCTTCTAGAAACACCTCAGGAAATTCATCCACCACTGGCAATCCAACTTACTCGGAACAATCTCCAGACAATTCTTCACTACCGGTAATTCATCGCTCTTATATTTTCCTTTCACTTCCGTCGAAGAGTACAACATAAATACCACAGCACCTTCATTAATATCTACGCAACTCTAACCATCCATCTAAATTCATTATTCTTATTAGAGTCTTCGTCCACTCATATGGTTCACAAGCTTTTACCACACTTCATTCATATTCATTACTTTATGTCCCAATTAGATAGCAAGACAATTATATACCATCCAATACGATTTCGTCTACTATCAACAAGAGATTAAGGGTGATCAAGTCCTCAATTTGTCAATAGACATCCGATAATCATACTGAAGTATAAACCATCATTACCACACTTTCCGTTCTCAGAATCGTACTCACCTTTTTGTACTTCCAACTATGACTCATGGTCCAAACGATTCCAACAGCTCTAACCACACTTGCACTGTCTTTTCCAACAGTATCTCGTACCAAAGACTTCCAATCGGAACATATCCGGGAAGCATCTCTTCTCCCCCACTTAGTTTCACACTACTCCTGCAATAATCGATCAGAAAGGCAACAAGTACCGACAGTGTTGCACACACTCGTCGCGTACAAAGGAATACTGACATTAAGACACTGGTCACAACGACCGACTATGCTCTGATACCACTATTGTAACACCCCCTTCTATTTACCCGCGTTTTATACATAATAATCAGAGTATTTTAATCACAACCAAGAAGGCGTCACAATTTAAATCATAAAATTTTAACCAAAACAGCGTCATGCTTCACTGAAGAATACTCATCCATTAAATCATACTCAAAATTATGTTTAACAGCGGAAATGAAACATAATTAAATCCCGAATACTTTACTCAACAGTTATTCCAGGATAATAAATCAACATAATTCCAAAATTATTAAAATATCCATTAAAGGATTCCAAACAATCATTTTCCCCAGTGTTACATCTACCAGAGCACGACACTGACACGCGGACTAAATCAACTGACTCAATACTAGAGCTATCCTCACCAATCCAAGCAGCTAATCACTTCGGATCTGAAAATGTTGAGTAAGGGTGAGATTCTAATTCAATATAACATTCATTATACGTTTCTAGAATACAACAGAATAAACAGATACGTTAATTCATTAACCAAACACAAGTCATAATCAATGCACAAGGCAGTTTACACAATGAACATGTATATAATCAAACAATGGAAATTGCAACACTGGAAACCATCCTAGCATGTTACAATCCCATATGCAATGCAGACTCTATGCATGTGGTACCAATACGTGAACCGCGTTCACCCACTGCTCCGTTTACTCGTGGAAAGACAGTGTAATCCATGATTCGCCCAGAACACTGAGTCAAGAATCCAATCTATGATTCGCCCGTAACCACCGGGTCAAGAATCTAGCCTCACTACCTCTGCACCAGGTAAGTCTATTGGCTCTGCCAGTTCACCTCCGCACAATGGGAATGAACCAATTTAACAAATGCTCATGCATGCATCATAAAAGCATGCAACATTAATTCAGCTGAATATGATAACAACATAATTCCACATAATTGCCAATATCAACATATATCGCATGATAACAACATAATCATGAAATAATTATCACAAAGCATAAATATGTCAAACGCTTACTCTTCAATCAGTAAGACTATCACCAGTATATACGATAATAACAACACATGATATCAATACAATCATGAATAAACAACATCGACAACAACACATGATATTCAATACAATCATGAATAAACAACATCGACAACCACATGATATCAATATAATCCACATAAGGCCAATTCACCAATATATCACATCCAAATCATAATGATTATCAAAATATAACATGGTATGCATTAGTTCTCATCCGGTAACTCAGACCATTTGTATTAATTCCCCATTGTCCTTAATTAATCACTCTTTTCAAAAATCGGGAACTCGACTATATTTAAAATAATTTTAGCAAAAGAATATTTTTCTATTTTCAAAAGGTAGTATTTTAAATTTAAGAAATAACGCCGAAAACGGCACTCGAATCGGAGTTACGGTTTAGAAAATATGAAGTTTTGAAGTTTTGGAAATTTTTTGGAAAAATACTCGCTCCCTGGTTTTTGTATGGGAACCCGGTTCCTACCTATACAGGAACCGGTTCCTGAGTGTAAAAATCTCAATTTTGGCCAATTTAACACTGGGAACTCGGTTCCTCCCCACAGGGAACCGGTTCCCACGTCCTATAACATCATTTTCTGCAACTTTTGACAGCATTTTGCATCCATTATCATTTCCAAACTTTCAAGTACGAATCGGGACATTAGGAACACTATTTCATGGTCATTTCACACCATTATAACATCACACAACATGGTTTATTCATTCCTATCAATTATTTGACATACAAATGATCCTAATTCCAAACACCGACACAAAATAGGGTTTATTTCCATAACTTATAATCATCAACATTCAAACTTCCTAACATACCCAATTATCCCTTTGATTCTCAAAACCCATAAAGCATATTAACCGAACGAAATCACCCCTTACCTCGCGATGATTCTTGATTTCTTCGGCGTCGGCTTTTCCTCTCTTCTCTTCTCTTCTCCAATTCTACGTATAATGATTTTTCTCCAAAAAGACCTATTTTTCTTTCTTTTTTCCTTTTTATGTTCCTTTAATTATTCCAATAAAATAAAATAATTAAAACTTAATAATTAGTAGAGTGATTTACTCTCTTACACCCACCGTTTACTCTGCACACCTCAAAACATTTCCTCATTTAATGACCCAATTAATCCACTAAAATTAATACTCGAGACTTCATTTAATTAAATAATTAAATCTTCACTTATTTAATATTTAAATTAAATCGGAGTGTCACAACTCTCCCCCCACTAAAAGAGTTTTCGTCCTCGAAAACATACCTTAAACGAACAGTTCGGGATACGAGTCCTTCATCTGACTCTCCAGCTCCCAAGTTACATTCCCCTCAGCTGGTCCTCCCCAAGCTACTCTCACCAGTGCTATCTCTTTACCACGCAGTTGCTTCACTTTCCGATCCTCAATTCTCGCAGGCACTGCTTCAACAGTCAAATTATCCCGCACCTGAACATCATCTACTTGAATTTCATGTGACGGATCCGCAATGTACCTCCTCAACTGAGATACATGGAAAACATCATGCAAATTCACAAGCGACGGCAGTAAAGCAACCTGATAAGCAACTTTCTCAACTCTCTTGGTAATCTGAAACGGATCAATAAGCGCGAAGTCAACTTCTTTGACTTCAAGGTTCGACCAATACCAGTCATCGGAGTAACTCGCATGAACACATGATCTCCTTCACTAAACTCAAGATCTTTCCTCCTCTTATCATGATAACTTTTCTGACAGCTCTGAGAAGTTCTCATCTTCTCCTGAATCATCTTAATCCTTTCTGAAGTTTGTTGAACAATCTCCGGTCCAATCACAACACTTTCTCCATATTCATACCAACACAACGGTGTCCGACATCTCCTACCATACAATGCCTCAAACGGAGCCATACCGATGCTCGAATGAAAACTATTGTTGTAGGTAAACTCTATCAACGGCAAATAGCTATCCCAAGCTCCACCTTTCTCTAACACACAAGCTCTCAGCAAATCTTCTAACGACTGAATCGCCCTCTCCGTCTGACCATCTGTCTGCGGATGATATGCGGAACTCAATCGTAACTTAGTACCTAGAGCCTCCTGCAATCCTGTCCAGAACTTAGAAGTAAACCTCGGATCTCTATCCGACACAATGCTAGACGGAATACTATGCAAACTTACAACCTTTTCGACATACAATTCTGCCAACCTCTCCATCGGATAATCCATTCTTATCGGAATGAAGTGAGCAGACTTTGTCAATCGGTCGACAATAACCCAACTAGAATCACAGTGCTTAGTTGTCCTCAGCAACCAGTCACGAAATCCATGGAAATGCCATCCCATTTCCATTCCGGAACAAACAACGGTTCCATCAATCCCGACGGCTTCTGATGCTCAAACGTTGATTTCTGACAAACCAAACACGCATACACAAACTCGGCAATTTCCTTTTTCATTCCAGGCCACCAAAATAATTTCTTCAAATCTTGGTACATCTTAGTAGCACCAGGATGAATACTTAATCCACTACGGTGTCCTTCTTCCAAAATACTTTTTCTAATCTCAGCAACATCTGGAACACACACTCTATCACCAAGTCTCATAACGCCATTCTCATCAATTCGGAACTCACCTCCTTAACCTTGGTTAATCAATGTCAGCTTATCGACCAAACCAACATTAGATTTCTGTCCATTTCGAATCTCTTCCAAAATACCACTAGTCAGCTTCAACATGCCCAATTTCACACTATTCGAAGTAGTTTCACATACTAAACTTAAATCTCTGAATTGTTCCACTAAATCCAATTCACGAACCATTAACATCGACATATGCAAGGATTTCCTGCTCAACGCATCTTCCACGACGTTTGCCTTAACAGGATGGTAATTCAAACCAAAATCATAATCCTTGAGAAATTCTAACCATCTTCTCTGCCTCCTGTTCAACTCGTTCTGATCAAAGAGATACTTCAGGCTCTTATGATCACTGAACACTTCAAACCGTGGACCATACATGTAATGCCTTCATAACTTCAAAACAAATACAACAGCTACCAAATTCAAATCATGGGTCGGATAATTCCTTTCATGCACTTTCAATTGTCTCGAAGCATAAGCCACAACCTGCTTATCCTTCATCAACACACCACCTAAACCCGTCAATGACGCATCATAATACACAACAAAGGACCCTTCGGATTCGGCAAAATTAAAATCGGAGCACTAGTCAACCTCCTCTTCTACTCTTGGAATCCTTCCTCACAATCGAATCCCAAAACAATACACTTGGTTTTACAAATCTATTTCTCTGAGCACCTTCCAATAGCGTCTTCAATTTTCTCAGACCATTTGTATTAATTCCCCATTGTCCTTAATTAATCACTCTTTTCAAAAATCGGGAACTCGACTATATTTAAAATAATTTTAGCAAAGAATATTTTCTATTTTCAAAAGGTAGTATTTTAAATTTAAGAAATAACTCAAAACGGCACTGAATCGGAGTTACGGTTTAGAAAATATGAAGCTTTGAAGTTTGGAAATTTTTGGAAAAATACTCGCTCCTGGTTTTGTATGGGAACCGGTTCCTACCTATACAGAACCGGTTCACGAGTGTAAAATCTCAATTTTGGCTAATTTAACACTGAACTCGGTTCCTCCCTACAGGAACGGTTCCCGTCCTATAACATCATTTTCGCAACTTTTGACATTTTGCATCCATTATCATTTCCAAACTTTCAAGTACGAATCGGGACATTAGGAACACTATTTCATGGTTATTTCACACCATTATAACATCACACAACATGGTTTATTCATTCCTATCAATTATTTGACATACAAATGATCCTAATTCCAAACACCGACACAAAATAGGGTTTATTTCCATAACTTATAATCATCAACATTCAAACTTCCTAACATACCCAATTATCCCTTTGATTCTCAAAACCCATAAAGCATATTAACGAACGAAATCACCCCTTACCTCGATGATTCTTGATTTCTTGATGCTTTTCCTCTCTTCTCTTCTCTTCTCCAATTCTATATAATGATTTTTCTCCAAAAGACCTATTTTTCTTTCTTTTTCCTTTTTATGTTCCTTTAATTATTCCAATAAAATAAAATAATTAAAACTTAATAATTAGTAGAGTGATTTACTCTCTTACACCCACCGTTTACTCTGCACACCTCAAAACATTTCCTCATTTAATGACCCAATTAATCCACTAAAATTAATACTCGAGACTTCATTTAATTAAATAATTAAATCTTCACTTATTTAATATTTAAATTAAATCGGAGTGTCACATATAGTACCAAGATGTGAACTCTCAGGTTCACCGGCCCGATCCCCACCTAGGATCAAATCTCTCCAAACAGACATCTGTCCAAAATCGTTTCAATGTAATATGCTTCACTAATCCATCACCATAAGAATTAGATACTAACACCCAATCCGCACAATGGGATTAAGGCTCACCGAATACGAACCTCCATCCAACACCATAAATGAATGCAACATACAATGCATACAACACAACTATACACACAAAGACACTAACCATAGTCAATGTACCTCGCTGCTACCGGCCACCATGCACCGAACACCTGCTAAAATAGGCATCAAACATTATAGCAAGTATTACAATGCATTTGTAAATTTTCCACAAAAAAATATAACTCGACACACACTGTTATACCCCAATTTTTTCCCGTAAGATCCTTTAACATCTCATATCATCACAATACATCAAATTCTCTTTTCTATTATCTCATATCTTTAAGTTTGTCCTTGAGGGATCGCCAAACACCCTGAAATGTGTATCTTATGTGAATGTGTTTTATGTTTGCTAACTTTTAACCAAGATCCAAAATATGTAGGTATTTATTTTTGATCTTTGTACATTGTAGGTAGGGAGCCAAGTGCATCTCATTTATCTCTTGATCTAGAATTTAAAGGTTGATCCTTAATTAAATTACAATTAAATGGATTTCAAAAGCTTGAGTTTCAAGGCTATGTCATGACATCAAAGCTTTTTGGTGTAAGGAGATTTCTCAATTTCATTTGGTCAAGTTTATCTCAATGATTAATGGTTGGGATCATCAAGAAGAATCATACGTTCATGTGTTTATTTTCATGCCTTCTTAAACAAGTTTTATTGAAAGATGAACTTCATCATCAAAGTTTGTTCAATATAATGTCATTTCAAGGTCTAATATAGCTCATCATTCCTTAATTTGCCAAGAAGGTTCAAAGGATTCAAGTTTGAACCAAAAGGTTTGACCTAATTGGGACAAGTCTTGATTCTATGGCCACAAGTGCATAACTCTCTCAATTTTTAATATTTTGTGGTGGTTGTTTGAAATAAATGATCATAACTTTTAACAAACTTGTACGGACCTGCATAAGCCTTGAAACGCAAGAATAGAATCAGTTTTAATGCAAAACAAGTCACTTTTTCTCATTTTTGGGCTTCACATGAATTCCACTAAAATGGCACCATTTCACACGTTTGAGCTCAGAAATCATTCTCTTATAAATAGAGGATAATTCCTCACTCTTTTCCCATGCCTTAAAGAGCCAAAGAACCTCTGCCAAACTCAATTCCATAACTTAATTTCTACAATTTCGAAGCCTTGGTTTGAACACTTCCAGCTCTCATTTCTTTATTAATTATTCATCCTTGAACTTCACTGAAGCTAACAGAAGAAGAATCAAGCCTTAAAGTGCTTTAAATCATACTAGCCAAGTCAAGTTTCAGGAAAAAATCTGTAGACTTCGTTCAGGTAGAATTCTCCATCATTTTGTTTCAAATAAATTACTAAGTTGTAGCATCTTCTTCTCAGAAGCTCATGCTTCTTCTGGCTTTCATTTTCATGGCGAATTGATCATTTAATTTCAAAAATCATTTTCACTTTTTCTTCTTGTTTTTCTGAAATTGGGTGAGCTATAGGTTAAATAAAAGGTTTGCAATGAAAGTGACTGCTATAGAGGAAGCTCAGGATATCTGCACCTTGAAGGTTGAAGAACTTGTTGGATCTCTTCAGACATTTGAGATGGGGATTAGTGAAAATGTTGACAGGAAGAACAAGAGCATAGCCCTTGTATCCAATACTGAAGAGGAATGCAAGGAGGATGATGAAGAGAAGATATCTGAAGCTATAGCTATGCTTGGAAGATAGTTCAACAAACTCATCAAGAGAATTGATCCAAAGTCAAGGTCCAATGTCAAGAACATTCCATCTGACATTAGTAGAACTTATGACTCCAATAGAAGATCCAAGTCAGAAGAAAAGGGAAGTCAAAGCAGAGGAATCCAGTGTCATGGTTGTGAAGGATATGGGCATATTAGAGCTAAATGTCCTACCTTTCTAAAGAAACAAAAGAAAGAAATGGTCACTTGGTCGATGGTGACTCGAAGTGAATCAAGAAGAATCACCAAACTTGTCATTGCTCTCTGGAGTGTGCAATTCGAAAATGATTCTAGTGATGAGGAAGTGACATTTGAAGAGCTTCTGAAACTTACAAGAAGTTATGTATCGAGTGGTGAAGTATGTCACAAAATGAGAAGCAGAAAAAGTGATTGTGAAGTTGGAAGCGAGAATGTGAAGTTGGAGGTGAGAAGAAGGAAAATGTTACTATAAATCACCTCAACGTTGAAATTATAGTGTTGAACTCCAAACTTGATCGGATGTCTAAGTCATCAAGATCTTGACATCTGGTACTAATAAGTTGGAAGAAATCCTTGACTTGGACAAAATGCGGAAATATGCATGGTCTAGGATATGTGGTCAAAGAAACCGCTGGTGACAAGAAGAAGAACAGGCGACAAACTAATGTCAAAGCGATGTCACGGCATAAATGAAATGTGTGTTCAGGATATGTGGCTGCAAAGAAATTTCCGATAACAAGAAGAAGAACAGACCTAATAAACCAATGTTAAAGCGTTGTCACAACACGGGTTCAACATCAAGATCGAGAAACATGAAGAAAAAGTTTCAAAGATGGAGATGTCATTATTGTGGAAGGTTTGGACACATAAAACCTTTTTGCTACACTACATGGATATCCTTATCGGACTCCTTATGTCAAGCCTAAGACCAACAAGGTTCCATACACTCAGCGGTGGAAGAAGACGCAACTTTGATAGCTCACAATTCCCTTAGAGTTTACGCCAAGGAAGGCGGTACTTTGGCGGTGGTTGTTCTAGGCATATGGTGGAATCAAGAATCTTCTAAATAAAGTCGGACCTCATACTACCGTTATGTCACTTTTGGAGATGGAGCTAAAGGAGAAATCAAAGGTGTTGGAAACTTGGGCCTGGAGTTCCAAACCTAAATGAGGTCTTGCTAGTGAAGGGTTTGACCAATCTCATAAGTATCGATAACTGTGATTCAGATTCAAGGTCAACTTTACCAAGTCGAATGTATTGTGACCAATGAAAACAAGAAGTTGTAATGAGAGGAGTCGGATCAAAAGATAAGTTACTTGTGGGAGTCTAAGAACACTAACCTTGTCCATGTGTTCTACACCAAAGATGAAAAGGAGGTGAAACTGTGGCACCAAAAGCTTGGTCATTTGCATAGCTTGGTCATTTGCATATTAGAGGATGAAAAGATCATATCCATGTGTCATACCCCAAATTTTGACCTAATATACCACCTTACATTTGCATCATTTGCATAACTAACATTTCGAAAGATTAATCGGGTGTAGCATTCACGAGTCAAAATTAGGGTTTCATCGATTTTCATCGATTCAAGAGGAAATCAATTAGGTTTTGAATTTTCTCACCTCATTTGATCTATCTTGATCAAAATATCACCTTCAATCTTGGATATCCATTTTTCTCACGATCAATCAAGGATCGACCAATTAGGGTTTTGATCGGGCATGAGTTTTCTCGACTTTTGAACAAGAAATGACTTTTTGGATAGAGATTGGTCATTATATCTTAGATACAACATCTTGACCTAATTTACGGATTCAAAACATCACGAAGTTCACAGACTTTATCGATCAATTTAAAACATCGATGAATTTTCATCTCACAGAAAAGTCAAACTTTGACTTTTGGTCAATTTTTCAAAACAAAACTTTTCCATCATCAAAATACTTCAAATGATCCATCATGATCATAAAAATCAAAGAATTTGGAAAAGTCAACAAAAGTCAAAAGTTTTCATACTTAGAAAATTTTCTAAGTGTTGAAAATTCTTATTTTTACCAAACTTCATGCCATTTTTTCACATAGTTCCAATTTGAATTTGAAAAAACTCAAAACATGAAAGTTGTAGCTTGTGAAACAAGCTTTACAAAATGTCTAAGAACTCTCAAATCCATGGAGTCTAGCCATACTTTTGAAATTGAAACATAAGGCTCCATGAAACTTGATTTTCAAAATTCAAAACTTCAAGTTATAGGTCATTTTGTGTTTTCTTCATTTAGAAGCAATCTAACCTTGCCAAATGGATGGTTAAACTGATAAATTTCAGTTAGAGGTAATAATTGAGAGGATTGGATCAAATTGTAAAAATGAGCACATGGTGAAAAAAGGAAGTTTCCTTTTTTGGCAAATACCATTCTTGCCCTCTAAGTTATCCTTGATTTTCCAAAAGCTTGTACCTCTTTGCATTTTTGTAAAACAGTTGAAAACATGTTAAAATTTGGTGTCAAACATGCTTCACTATTGATATAAAACTTGTTTAGAACTTAAGATCATAGCAAGAACAAGCAAAAATCAGTTTTCATCTTTCATGCTCATAAACTTGCAAAACTGCCTAAGCAATTGAATCCATAGCTTGGCTTGATCAAACTGTGTTCTAATCATTCAAACATCATCACTATACCTCATGTATATGATCCAGGCCATCAACAGTTAACTGTAACACGATTTACATCAAAATTGAGCTTCCATTTTTGAGCGTGCAAGTGGACTTGGTGGATTGATTGGGAAGGATTCAAGGAGTGCAGACTATCCACATAGCTTCCATACATGCCGATGAAGCTGAAATGATCAAGAAATCCGTTGGAAACGCTTTAAGACCTTCTTGATTCTCACTTTACGGTATGAACATGAACTGTGATATCCATTCTCTTTGATTCTTTTTGAAAAAACTCTTGGCCGATCTCTTTCTGCACTCATAACGATCAATAGCCCTCAATAAAATCAAAGAATCATCAACTACACGACATTTAATTTGAAATTCTCAGTTTAGGGTTCATAGTGTTCTTCACAACTCAAATCATTCTGGGCTTAATATAAATGCAATTAACAAATACCATCATGTTCGTGATGAAAAACTGATCAAGTTTGATTTTTATTTCATTGATTTTCATTGAGAAACAAAGATTTGAGCTTGAATCATGATTTCTGAAGATCAAAACCACGAAGAACTTGCGCGTGTTCTTCATTTTCAAGTTTTAAATGTTCCAATGCTTTGTCTACACGTGTTCGAGTCCACTAACACCAGCGTTTGGCTCGATGGTAGCTGTTTGCTCTTAAGTTTCTCGCCACGTGTGTCACCCTTTGGTCATGGGTTCAACTCCCATCGGACCATTCTTTTTCATAAATTTCCAATTTTCATGTTTTTATAAAACTTCCACAATTTTTGACCAATCAAAACTTCTCATTTTGAGATGATTTTTTAAAACTTGTCAATAAATACATCTATTTTATGATAGTGCAAAAATTTTCGAAAAAACTTTCATCGATCATATTTTAATCAAGCGGAAAGCAGCGTCCGAACATTTTTTCAAACCTCCTTTTAAGGTGAAATTTTCAAGTTTTCGACTTCGATTTTTTCAAAACTTTTCATAAATGAACCTCACATTTCAAAACACTTTTCAAAAATCATTTTTCAAAACATTTCATCAAAACTTACATCTTTTACCACGATCGATCCGATTTAAACGATAAAATCAAATTCGTTCTTTCTCGAATTTCTCAATCGATCATGGGCCACCCTTACGGTGTAAGTCCCAACCCTTTTATGTACATATTTAGTTTTACTTGTACATACTCAAATCATCATTGTCAATATTCAAACATAAACAAATTTTTTCGTTTGTTTTCATTCGTTTGTTTATACACCGATACCATTGGTATTGAAAGGAGAAGAATTCCCTGTGAAACTTCTTTCAAACCAATGGGCCTCCCTCACGGTGTAAGTCCCATAACATTCTTTTGTGTACATAATATTTCTTTGTACATATCAAATCCTTTCCAAACACATACAAATTTTTATACATACATAACACGATACTTTTTATACTCAATGACAAACTTGATCGTTTGTTTTCACTTCACTTGTATACACAAACAAAACATTCTTTTATGTACATAATTATTTCCTTGTACATATCAAATTCTTTTCATACAAACTTTCATCTACATATACAGATACTTTTCACGATAAACTTGATCATTCGTTTACATTCTGTATATACACGAATACCATTGGTATTGAAAGGAGCATTATTCCTGTGAAACTGCTTTCAAATCAATGGACCTCCCTTATGGTGTAAGTCTCAACCCTCCTATGTACATCCATCTTTGTCGTACATAAATACTGTTTGTACATATTCACTTCCTTGTACACGCTCAAACTTGTAAATAATCAAGTTACGCTCGTTTTAAGCGTTCGTTTCACGACACTTGTTTATATTTCATAAACTTACGTAAATAAACATCATGCATTGTTTATATTTCCTTCATAAACTCCGTGAATACATATCACACACACACACACTGTTTATACAACTGCTAGTTATAACATAACAATTAGACTAATCAATAGGTTCCCACAATAGCCTCGCTTGGGCTTCATACAAGACAACTCATCCCAGTTGAGTTTAGCCTTCTCTTGGGCTTCATACAAGATAACTCTCCCACAGAGTTAGCCTCGCTTAGGCTTCATATAAGACAAACGCTCCCTGTTGAGTCACCTCCTCTTGGGCTTCGTTCAAAAGAACTCCTCATTGAGTTTAGCCTTCTCTTGGGCATCATACAATGAAAGAGATAGGAAATCTCTTAACCTCCTATTGGGCTTCCAATACAAAGAATCACCACGCTAAGATAGAACCACGAAAGGATGGTTTCGGTGAAATCACTTTCAAAATCCCAGAGTAAAATTTCCGGTGAAATTGCTCTTAATTCAAAAGGATGGTTTCTCGGTGAAATCCTTTTAACACAAAGCCACCATACCCTATAGCTTCCTCTTGAGCTTTATACAAGGACCCTCGATGACCCTCGGAATGCCTCCTCTTGGGCTAACAATACAAGGACCCACGGGCTTCTTAAAAGCATCCCTTTAATCCAATCAATTTCTCCTTGAGATTTAGACATCTATCATCTCTATGGAAGAAGCATCTCATCTATCACATCACATACAGCCAAAACTTTTCAAACTCTTTTCAAACTGTTTTCAAACAAAAACATCTCTTAATTGTAAGTGGTAACGCTTGTACACTCAAGCAAAACACCCAATACTTACAGTTAAAAGATTCAATCATCTTTTTTTCAAACATCTTTCTTAAACATGTAAGTGGTAACGCTTGTACACTCAAGCAAAACACCTAATACTTACGATGAAAGATTTTAATCAATCAAACTTTTCAAAAATGTATGTGATGAAATAGATTAGATACATTTTTCATTAAGATGACATTTGTCTGTCTCTTACTAACATTCCGTTGCTTTCCACGAGCATAAGTGGGAACTACGATTACTCTGACTTTCTCAACATCCTTTTGAGGATACGTAGGCACAAGGTCTCATCCTTGCCGAGCAAATTTCTTTCTCCCTCAGACCAAACAAACCATAGAACCCTGTAGATCCGAGCTACAAATGCTCTGATTCCCACTAGGGGATATGTATGCAGAAGATCCACAGATCTTTGCGAGCACAATAATAATAAACACTAGAATCCTTCATAATCTACATTTCTTAAAATCCCAAAGGAGAAACTTTCCCAATCATAGAAATAGCAATTAAAACACACAAACATATCAAACATATTCATATATAAAAGTTATAGATAACTATATATATTTAGGGTGCTCCATCTATTCCCTTTATATAACAATCCCCCTTACTCAGAATCTCCCCAATGCGTTGCGTCTAGTTTGCGCTAGTCGTTACGCATACCAATATCAATTGAGGGTATTTCACTTTCCCTTTTCATAATCATTAAATCATCTTTCTTGTGTTGAAAATAATAAAGCTTGATGCTCATGCATCTTTATAAATAAATCAAAAGATTAAATCTTTTCGAGCAGAGAATCCGAACTCACGTTCGCATCCTCTAGCGTCACCTTTAACGCGAACACCATGGAGGTTGTCGGAGGATTCCAAGACGCATATTGATGAAGGAAGAATGTGGTGAATGTTAGGTTGGAAAGCAAACCGAATGTCACATCCAATGTCAAGACATCGACCACCTCCAAGGTCTTTGGAACATGCACATGGATTTGATGGGGCCTATGTAGGTTGAAAGCCTTGGTGGAAAAGATATGATTATGTTGTTGTGGATGATTTTTCCAGATTCACTGGATAAACTTCATCAAGGAAAAATCGATGTGTTTGATGTCTTTAAAGAATTATGCAAAAGACTTCAAAGAGAAAAGGAAGGTGCATTGTCGAATTAGAAGTGATCATGGAAAGGAATTTGAGAATAGCAAGTTTGATGAATTATGTTCCTCGAAGGAATCAATCATGAGTTCTCTTCTCCTATAACTCCTCAACAAAATGGAGTTGTGGAAAGGAAAAATAGGACTATATGGGAATGCGAGCAATGATTCATGCTAAGAAACTTCCTCTTCATTTTTGGGTGAAGCTATGAATACACTGCTATGTTCACAACAGGTCACCTTGAGAAAGGGAATATCCTCCACCGTAAGAAATATGGAAGGAAGAAAACCTCGTGAAATATTTCCATGTGTTTGGCCAATGTTATATTACGGAGATCGTGATCAAAGGAGAAAGATGGACTCTAAAAGTGATGAAGGCATTTTTCTAGGATACTCTACAAACAAGTAGAGCATATAGAGTATTCAAATCCATGACAAAAGTTATGATGGAGTCTATTAATGTCATAGTTGATGATCAACATCGGAAAACAATGTCCCATATGATGTTGAGACATTGTTTGAGACATCACCACAAGTGTCCGATAAGGATGATGTGCCTGTCCCTACTTCACCAAAGTCGAACCAGAGGAAGCTAACAAAGATCCTTCCATCGAATTCGAAAGATCATCCAAAGGAACTCATCATTGAGATCCTAATCTGGAGTCATTACAAGATCCGGAGAAATTATTTCAAACTCTTGTTTTGTGTCAAAGATTGAGCCAAAGAATGTCAAAGAGGCTCTGGCGATTAATCTTGGATTGGAGCAATGCAAGATGAATTGAACCATTCAAGCAACATGAAGTGTGGGAGCTAGTTCCTAGACCAAAAGGAACAAACATCATTGGCACAAAGTGGATCTACAAGAACAAGTCGATGAAGGGGTTGTCACGGAAATAAAGCAAGACTTGTTGCTCGGGATACACTCAAGTTGAAGGATTGATTTTGATGAGACTTTTGCTCTTGTGGCTAGGTGGAATCAATCGATTATTGTTAGGAGTTGCTTGCATTCTGAAATTCAAGCTGTTTCAAATGGACGTGAAAAGTGCCTTCCTAAATGGCTACGAATCGAGGAGGTATATGTTGAAAGCCTAAAGGATTTGTGGATCCTAACTTTCCGATCATGTTTACAAATTGAGGAAAGCTTTATATGGTATGAAACAAGCTCCTAGAGCTTGGTATGAAAGGTTGACAAAGTTCCTTACTGATAAAGGTTACAAGAAAGGAGGTTTGGACAAAACTCTCTTGTCAAGAATGAAGGAGGAGAGATAATGGTAGCTCAAATTTATGTTGATGACATAGTGTTTGGAGGAATGTCGATAGAATGGTGAGACATTTTGCCAACCAAATGCAAGCTGAGTTTGAAATAAGCCTCATGGGAGAATTGACTTACTCTCTTGGATTACAAGTCACACAGATGGAGGACTCAACATTCCTTTCACAAAGCAAGTATGCAAGGAATATTGTCAAGAAATTTGGGATGGAAAATGCCATAAAAGGACTCGCTCCTACTCATTTAAAGTTGTCCAAAGACACAAGTGGAGCAAATGTTGATCAAAGCCATAAAAGCATGATAGGAAGCTTGTTGTACTTAATGACCAGAGACTGACATTGCATTTCTTTGTTGGGTATGTGCAAGATACCAGTGAACCTAAAGTGAGTCACATCAATCGGTGAAAAGAATCAAGTATGTGAGTGGAACTTGCAATTATGGTATCTTTGTATTCTCATGGATGTGAACCAATTACAGCTATTGTGATGTTGATTGGGTGTGATGATAGAAAAAGCACTTCGGAGGATGCTTCTTCTTGGGGAACAATCTTGTTTCTTGGTTCAGAAGAAGCAAAATTGTGTCTTTATCCACCGAGGTGAATACATAGCATTGGTAGCGTTGTTCTCAAATGGTGCGGATGAAGCGGATCTCGATCGAGTACAATGTCACACAGATGTCATGACATTGTCTTGTGACAACTGAAAGTGCTATTAATATTTCAAAGAATCCTATACAAGACAGAGGACTAAGCACATTGACATTAGACATCACTTCATTAGAGACCTTGGAAGAGAAAGTGATTAAATTGGAGCATGTAGCCATTGAACTTCAATGGTGACATTTTACTAAAGCCCTTGATGCTAGTCGGTTTGAGAATTTAAGGGCAAGTTGGGTATTTGCCAATATGAAGAGTTGTAGCAATTAACATTGCTTACAACAAGGAATGGAAGAGACTTTTATTTCATTTAATTTTAAGTGGGGTAATTAATTAATTATTTCCTCTTACTTTTCAAAAGTCCAAGAATAGGAAGAGACATATATATATTTGGTTTCTTCATTTGAAAGCATTACTTATCATTCCCTCAATAGAAACTCTCAAACTCTCAAACTTTTCCTCTTTTCCTCAAGATGTCTCAACAAAACTTGTCTTCGTCTTCTTCATCATCACAAGAATCGCTCTCCATCTCCCAGATTCGGGATTAGGGAAAATAAGCCATGCATCAAGCTCAAGGTTACCCTCTGCGTGCAATGGCAACCGATCTGGAGGGTCAAGAAACTTCGCACCAGAATGCACGAAGGTCTCAAGCATCTCCTTCGGTAAGACCTCAACCAACTTCCTCTTCCTCCCGAAATAGCTAACAGGAAGGTTCTAGGTATGTCCATCAAGCCATTGCTAGAATAGTAACCGGATCTTGAATGAAAACCACTATGTGCAGGGTTTCGTACCTTTAAATCAAGAATCTAGCCCTAGTTTAGCGGTGATCCAGATGTCTCGAGAATGTCAAGACATCCGATGATCAAGTCAAGAAAACCCGTGAATCATTCACGAACCCTCTTGATTCCCCGTAAAGTGTCTTGATACCTCCGTAAAATCCAAGTTTGTGTTCTTGATACCACTAATAAGCCCCTGTGATTAGTGATGATGATATTTCGATGGAATTTTGAAGAATCGATAAGTGTGTTCGATAAGTCCCCGTCAATTTTGATGATGATATCTCGATGGTATTCTAGAAGAAACTCCGAGAAACCAGTTGATGACAACCGAAAACTCTCCGATGAAAGATTAAAATCTGTGGAACCCCGTCATTGACTTAGATGAAGAATTCTCGATAATGACCTTATTGCTAATGTCAATCCAAGCATTGCTAAGAGGATGATGAAAAGGAAAGGAAATAGGTGCCTCTCAAAGTCCTGTCAAGGAAAAGGTAGTGAAACTCATAAGGTGAGGAAAAATTTGGTAAGGACAACAAGGTGAACCCTCTAAAGGGAAGAGTAGGGTAAAGATTGGTGGTACCTCTAGACCTAAGAGAACCCCAATTGTTAAGAAGAGGAAGGTACGAACCTTCGAATCGATCAAGACTCGATTTTAATATTGAGGAGAATGTCTACATTCATCCAAGGAAGAAGCCATCTCTTGGGAAACCCAAAGTCCCTAAAGTGGCTATTGATAACATATCCTTCCACCACCCGAGAATGCTAGCGTGGAAATATGTGTGTGAAGAGAATAACTCTAGAAAGGAACTGAATAAGAGTGCCCTTGCATGCAAGGAGGTTATTGATCCGATTAAAGAAGTTTAATGAAGACCGTGGTGAAATTTTCTAAATATGATGTCTGGTGAAGGAGTTCATAGTGAACTTGTCAAGTGGTGCTGATGGAAGGTCACCGATTTCAAGACTGTATGTGAGAGGAGAAGAGTGAAGTTTTCCCAAGTGTGATAAACAAATATTTGGGAAGATCGATGATGCTCAACTTGAGCTTGAAGAAACGATAATCAAATTTGTCAAACAATCACGCTAAGCAAGTGAAGCATTGGCCTATGAAGGAAAGCTCACCGCCAGAAATTGAGTGTAAAGTTTGCTATTTTGCACAAAATAGGTGCTGCAAATTGGGTTCCAACAAACCACAAGTCAACCATCTATGTTGGTCAGATTCATATTTGCATTGGTACTCAAGCAAAGTTTGATTATGGAACTTACATCTTTGAGCAAACCCTCAAACATCTGAAAGTTATGCTATAAAAGGACCTATAGCCTTTCCTCCCTCCCGTGTGGAATCATAATTGATCAATACCGATATTCTAGTTGATAGAGATTCGGTTTGCAAAAGAGCTCGCACTTGGATTCCATTACAAGCTCTTTCAAGGAAAACATGTCCCAGACATTGTCATGACATCTCGAGACATCAAATGTCAAGGCAAATTCTCAAAAGGCAATCTATTGTCTTTGAAAGCAACTTGCAAGGAGCTTGAAGCAAGAAAGCAAAGTCTTGAAGAGCGATCTCTACCGAAAAGGAGCAAGACACGAGGTTGAGGATGAAGGGTTAGTTAGTGATGATTCTGCTGCAAATGTTGATCTTGATCTTGATAAAGATGTTGAGAGCGATTCAAGATGCTTCTTTCTATAGTGTTTCTTCAGAGAAGAAAGCACTTGATTTGTGATCCTCTTGTTGATTGTTTGTTTTTGTTGTTAAATTTTGCTTGTTTTAATTCTGGTTGTTTTAGATATTTGTACTCACTGGATGGAATGTAACTTTTAAACTGATGGTACTTTTTATATTTTGTTTCTTTTGGGGCATTTGTACTGGTACCTTTGTGGCTAAAAGGGAGAAGTATTTATGGGCTTTAAGGGCAATTGTATGAAAATTGTGGGTAGAATATATCTTCTTTAGGATCTAGTTTTAAGCTTAGATTAGCTTAGATGGTTTTATTTTCCATTGCATGAGTACTGATAGCTTAGTTTGTTTTAGCCAAAATGTGCCAAAGGGAGTTTGTAAGTGTTTTATATTGGCATTAATTTTGGTAAAACTAGATATGACAATGTCTTGACTAATGTCATGACATTCGAGTTGAAGATAAATTGCATGAGAAGGATGTTTAAGTACACGATGGAAGCAAAATATCATCGGAATTCGAAGATTGATTGATGTCATAACCGATGTTATGACATTCTGTGACATTTTGTTGCGAACTGCTTTTCCGAGAGTTTTCGTGAAGTTTGTTGATGTTTTATTATGTTTTATGTTATTAGATTACATGCTCACGTGGCTAATTGGTTAATCTTAGTTAAACCTAAATTGGTTGTTAAAAGACCAAGTCTTTAGGATTAATTAAGTGAACCCTAGCTATTATTATGAAAGTCCAAAGGTTACATGGCTTCTATAATAAGAATAGAACCCTTACTCTGATGCGCCTCTTGGTATATTGAAGATTTAGCGGTTGTAATTTGTGTAATTCTAGTTACTCTTGTGAGCCAAGCAATTATCATTTGATAACCGCCTTGGACTAGGATTTGGTTGTAAGGGTTGTTTATCACTCTAAGCTTTGAAGCACGAGTGTTGTGTCTCTTGATTAAAGCTTTGAAGCAAGATCAAGTTTGTTTATTGAAGAGTGTCTTCACAATTCAATTAATCAATAGGTTGATATCAACTGCGTGATTGAGGGGAGTGAGTAGGAACTCGGTCTAAGTAGGACTTAGATTGAAGTTGCATTGGGTAGGTCTTAAGTGAAGGAGATAAATTGGTTGGTTTATTCTGAATTAATTCTACTAATAGTGAATTTCCTCCTGGCTTGGTAGCCCCATATGTAGGTGTAGTTACACCGAACTGGTAAACAATTTATTGTGTTCTTTCTGCTATTTAAATTTATGTGTGAATTGTTAGAGTGTCGAATCTTGTGTCATAACATTCTCGTGACATCACGTATCTGCTGCCAGGAATTTCATTAACCATGCACTAAATGTTTCATTTTTATTGATCTAAATAAAGTTACATTTTTCCCTTCAGCTCAACCTTAAACACCATCTCACATTTATTTTGTTACCACCCATCCTTGGCCCTTATTTAATCTTGAATTTGAGCTAGGTGCAAATTAGTTACCAAGCGGACCTCAATCGCAAAAGTATTAGCAACAATCTATCACTACAAATTTATTTTAATAGAAACTAAACAAAGCCATATATAATGTGCATAGGGATGGGAATAGATCAACCCGATTAACAGGAGCCTACGACCTAACCTACACAAGCTAAGATCAGGCCATACTTTTTTTAAGTAGAGACCTAAGCTTTTTTATAAGCCTATTTAGTTAAATAAGCTAGACCGCAGGCCCTAAGAAAAGCATTTAAAACCTATTATGATAAATTTGAAATAATTTATTATTTTTTATATCGTATTTGGTATTTTATATTAAAATATAAGAGTAAAGTTTAGTTATCTTGAAGATCTTCTGAATATAAGTTGAAAAAATAAACCTTAGGAATAATGTCGTAAGTTGTTTTCATAAGTTCTCACAAACAAATAATTTTACAAAACTTATGCTACTATATAAACTCAATAAGTCAATGTAAACAAATATTTAATCTCATTGTACTTTTGATTATGTACTATATTTAAACATTAATTGAATTGTTTATTTACATATGTTCTAATGATATAGGCTATTTAAGCAAGCTATTAGGCTAATCATACATTCGAAAAGGTCAAACACAGACTGAAAAATAAACCTATGATAGACCATAGATCAGACTTAAATTTTGAATTTTTTAGATATACAATCCCTTAGGGGAACCTAGTCATTTCTTAACCTGGGAAGACTTTACCATCTTAGATATAGAATACCCATATCTTATATATTTCTCACTTTCTATCAGAGCTCACTTCGCAGGACTTTACCATCTATTGACTAATAAGTTTTGGTTATTAAAATTATGAAATATCCTAATTTGGCATCGGCCAGTGTTCTCTTCTCACGCGATGTGGATTGATATCCAGTTACATCTCTACGATCCATCCACATAGAAAGGAGTGCACTACAAGTGTCACACTCATATCCAGTATGTCTCTTGGGTAAAATAACTTATAGACTAATGATATACAAGACTGCAAAATCAATGATATATATTTAATGTTTTCCATCATTCGAAAACCACAACTTAATGTGGATTGATATATATAGTACCCATATGACTCCACTTCTTCACTCTTTTTCTAATATGGGTCCACAGCTTATACTGTTGGGATACTGATATTGCATATCGGAATTTTGGCTATCTAATTTGAAATCTGATATTGCATTTCGACTATGCTACACTAAAAAATATCGGCATTTTTTTGGTATATCAACACATTGTCTATATATTGATATTAGAATTGTTTATTGTTATTATTACTCCACCGCTAAATAAGTCTCCAACATTAATCAATTATCATATCAATGCATATATGCTATATTGGTATATCGGAAAAAGAGCCGCTATTATGAATGCACTAAAGTCTAAATGCAATATTGGCTTTGGTATAAGATGGCCAAAATTCCGATACACAATAGAGATACTGGCAATATACCATTTATTTAACAAAATTAACTAATGGTAAATTCTCCGTAAAAACATGAGATGATTTTTATTATCGTCAAAAAGCTGCACTAAGAACACAAACCTGGATTCTATTAGCATCAACCACAATGATATTCGCTAAACTATGACTGGACCTCACTAATCTTGATCTTGAGGATTGATTTTTTAGACAATCAGAGACATCGATAAATGATATTGCATTTCGACTATGTTACATTAAAAATAGTAGCATTTTTTCTAGTCCATCGGTATAGCATCTATGTATTGATATAATAATTAGTTAATGTTTTTTTAACCATGTAGCAATATTATTATTATTATTATTATTATTATTATTATTATTATTATTATTGATACACCGCTAAAAAAGTCTCCAATAAACAATTCTAAAAATAACACATAGACACTAGATCAGTATATAGAAAAACACTGCTATTTTAATTACAGTAGAGTCGAAATGCAATATGGGCTTTTGTATCAGACATCCAAAATGCACTACTAAATATTTAAGAACATTAACTAATGGTATTAGACATTCAAAATTCCGATACACAATGGCAGTATACCGGCACTACTAGATATTTAAGAACATTAACTAATGGTAAATTGCATGTGAAAACATGAGTTGATTTTTATTATCTTGAAAACACTACATTTAAAGCACAAACTTGGTTTTTATTGGCATCAACCACAATGACATTGCTAACTTTGATTGGACATCACTGATCTTGATTTTGATACCAATTGCTGCATTCGAAACAAACCTGGTTTCTATTGACATCAACCATAATGACATTGGTAAATTTTGATTGGACTTCCCTGATCTTGTTCTTGATACCAACCTATATTAATTTTTTAGGCAATTACTAACATCAAGAATTGATATTGCCTTTCGACTGAGTTACATTAAAAATAATACTACCTTTCCTATATAAGAGACAATTCATTTTTAAATTCATTGAATAACCAATGTATTTGGTCAATTTATAGACTAGGTACATTGATTATTCAATGAATCTAAAATTGAATTGTCTCTTATATAAACGAATAATATTTTTTCAAGTATACCAATATAACATTTATGTATTGATATCATAATTGATTAATGTTTTTTTAGTAATATAATAATAATAATAATAATAATAATATTATTATTATTATTATTATTATTATTATTCCACTGTTAAAAAAAATCTAACATTAATCAATTCTAATATCAATGCATAGACGTTATATAGGTATATAAGAAAAAGCACCGCTATTTTAATTACAGTGGAGTCAAAATGCAATACTAACTTTTGTATCAGACATCCAAAATTCCAATAAGCACGGTATATCGACACTACTAAATATTTAAGAACATTAACTAATGGTAAATTGTCCGTGAAAACATGAGTTGATTTTTATTATCCTTAAAACGCTGCATTAAAAACACAAACCTGGTTTCTATTGGCATCAACCACAATGACATTGGTAAATTTTGACTGGACCTCACTGATCTTGATCTTGATACCAATTGCTGCATTAGAAACAAACTTGGTTTCTATTGGCATCAACCACAATAATAGAGGTAAAAACTGTCTCCGTTCCACCTCATCGCGATGCCTAAATAGTCACGTTCTTTTCACTCTATTTTCTCAATACATTTTCCTTAACAACTACTCTCTAGAACCTTCCACAACAATGGCTACAACTAGCAAAAATAATAACCTCTATCATCTCAAATCCTACGTCTTAGAATTGAACTATCATATACACATTTTCATAAACTTATCAATTTCATTAGTTCATTTTCAATCTCGTCAAAAAAGAGCACAATTTTAGTTGGACTTAAATATGAAGAGGTAAAAACTTAGTTGGACTTAAATATGAAGAGGTAAAAACCATCTCTGCCCGACCTCATCGCGATGTCTAAATATAGTCACGTTATTTTCACTCTATTTTCTACATTTTCCTTACCAGTTACTCTCTAGCTACAACCAGCAAAAATAATAACCTCTATCATCTCAAATCCTACGTCCTAGAATTGAACTAGATCACATACACGTTTTAATAAATTTTTCAATTTCAATAGTTCATTTTCAATCTCTTCAAAAAAGAGCACAATTTTAGTTGAACTTAAATATGAAGAGGTAAAAATCGTCTCCGGCCCATCTAATCGCGATGTCTAAATATCAATGTTCTGTATGGCGGATGGCGGTTCATGCGAGCCGCGGCCACTTTATGGTGCCGTTATTGCGGATTATGGCGGAAAAACCCGCAATTGCGGTGAGCCTAAAAACCACCATGTATATCTGCCATTGCGGCCATGGCAGGGCAATTTGATAACACTGCTAAATATAGTCACATTCTTCACTCCATCTTCTCAATACATTTTTCTTACCAACTACTCTCTAGAACCTTCCACAACAATGGCTACAACCAACAAAAATAATAACCTCTTTTCATCTCAAATCCTACGTCCTAGAATTAAACTAGATCACATACACGTTTTAATAAAATTTTAAATTTCAATAACGCTCTAATAGGTAATTTTAATATTTTATACATATATCTTAACGTATCATATCCTAATTGTCATTACGTGTCAAAGGAGTAACCTAATTTCTTTTAACTAATGTTAATGTTCAATTTTAATATTTTATACATATAGCTTAACGTATCATATTCTAAATTTTCTTTTAACTAATGTTAATGTTCATTTTTAATATTTTATACATATATCTTAACGTATCATATTCTAAATTTTCCATGGGTGTCGCGTTTCCGTACCGGACCTTTATTGTTAAAGCATACAAAATGTTACCCTCTTTATATCTAATAATAATAAGGCTCTTTTGCTTTTTGTCCTTTAATATATTATTTTTTATAAATTTTTAGATACATTAATTATTATTGCTACAAATATATCATTTATTAAAACTATCAATTTAATTTAAAAATATGAACAATTATACTAATAATTATTAAAATAATTATTTTTTTGTAACTTCTATTTTTATATTCTCTTGAGCACCAAAATCATAAAAAAAAATTGTACTAATATAGATACAGTACACACGCACTAGTAAAAAAAAATAATATAATTTTAAAATTTACACTCAATTTTCTAAAATCGGGTGAAATAAAAATATACAGTGGCAATTTTGTAAATAAAAGATCTTTTAAGCATTATCATGTGACAATATACCCCTATTTTCTAAAAATGAGTTTAAATTAAAAATATTATTATAATCAAATCTCAATTACTCCCTTTAAACTAAAAAAAATGGGTGTAAATAAAAAATGTGGTGAAAATTTTGTAAATAAAATATATTTTTAAATGTTATCATGTGACAATATACCCTCTATTTTTAAAAAATGAGTTTAAATTAAAAATGTTATTGTAATCAAATCTCAATTACTCATTTTAAAATAAATAAATGAGAGTAAATTTATATAAATTAAAAAAAATTATTTAATTTTATAACTTAAAATAAGTAATTATATTAATGAATGATGTGATAATTTCGATGATTTTTCTTAATTCAATTGTATATGAGAAAAATTAAATAAAATATTTCAATTCTTTTTATAATAAATTATTATTATATTAATGTTTGTTTAAGATTTAAAGAAAAATTGATATTGAGTTAGATGAATAAAAATCAACAGTATACAGATAATATTTTAGTTTTCATTTTCACCCATTTTCTGAATTCTTCATGCTGAAACCCTCCTTCCCTTCTCTAAACCCAACAAAACCTCTACTCCTATCTCTTCCCAATCCCCAAAACGATGTCGTGTCATCACCTCCGTTGTAGAGGATCGTAACCCAATCCCGGTGGTTTCAAATGACAGAAAAGTCCTTCAGCCTTCTCCGCCTTCTCAAGACAACAACGCAGAGGTTGTTAACGATACTGATATCCTCACCGGACGTGCCATCGATGCTTCCATCGTTTTGGGATTTGGGGCTTTTGCTGCCTTCAGCCTTCTCCGGCTTCAGCCTTCGACGCCGACGCCGACACATGATGGAATTTGGTATGTGCGTATTTTTCACTGAATTTCAGTTTCAATCTTCTTCATATTTGCTTCTTTGTGATTGTTGTTCAATTATGGTTTATGTATAGTATTAAATTATTAGCGAATTTTCCGTTTTGTAACTTGCACACCAAGTGTTCGGTGAAATGCCTGAACTGAATTCTTTCTCTTTTTTGGTTGATTTCTGCTGCGGAATTGTTGTTGGGTTGATATTCATTGTTGTAGCACTGGATGAGAGTCAAGCAAAGGGTTGTGAATGGAATTATGGTCAACAACGGGAACGAGTCATTGGACGTATGCCGGGTTGTGAATGGAATGTGGCAAACAAAGGGTGAATGAGGCAACAGTGAGTAAATACTTGACTTCCAGCGAATTATGGTCAACAACGGGAACGAGTCATTGGACGTATGCCGGGTTGTGAATGGAATGTGGCAAACAAAGGGTGAATGAGGCAACATTGATAAGGCAACATTGATGCCGGGTTGATGCTCGATTCACCACTTTTGACATGGCTGATATATGTATTTCGTGCAACTTTGTCAGTTGCTTCTAGTTTCTCTTAAACTGTTTGTATTAATTACCGCATAAAAAGTCTTAACTTGTGTATATTTGTTTTGCAAATGGGCCAGCTGAAGATCTATATGGGATGTTCATCAATCGAGTTAAATCATAGCGTCCACTGCAATTTTGGAAAAGGTCAGAGGGTGAGTTGATTCTGAGATTCATATGTGAAGAAATATGGCTTCTTCTCTCAATCTATCCCCACCCTCTCCCTCGTCTCCACTGTCAGTTTCACCCTCTCAATTTCTCTTCATGTCACGGCACACAATTATATTTCCTTACAGAAATTATGCTATGGCGTGTAGAAATTATAATGATTTATTTTCAGTTTTGTGGAAACCGCTTTGTTATGTTCTATTTTGCTCACAACTTGGGGAACTCGTTGAATTGAACCTCAAACCTAATTGTAGTTAATGTTACTGAAAACTAATCCACATTATCATAATTTTCACCTGTTTGGTGTAGTTGCTTTTTCTTGTCCAATGTTTGTTTGGTGTAGTTGCTTTTTCTTCCTTGTGCGGTTTACATTTTGTAATACTTGTATTGCATCGTTTTGTCGTACTTTAGATGTATTTTTGCTCTTTGAGTACTGAGAATATGCCACCATTTTTGCAGTTATTCTTAAATGAGTTGTCCAATAATACTAGTAGCTTTAAACCCATGCTAGGTAGCACCAACACTATATAATAAAGGCGTTTTTTTGTCTTACATATGTTAGTGTGTGAAACTTCTATGAGATCTGTTGTATAACTCTATTTGAATCTTTATCATTTTGTGAGTTCTAGGAAGTTGAAAATGGAGCTGCAGTTGCTTCTGTGACCCATATTTTTGAGGTTCAGCAAAACTTTATGGGGAAAGTTGACGAAGGAACAGACATATCCCAACCAAGAGTTTTCCTCCTTGGAGAAAATCGGTGGGAAGAACCCTCAAGACTTATAGCAAAGGGTGCAGTTGATACGGGCAAGAATAAAAATGCAACAATAAAATGCCTTCAGTGTAGTGGGTTAGGTATCTTGTTGTGTACAGGTATGTAACTGTCCTCATTGTTTTCACTTTTAATCAAATATATAAGCTCCAGTGAAGAAAGCAGTTCTTGAACAGTAAAATGTATTTTTTGAGTGATTAACATCTTTATTATACCGGTTTCCTAAATATATTATTGATGATATTGATGATATCTTGAGTCTCAAGTCAACTTCTGTTTCCTTAATTGCAGAATGTGATGGATCTGGTGAGCCAAATATTGAACCTCAATTACAGGTTCTCCTCACTTGTTTTCTCCCTTATCCACTCAAGTTATCTTATGCTGTGTGTTGATGTGTTTGTTTTGATGCGCTGAGTGAGCTTGAGGAGGGATGAATGTGAACTGAAAGTGTTTGTTTAGAACATCATGGACATTGTTGAGAATTAAGTAATATGTCGATTTGCTTACAGTTATTGCAGTGCCATGATTAAGTGTAGTTTTGATTGTTTAATTTAGAATTATTGTTTTGTCTCTATTGTTTTTAATTGTTTCTGTTAGTCAAACTTGTAATTGTTAGATTTATAAACACTAATACACTAATTGATGAAATGATAGTAATATGATTATATATATTTTTTCTGTTGTGGACATGGTTGAATATTATAATGTAGGTACGCTTCCACGGGTAAGCTTACAACTAAGTCAGATGTTTACAGCTACGGGGTAGTTCTTCTCGAATTGCTGACAAGACGTGTACCGGTTGATATTAAGCGCCCCACTGGAGAACATGTTCTTGTCTCTTGGATTAGAAAACAGCACTTTGCAAATATTCATGACCAGTTTGTTTAAAATCAAAGGGAGAAAAAAAATAGTGTCCTTAAGTATCTAACTGAGCTTGTACTCAAAGAAGGCTTTAGTTCACGTCAAATTTAATTTCGCATATTCTCGTCATTATGACTTAATGATTTGGACTGATAATATTTTTATTTACTACTGGGTTTCACAGGTAGCTGACATCGCAGCAATGTGCATACAACCAGAAGCTGATCTGATGAATGTGACTGATGAAGCACTGGATGAGAGTCAAATAGCATATATCTGCAGAGAAACACTGAAGGTATAGTTGACTTTGGACATTGGCGTTCACCCTTTATTTGCTGCACAAATGAACACTGCATGGAGATATACCACTGTAGAACTAGTCCTGGCCGAATATCTGGGTCGTTTAAGAGTAATGGCTGAAACTCTACTGCAACGACCGGTAAGAAGTGCAGTGTTTACAGTTCGTGTTTCACTAAATCGATTCCAGCTATCTCGGATGCATCATGCGTGTGGGATAGCTGGATTTCGTTTCCTCAGGCTCTTGCCTCAACCTACAGCAGTGGCTTTGTTGTATGCACAGAAACAACTGTAAGCTTCTGCTTCTCACAGTGGAAGCCAGTGGAAGCCAGAAAACTGTTCTCATTTTTAATCTGGATTTTGGTTATTGTGATGTTGTTGTGACTGTTGTTACATCAGAAGGGGAGACTGCTTTAACTTGATATATAATCTATTGGCACCTGTTATACTTTCATCCATCAACATGATGCATAGTAAAATCTTGAGTTTTTCTGTTTATTTTAAATGGGACATCTTACTTTCTGACAGACCTCATTTGTTTAGTACATATTTTTGTTTATTGTTGCAAGCTGTGTCTTTCACTATCTGACTTCTAACAGTATCATTGAGTCGTATTTGCATTAAATTTGTTGTTTTGTCCATCTATCATATATATACTAACGTGCAGGGAGAAAGAAGACAACAGTACTGTTTCAAACCATTAAGTCTTGTCATCACATATTCAATCATTGAAAGCTGCAATTTATGCAATTGAGGTGTGTTGCTATTCATCTGCATCAGTTTTCATCATTTACTCATGCTAGCAGGGTTTAAATTATAAATTGTATTAAAAAAAGGTGCAGTTAGATTTTTTTTTATTTAAAAAGGGTGTAATTACACCCGATTATTATTAAAAAGGGTGTAAATTAGCATATATTTACCCCTGATTTTTATTAAAATTACACTCATTAAATTTAATAAAAATCGGGTGTAAATCATAAGCTATTTACCCCTTAATGTTAAACGAGTGTAACCAAGGTTGACATTTCTCACCCAATGGATATACACCCGATTTTTATTAAATTTAATGGGTGTAATTGTAATAAAAAATGGGTGTAAATTAATCATTTTGCACTAGTGTAATTTAGATACAGTACACACGAGTGCACTTAAACTACACCCTTGAGCACCAAAATCATCAAAATTTTATTATTTTTAAATATAATCTATATTTGTATACTACCTGGCAGAATTTTGAACATTGAATCCATACTGTATTCAATTTCTAAATCAAAAATCAAACAACATAAGGACGTCTAAGTTGTTGTTGCAAAAATAAAGTCAAACGACACAATTGAATTAATGACTTTGTGTCTCTGAATCATGTATCCCTCTTAAGTATTTAATTCTATCCCAAATTCAACACTTAATTAAACCATCCTACCAAACATAATAACACTTTCAGCATAGATGAAAACAAAAAAAACAGCAGCATAGAACACTTAAAAATACAAGTATCTTACAGAGCATAATAACACTAAAGTAGCATATTTAAAGATGGAAACAGAGAAACAGCATTTCAATACTTACATAAAACCATCGCATAATAACACTAAAGTAGCATATTTAAAGATGGAAACAGATAAATAGCATCATAACACTTACATAAAACCATCCTAGAAAGAGTCTCTCATACGAAATTAAAAAACCCAGATCCAGGATCCATGAGGTAGGCAGGATCCATGTAAGCGGGCGGTTTCGAAGCATCATCCGTAGCGGAGTTTACGGGCGAGGAGTTTTGGAGCAATGATTTTAAACAATGTCTTTCTGATCCAAAGACACCAAAAAACCAAACAACAATACAAGTCACGATATGATCAGCTGAGATCATGAAAGACAGAGCCAAACAGATCAAGAAATCGATAAAGAGAATGGTGAAACATTCGATTTTCAAATTCATAGAGGCACAAAAAAGTCATACCAACAGCGAAAAAGAACTAAAGAGAATGGTGAAACATTCGATTTTCAAATTCAGAGGCACAAAAAAGTCATACCAACAGCGAAAAAGAACTCTAATAGGAGTAAAGCAGCTATGTAAGACCAGTTCAACGCTACCGCTTTAACTAGAAGGTTCTTCACCGGAGCAGCAAATCTGAGTACGAGGAGAGCAAAGAAGGGAAGGAACTGCAGGGAGTATGTAATCAGAGAATGAAATAGTGATTTGCCATTGTCGGAGACTGGATCTGAAAGAGAAGGAGCTTCAGGATCCTACGATTCACCATTTCCGTTTCAATTTCTCCATGCGACGACATGTCTTCCGAGAGAGAAACGGTGGTATAATAATATTAATAATAATAATAATAATAATAATAATAATAAGTGTGTTCCGTCATAGAACCTATCATCCAGAATCACTCCAAATCTATCTGTGATTAGATGGAAGTTACACTCGGGGTGGGTACAGATGATTACGTATCTCTCTCGCTATTCGATCCACATGAAAGTCATAGTTGTTTATCATGTGGAACTTTTTATTGCTACGCAATCTTCTTTTGAACGAAACTTGTCTTTGACTTTTAAATTTGCATCATGCTTTTGGGTTGTAGAATATATCAGATGAAGGGTCATCTGTGCACATGTTGAGGGTGGTCATGTACGGAGGTGGTGTGAAGATCTCATATGGAGGCGGTTGGCGTTCTTCCTCGGCCTCGATTCTTCATTTACCATGATGTTGAATTAGATCTCCTCTGCTTTCTCTTCTTTGTCGCAACATCCACCTCGACTTGTTCATCCTCCATAGGATCAACCCTCTCGTGTCACGAAACACGATAACCGAATCGAGTCGTACCCGAATATTCATGATTACAAAATATATTTTGCGGATGTTCGTGCGTCTTCAACTATCGGTAAAATGTCACTTGGTTCTCACCAAGAAAAGCAGGATGTTGGTAGAAAATGTGTGACGTCGGACCTCGAAGTTTTGATCTCGAGTCTTTTTGAAATACGAAAAATTCGCATTGCTATTTAGACAAAATTGGATATTTTCGGTGTTTAATAAAAACGGCTACCTCAACATTGTATGTCTCACTATTGAAATGTACGGTGATAATATATTGTGGTACATATGATATTTTTTCGGATTTGAGTGTTTGAAATTTGAGTTTTGATTTGAATGTTTGAGATGTTTGTGTGTCTAAAAGTGTTTGATTCGTAGGATAATTATAGATGGGAAAGATGATCACATGCGTCTAGGGTGGCCTAGGTGACAGCCTATTTATGACTAGTCTGTAAAAGCCAAGTTGAATGACTCTAAGTGTAAAAATACAAGGGGCGCCATCTCCTTTGGATTTTCAGCCTAGTTATAATTAGGCATGTCACCTAGCTAACACACTAGCTGCATGCATGCAACCTGCCACCTAGTGAACCTAGCTGCCACCTAGACATCACAAGCCATCTTGGATGGCCTTAGTTCAAAAATAAGGAGGAGGCGCCATCCCACTTGTCTCCTCCTTGACAAGTGGCATGCATGCAAGGCCCCAACCACCTCATTTATTCCTCTCTTCTTGAATCACCTATAAATATGGCTTCTCATTTGTGTTTTTCCATCACCACTCTTCACTCTACCTCTATCTCTAATACAATTCTCCCATTCTCATATCATCAATAGAAATTTCAATCATGAGTCTCTTGACGTTAGGAGAATCTCACCGAGGAACAAAGGCAAACATTGCAACCTATGTAAGTTTTCTTACATTCTTTTTTTATTATGTTTTTAATATTGTTTACACTTTCTTACACAATTTAATGTCACATTATATATAGGACACGAAAAAATTTAGATGCCGTTCACATCATTATGTTGTTCCCGATCCGTTCATCCTTCCATACCTTGAACGTGTCGGTTTTGGAGAGGTAATTAAAATCTCCAACTACACAATCGATTCAAAGTTTATTCTTGTATTGTGCGAAAGGTGGAGACCCGAGACACATAGATTTCATCTGCCTATAGGTGAATGTACCATCACACTAGAGGACGTATACATGTTGATGGGTCTTCCTATCAATGGTAAGTTAATGGTCCATCCAACAACCAAACAATCTATGCGATGAGTTGTTGGGTAGAGATATGGTTGAAGGTCCTAGTGCAAGAGGCCAAAGTATATTTCTATCTACTCTTAGAGAGCATTATTATTCTCTTGTTTTGGATGAAAACTCCACGAGGAAGAAAAATTATAAAAACTAGAAACTATATAATGTTAATGTTTGATAGTTTTTATTCCTGAAAGTACGGGAATAGTGTAAATTTTATGTATTTGAGTTTACTTGAGACGTAAATAGGATAGGAAGATATAGTTGGGTTCCATTGTTCTTGCTATCTGATTCGTTGTGTAAAACTATATGAAAGACACATTAACTTTCAATGGATGTGCTTTCTTACTTCAAACATGGCGTTGGTGGAGAATGCAATCACTTAATCCGTCAACGACCTACCGTTCGATTTTCCATATGCAACAAAGTAAGTACATTGCTTATTTATTAAAATATTTATATCTTTCATATATATAAATCCTAATATATTAAATGTTAATTCATTTAGGTTTAGCGTAGTGGGCATGGATTACGAAAGAATCGAGACACAATGTTCTCCTATATCGTAATCTAATAGACCACCTTGGCGAATCGATGTCGTAATTTCGATTAACTCCAAATTATTTTAACTTTAACATATATTATTTTTATCATTAATCTCCATTATTTTTATCAACGGTTTACATGGAGACCGTACTTGGGTTTGGGCCATGTACCCAATGATGATGATGGAGGTTTGGATCGAAGACTGCAATCATACGGTTTAACATTGTGGAAATGCACCACGGACCGTGTGAAGATGCATTTGGTATGTTCAAAGACATACCCGCGATCCGATATGCTTGGGTCCGTGTGAAGATGTCACGTTTACGAAGATGACGAGATTATGCAACACTCTCGTCAATACATTGCTTGGTACCATCGGTCAAATCCAAATATGCATGTTTCTCAACCCGCTATTTGGTCGACCCTCGCACCTGGGGACAACCTTGAGTCACAACAACAACGAAGACAACGCTACCGCCAACAACAACCTGAACAACAATACCAACAACCTCAACAACAATACCAACAACCTCATCACCACCACCAACAACAACAACCACCCTAACAACACTACCAACATCCATCAACTTCCCGCTAACCAACCCGACGACACAGAACCACCAACACTCAATCCCAACCCCAACCTCATCACCTACCCACCCAATACTCACATATGCCACACAAGTTCATACACGAACAAAAGCATATTTCCAACCCCTATATGGGTCCATCAACATCTCACCTCATCCGGACCACGGCTTCCCGAGGAATATTCCCCAACCAACCCAATATTCCACCAACAATCGTCGTACCAAACCCCCACCATTCATATGGGTACGAGACTCAAACATCAATTTCCTTTTACCCCACTCATTCACAATCAACATATACGGATGAGGACTGCTATAGTCCCCAAATGGAACCTAACCCCAACCACAACGACCAAGCTATGAGAACATGGGGACACGTTTATACGAAACCGATGCAACAAGCAATGTAAATCTTGAGGCATTCATGGATCTGATCTCATTCACTACGAGCGACCATCAACCCATGATCGGTCTCATCGACCCAACAATCGGATCCGAATCTCGCATCGGACAAGTTAGGAGAGGACGCATATGGAACCGGTGATCATCTATGAGTCCGGAATAAACTTATGTAATCGCTTTTCGTTGTAATGAAAATTTATAATACAAGATTTATTTCACAACATTGTCATGCACTTCAATTAAAATTAAAATTTTTTTTTAAATTGCACCTAGATATGGCTTTTCACATGGGAAAAGCCATCCGACGCTAGACCGACATAACATATAAAGTCTTGTAAGCAGGTACATGGAGAATCCTGGAAAGGCTCACTAGCAAGCATTTAAGTGAATTCTAAGGTACATAAATGGGTCTTAGAACAAAGTCTTGATTTATGGTAGAGCCTCGGGTGAAGATAATAAAGCAGTAATCGAAGGTTATGTCGAATCTGACTATGCAGGTTGTATGAATTCTAGAAAATCTATTTATGGATATGTTTTCACAATTTTGGTACAACAATTAGTTGGAAAGCAACACTTCGGAAGGTTGTTGCATTATCAACCACTGAAGCATAATATATTTCTTTAACTGAAGTTGTCAAAGAAGCGTTGTGGATTGAAGGTTTTGCTAAGGAGCTGAAAATTCAAGGTGAAGTTACCACTGTTAAATATGATAGTCAAAATGCAATACACATATCGAAGAATTCAGCTTATCATGAGCAAACCAAACACATCGATGTGAGGCTGCATTTTATCAGAGGGGTAATCGAACGTGGAGAATTCCAAGTACTGATGGTTTGGACAGAACACAATATTGTTGATATGATCACCAAGACATTGCTCAGTTGCAAGTTTTCCCATTGTACGCAGTTAATAAAGCGGCATGAAGAAAGCTAGTTTGTTCTTTAATATTAGAGTTTTTTCCAAGGTGGAGATTTGTGAGATATTGGGTCAAACTCTATTGGGTCAAAGAGTAGCTTCTATTTCGACAGGATTGAGCATGTCATCAAAGTCTGTTCACATGCTGGTGTCAAACACCTCCATACTGTAGTCGAAGTGTTTTCTAGTATGTGGGTGTCGAAATGCTAGGGTTGTTAGTATTTCGAAATGGGTCTGTTTGTTATGTCCAATTGTTTAAGTTAACTTGTACCCTAAGCTAGCTTGTAATGGATATTTGTGATAAAAGCACATTAGTTTAGTATGTTAGGTTTATTATAAATAACATACTAGTCTTTCATCATTGCATACCGCAAATCCTAATTTAAGGGTGAAAGGGTTATTTGTTATTCTTGTAATTTTATTTCAAGAGGAAGGAAAAAATAGCAGTTAATAACTAATTTCTTGTGTTCTTCTTGTTTTATCATCTTTTCTACCCTTGTTCGTTTCTTGATCATTAAGGAACATGTTTATACTTTGTTTCAAGGTATCCGATTCACAATAATTCACCACCAAGTAAAGTAAACATTCCAAAGGAAGTTACTGTCACTATCCTAATTATGTTGTAAGTGTGACTATAACCTATTTGGCTGCTATAGCCTTTGGAACCCTTCCAAATCTAGGATGATCAACAATGGTCAATTCATGCTTTTCAGTTTTCTTCTTCATGAATAATTTCAGTTTATTTACGTTGGATTGAGCATACGCAGACTATGTATCTCTCTTGCCATAAACTTGACACTCTCGGGATCAAGATTATCAAACCACACCCTCTACGGAAACCAAAATTGAACAAAGATAACCAATTCCACAAGTGACAAGCATAAACACAACCAAATATAATGTATTGAGAGGATCATAATGCATATGACAAAGGTTGCAAAAAGATGGAATGAAGCATCCTTTAGTGATAATTTTTTTCTTCTATATTAATCTTGTTATAAATACATCTCCAAAAAAAGTAAATATTTAGAAGGTGAGATGCTGGAGTTTTACACCTTCCTGTGCCAAGAGACTTGGTACAAGGTTTTGATATGAAATTGTAAGTCTCTTGAGGGTCAATCAATCAAATTCTATTAAGTAATCAACCTCTCTTGTCTCTCGATTCCCCCTCCGGAATGTGACAGGTAAAGATGATGGAAAATAAGCTACAGAAGGTCAGCCTGCTATTGAGAGGAAGCTCTCATCTTTTGTTAACAATTAAATCACTAATTTTTTTTGTTTAGAAGGGTAAGGTCCGAAAAAAATGATTAATAGCCAAGACAATGAAGGGTTTTACCAGGAATCTAACCAAAAATTGATTTGCATTCCATTTCCAAGGATCCAAGCAGAGTTGTCCATGATTAGAGTGTAAGATATTTTAGTTGAGATTTAAATGGAGGAGGATATATGATGCTTGATAGTTTCTCTATTTTTCAAAACTCAGATCTTTGAGAAGGTGAGTCCAACTTTCTGAGGACAACACTACTATGAAAAATCCCTTTCACAATAGTTGGAAAATGGGTATCATCACGTGTGTCATACCGTTGTTAAGTAGGGTGTGGTTGTAAGTTTGATGTTTCCACCATGGTCTAGAAATCGTTATTGTAAGGCAGGGCGCACACCACATATCACAACGATTATGCTTATAAATTATTGTGATATATACACGTAAGTAGTGGATTCGAAACCCAACATCACCAAAAAATTTAAAACATAAATTACTTTTAATCACGGTTACAATAGATAACCGTTGTTGAAAGTATCCAAAGTTTATTATTATATATTAAATAGATTGTTTGTTTTCCATACACCTCACTAAAGAAATACAAGCATTCAAATTGATAAAGAAGTCTATAATCTGAAATACAAGCATTGTATCATTATATTTAAATTTTGGATAGTATGATAACTGTTATACCCCAAAATTTTCCCTCCGATTTCTCAAGACAATCCACATCTCTATACTCAAGAATTTCTCAAGGGTTGACCAGATGAACCATCTCTTAAGCAATCAACCCACAACTAGGGTTTTGCTTCTCTCAAGACAAAATCAAGTTCTAGTGCTTCAAGTGGTCATCATACCTCCTCATATGTCTCAAGGGATCACTATGTCAAGTTTCAAGCCTTACAACTCAAGTTTGCTCAACCAATTGCTCAGATGGTTGAAAATTAGTTGTATTGGACAAAAAGTCAACTGTGGTCAACATACAATCAAACTTCATCATTTTTGGTTAACATCAATATTTTGAATTCACATCCATCATATGATCAAGGGTTGATCATGATTCATCAAGAAAAGTCAAGATTTGATCAAAAGTCAAAGTTTCCAAATTAGGGTTTTTGGACAAAAAGTCAACAGAACTTTGACCGGACATAACTTTCACATACTTTATTAGAAATTTTTCCACCAAAGCTCATTTTGAAAGGAACTCAATTCTCTACAAATTCATGTCTCACAAGCTTTGGCCAAAAATGCTTCATTTGAGAGTTATGGATCAAGACATTATAGGTCTTTTTAAAAGTCAACAAAAAGTCATCTTTTTGCAAAGAAGTGTACATGAACATGGAAACTTCAATGAAGATGAAACCAAAGGGAGTGTTTATAGGACATCTTGAGATTTCTAAAAAGTATATGAACACTTAAAAATATTGAAAATCAAGCAAGATACAAGTTGAGCAAGTTTGACATTTTTGAAGAAGTGCATGTAGAGAAATACTTAGAAAATTCAAATTTTTTCTAAATGGGCCTAAGTTTATTTTTGAGTTAATCCAACTTAATTTAATTTTAATTAAAATAAAATGCAAAAAATCAAATCATTAAGTGCAAGGTTGATTTTTTATCATTCTTGAGGTCCAAGCAAGCCTATCTACTAATTTCGAAATTTGCTTGATTAGGCAAGAGATTGAATGAGATTGAATCAAGAATGACAATATTTGGTGCAATTCCAAATCAAATATTTTTGCATTAAAGACATATTTTATCTTCATAACTCTTGACCTATTTTCCATCCTCTATATATACAAGAGATTCAGACCACAAAAAAAGGATTTCATGCAACCAAGAACCCTAACCTAGCTTCAAAAATTTGTGGCATTCAAGCAAGTGGCAGACCTGTTTTTGCATCGATTCAAGCCAAACAAAGATTGACAATCAATTCCTTGGTGTTCACTGATCCATTCCAGGCACTCACATATAGCAAAAACACCCAGAAACTCAAGAATACATCTCACGGTTTGCTTTAAAAAACTTGAAATCAATTTCGTACATACGTTGTTTTGATCATATGTTTGTGTTTCTAACGTGATTTCAATGCTTTCTGTATAATTTAATCTGAGTTTGAGTACAGGAATTGTGAGTTGCCATTGTTAGGGTTCCAAGCATCAAATTAGGGCTTTGCGAAATAGATAAAATTGGACAAAACTAAGGACATATTCATGCTCAGAGGATCAAATCCAATCGAACCATGGCCTTACCTGTAATTTATATTGCGTATTTGTGATTTTTGAAAGTTGCAGGGATATAACTACAGGTGTTCGTCCGTTGGTATAGGTTTACCCACGTAAAAGCCGTGGGTAATCTTCGTGGGAAATTCAAAACGAAGGAGACGAAGCCAGCACACGCTTTTTGGTTTGAAATATTTTCAGAAAACATTTTGCCTTATATTTTATTTGTTTCATTATACTAACATGAAAACATCACAACTCAGATGGCAAGGAGGGCGCGCGTGTGACCTATAGAACCTGGGTTCGATCCTTGGCTCTGTCACATATTTTTAAAACTTTTCCAAAACTAACCTATTTTCCTATTTTTTTTATTATTTTCAAGTATTTTCTTTTCTATTTAATTTTCCTTCAAATATTTTTTCTAAAATATTACAAAAATCACAAAAAATATTTTCTTTTTACAAATAGGTCAGAAAAATCTTAAATTAATTTTTGAAAAAAAAAATCATTTTTTACCTTTTATTTTAATTAATTGTTAATTAACCATTAATTATTTTTCTACATTAAAATCAATCCGCAAAATTCCCCAAAAAATATTTTCTTTCATATAATTAGGTTTACTAACCCTAAAACATTTTTCTAACATGAAAATCTATTTTCTACTAACATTATCTTCTCTTATTTAAAATTTAATCCTTTCCGCGTTACTTTTCCGATTATTATAATTGCTCACAAGTTGTAATAGTTAGGGTTTAAAATCCTTGCATATTTTTTACTATTATGTAACTGCTCATGGGATGTAATAGCTTAACTAGGATTTTACTTTCCGCAATTTACTTTACGCACCTCCTATTATGTATCTGCCCCAAAGCCATGTAATAGCGTATAATTTACTTTCCGCACTTTTACTTTTCGTACCTCTTAATTCTTGTACATATATTAACTGTTTAGATGTATGACTAATAGGATTGCATGCTAAGACTAAAATTAAACCTAGATCACTTCTAATCTCAAGATAATATAACTGAATTCAACACACACTCTTCACACATGCACTCCCCTTAGGGTATCCTCTCTTATTGTCTTTCGGAATACAATGGTCATGTCCCTCGAACGTATGGATACCATTAGCAAAGATGCTTACGAATAACATCATCATAGTCTCTTCGATACAAAGATCATAGTCCCTCGATGACCCTCGATGTTGCCTACGAATATATGATCTCGTCCCTTGGTTATTGCCTACGAAAAATGATGATCGTCCCTTTGATTTACTAAGGTATCCTTACAATTTTGCCTTCTATGACCATACAATGAGCCTACGAATGTCCATTTACATCCAAACGGATAAAGTTACCTACCAACTAATGGTATGGATAACCTTTTTCTAAAGGAGAAGGAAAATAACATGGAAACGACCATTCTGAGTAGGTAATAGACTCCTAATTTCTTGCTAAATCAAAATACTTTTCACACCTCACTTTTCAAAAACGTTTCAAACACTTTGTATATATTCCGTGAGAATCATTACAAAGTCAAACATTTTCAAACAAACATTTCTGAACACTTCGTATACATTCCAACGAGAATCATTACGAAGTCAAAGTGAAATATCTTTCAAAATCACACACACACAGAAAGCAAATTTTCAAAAGTGAACTAAGCAATTAAGAGCCCATAGATAACTACGGATGGAAAGGGTGCTAATACCTTCCCTTTTCATAATTGCCTCTTGTACGCAGAATCTAACGAAGGTCTTTTCCTGTTCTTTTCACCTTCCTTTTATTGGATAAAAGAAAAGTCGGTGGCGACTCTTGCTATCCGCAACATTTGCGATAAAACGCAAAACAAATAAATCAGTTCCCCCACCGTGTTACAATAACACATATTTATAAATTATTTATTAATAAAAATATATCATCTATAAAATTATTTTCAATCGGTTTTCATTATTTTGTAAAGACAATAAATCATATATTTTGTTTCTTAAAATATAATTAGAATTAATTTTGATGAATATTGTATAAATTAAAGAAAAAAAGTTAATATGTTCCCTAGGACGCATGTTAAGAAGTTATTTGTAAAAATATTTTCTTGAAACACGTGTATTTAATATTTTAAAATTTTAAATATGACGTTATTATATTTAATTATATTTAAAATTTTCTATTTATTATACAATGCTTAACATATGCCCTTATGGCACAGGTTAGCATGACCCTAAATTAAAAATAGAGGAGAATTTCTTCACCCACCAAGTGGGCTTCTTCTCCACCTCTGGTGGAAACCCAAAAATACCCTCTATTTCATAAGTGCACTTACGACTTCACCTCGGAGGTGGACTTCGCAAGTGCACTTACGAAATAAACCATAATTTTTTTAAAAATAAGGTGAATTCGCAAGTGCACCTGCGAGTTCACCTTATTTTTTAAAAAACGGGTGAATTCGCAAGTCCACTTGCGAATTCACCTTATTTTGGTAGTTCGTAAGTGCACTTACGAAGTCTGTGTTTTATTTTAGCAAAACACACAAAATAACCCCCAAACCTATTTCATTTCAAAACACCCAACAAACTCAAAACTCCATCTCCAAACTCACCTCCAAACTCCAAACTCATTGGCATTTCAACTCCAAACTCTTCCAAACTCATCTCCGAACTCAAATAGGTGTAAGTTTTTTTCACATATTTTTTATTCAAAATGTAATTTTTATAAGATTATTAGGTTAGGTTATAAAAGTTAAATTTTATATGAAGTAATATTAGGTAAATATAGTTGTATTGGATAAAAAATAGGAATTTTGGGTGTTTAGGGACTGAGTTTTCTGGTTTTGGAAACTGTTGGACGAAGGGGTTTCACAAGTTCATCTGCAAAGTGACCATGGAAGGACTTCGTAAGTGCACTTGCGAATTCACCCAGGATGGTTTTGATCTTTATAATCCACAGGCTCAGTGGTTCCATAGTGTTGTCATCTGATCCGGTCTTTCCGGATTATGCGGTACAAGTTATAATACCATCAACACCGACATTCAGGGTGCTTTTACTGAGAGATGGCATCATCACCATGATGATGTAGCCTACTTTCTCCAACTACGTATCAGAGGTAGGTCACTCAACCATATCAAGATATCCAAAGTTGAGGCGGTTGAGTGGATGGTTGAGCATCTAGGAGCTGATCTCGACATGGCTGCTCAAGACCGGGACTCCACAAACGGGGCGTTCGTGAGGTTCTCCTACCTAAAGGAGATATATCAAGAGCACCTCTTGCAGGTTATTACGGAAGTTTATTGAGGGGTTTTCCAAACTAGCGTTACCATTGACTAAGTTGACCGGAAGGGTCGGTGTTTGTTTGGGATGTTGAATGTGAGAAAGGATTTCAAGAGCTAAAGAGGAGGTGACAAGTGCTTGATCTTGATTTTGCGAGATCCGACTAAGTCTTTTGTGGTGTATTGTGACGCATCATTAATGGGATTAGGTGGTGTGTTGATGCAAGATAAGCGAGGTTGTGGCTTATGCTTCACGACAATTGAAAGTGCATGAAAGGAATTATCCGACTCATGATTTGGGTTAGCATTGTCGTATTTGTTTTGAAGTTGTGGAGACACTATTTATATGGTTCTCGGTTTGAGTTATTCATGATCATAAGAGTGAGGTATCTCTTTGATGAGAAATAGTTGAACATGAGGCGAGAAGATGGTTAGAATTCTTAAAGGATTACGATTTCGGTTTGAATTACCATCTGGTAAAGCAAACATAGTTCGGATGCTTTGAGTAGGAATTCCTTGCATATGTCGATGTTGATGGTCCGTGAGTTAGATTTGGTTAAGCGGTTTAGAGACCTAAGTTTGGTTTGTGAAACTACTCGAATAGTGTGAAATTGGGCATGTTGAAGCGACTAGTGGTATTGGAAGAGATTAGAAATGGATAATCGATGTTGGTTTAGTTGATAAGTTGACATTGATCAACCAAGGTCAAGGAGGCGAGTTCGAATTGCGAGAATGGTGTTATGAGATTTGGTGATCGGTGTGTCCGGATGTTCTTTGAGATCAAGAAGAGCATTTTAGAGGAAGGGCATCGTGGCGGGTTGAGTATTCATCCGGTGCTACTAAATGTACCATGATTTGAAAAGTTGTTTTGGTGGCCGGAATGAAAAGGAAATTGTTGAGTTTGTGTATGCTTGTTTGGTTTCTCGAAGTCGAAAATCGAACATCGAAACCGTCGGGATTGATGGAGCCATTATTTGTTCGAATGGAAGTGGGATGGAATCTCTATGGATTTTGTGTGCGGTTTGCCAAGAACAAAAATGACTCTATCGGGTTATTGTGGATAGGTTGACGAAATCTGCTCATTTTATTCCGATAAGAATGGATTATCAGATGAAGAGGTTGGCGGTGTATGTCGACAAGATTGTGAGTTTGCACGGTATACCTTCTAGTATTGTGTCGGATCGAGATCCGAGATTTACATCTAAGTTCGGCGGGATTGCAAGAAGCCTTGGGTACCAAGTTGCGTTTAAGTCCGCTTATCATCCACGACGGATGGTCGGCGGAAAGAACGATTCATCGTTGGAAGATTTCTTTGAGAGCTTGTATGTTAGAGAAGGGTGGAGCTTGGGATAGTTATCTACCATTGATTGAGTTTACCTACAACAATAGCTTTCACTCGAGCATTGGTATGGCACCGTTTGAGGCATTGTATGGTAGGAGATGTCGGACACCATTGTGTTGGTATGAAGCGGAGAGAGTGTTGTGATTGGACCAGATTGTGCAGCAGACTTGGAAAGATTAAGATGATTCAGAGAAGATGAGAACTTCCGAGTCGTCGAAAAGTTATCATGATAAGAGGAGGAAAGACCTTGAGTTTAGTGAAGGAGAACATGTGTTTATGCGAGTTACTCCGATGGCGGTATTGGTCGAGCTTTGAAGTCAAAGTTGACTTCACGATTTATTGGTCCTTTTCGGTTACCAAGAGAAGGTTGCATATCAGTTGCGTTGCCTCCGTCACTTGCGAATCTGCATGATGTTTTCATGTATCTCAACCGAGGAAGTACATTGTTGATTCCTCTCATGAGATTCGGGTAGATGATATCTGGTGAGAAAATTTGATGTGGGCGATACTGTGAGAATTGAGGATCGAAAGTTGAAGCAGTTCGAGGCAAAGAGATTGCATTGGTGAGAGTGGCTTGGGAGGACCGGTGATGGAAATGTCACTTGGGAATTGGAGAGTCGGATGAAGGACTCGAACTAAATCGTCTGAGGTATGTTTTCGAGGGCGAAAAATCTTTTAAGTTAGGGGAGTTGTGACACCCAAAATAATTCGATAATTAAATAATTATGATTTTAAATTATTAAATTAATTTAGAACATAATTTATTAATATATTGAATTATTAAGATTAAATGATGGAATTAATTGGGAAGAAAGTAATATTTATTTTATTTATGATTAAAAGGAATAAAATAAGGAAAGAAGGAAAATAGAATCATTTTTGGAGAAAACAAGATACGTGAAGAGAGAAAGAAGGAAGAAAACCTAGAAGTGTCGAATTGAGAACCCACAAGGTAAGGGTGATTTCGATTGATTATTGCTTATTATAGGTTTTGATTTTAATATTATAGATCATAGCATGTTAGGAAATTTCGGTTTAGGAATTCCTAGGTTTCCATGGATGTATACCTATCTCTTGGATTGTGTCGAATATAGGTTGGAATCGATTAAGGTGTCGATTATTGAATAGAAATGATGGAAATATGTTGTTTGATGTGATAATGATGCAAATTGGATGTGTTTTAGTGTTTCCATGTTGGAATTCGTATGGGTATGTGTGGATTGGGTTTAGAATGGAAGAATGTTGTCAAAAAAAATGACTTTTTGATGCGTGGAACCGGTTCCTGGGGAGGAACCGGTTCCACTTTGAAAATTATAAAAACTTGAAAATACACTCGAGAATCGGTTCTGTATGGGTAGGAACCGGGTTCCCATACATTTTCGAGCGTGTTTTGAACTTGCAGGAACCGGTTCTGTATATGTAGGAACCGTTCGCTTATTTAAAAAAAATTAAAACTTCAAAAATTCATAACTTTCAAACCGTAAGTCCGTTTTGGCGCCGTTTTGGACGTTATTTTCTAAATTTAATGCTCTACCTTATGAAATGAAAATATTTTAGAAAACTTGAAATTATTTTGGAAAGGAGTCGATTTCAAATAAATGATTATTCTTGACACATAATGATGTATGTGTATTAGAGGCCTTTGGTGATGGGATCTTAATGTGTAGATGTAATAGCATGTTTATCTGATGTTAGATGTATGCATGATTGGTTGATATATCATGTTGATTGGTTTGCATGTTTATCTTGATGTTAGATGTATGCATGATTGGTTGATATATCATGTTGATTGTTGTGATTCGATTATGTTAAATGAATGTATACATAGGCGATTGATGTTGCATGCTAGTGATGCGTGCATTTGCATTGTTTGGTGAAGTTAATTTCCATTGTGCGAATTTGACTTGGATTGCCGATAACCGATACCAGTGAGGATGGGTGGTTAGCGGATTAGTGTCCGGGTGGTTATGGACGAATCGATAGAACCGTATCCGGTTGATGATGGATCGGTGTTGGGTGACTTGGTCACGTGTCGGTACCGCATGCATTGAGTCTGCATTGTATTTGTATGAAGTGGTAACATGTTAGGATGTCTTCGGTGTTACTCTTCTTTGATTATTATGATTATGCATGATGAATGGTTGTGTGTGTGAATCTGAATTTATGTTAAGAGGTGAAATAATATGCTTGTGATATATTATTGATTGAAAGACTTATAATATGCTTTAATTATGAGAAGTCTCACCCTTACTTTACCATTTGATTAAGGTTAGCAGTGAAGAGTCGGTGAGGATGGCTCTAGAGCTTATCGTTTAGTCAGCGTGTCGATGTCATACTACGATTAGATTGTAACAACTGGGAGCGTTAGATGAGGAATTAGACATTGGTTTATTGTTTAATTAAAATTTTGTTGGGAATACAATGGTTGAATTATTCCGTTTTTGATGATATTTTCTCGTAAGACATGGTCTTAATTTGGTGAATTATTGAAAATGTTGATCCTCGATGTAGCATAGCTCTGTTTGAATGAAATTTGTTTTATTTATTAATTGTGACATCCACGATTTCCGTGTTAACTACGATTAAAGATGATCTAGATATTAATTTAATTGATATATTTGGGGTATTTAGTTGGGGTGTTACAATAGTGGTATCGATATAGTCGGTCTTGCCTTGTGTCGTTACCCTTTAGTATGCGACTAGTGTGAAGTAACACTATCGATACTTGTGTCTTGATGTAGATTGTTTTGTTATGTTAGAACAATGGCTGGAAGAGGTAACGGAAGGAATGATGATGCTATTCTGAGGCCTTGGGAATGTTGGTTTGGAGTGCTCGGAGGAACCGGGGGGGCTGCGATTGGTCTTGACCGACAATTGGGGAATTTTCGGAGGAATAATCCTCCATTGTTCAAGGGCACGCATGATCCGAAGGTGCTCGAGTGGTTGAAGGAGATCGAGAGGATCTTGAGTGATTGATTTGTGCGGAGGGGTGAAGGTGAGATATGGAACTCACATATTGAGGAGGGAAGGTTGCTACGAGCAGGCTGGAAGAAGATGGCGTTGCACTGACTTGGGCTGTGTTCAGGAGAGCTTTTCTGAGGAGGTATTTTCCTGAGGATATCAGAGGTAAGAAGGAGATTGAGTTTCTGGAGCTCAAGCAGGGTAACAAGATCGGTGATATGCTTGAAGTTTGAGTTAGCGAGTATTATGCTCATTACCCTAACGATGCAGATGGAGAATTTTCCAAATGTATCAAGTTTGAGAATGGTCTTCGTGATGAAATTAAGCAGGGTATTCGGTATCAGCGTATCCGAAGATTTTCTGATCTGGTTGACTGCAGTAGGATTCTAGAGGAGGATCTTGCTAACACTAAGTCGAATGCTCGGGGTATGTTGATAGGAAGGTAAGCAGAGATAGATCGTGGTAAGCCTTATGATAGGAATAATCGAGAGATCCGATGGTTGGAAGAAGTCGGTGGAGGAGATTCTAGTTCTTCCGTTAAGTGCTACAAGTGTGGTGAGGCAGGACATCGCATGGTGGATGTAAGAGCAATGATAAGAAGTGTTTCAAGTGTGGAAAGTTCGGCCATGTGGCCAATGATATGAGTGAAAGTGGTGACTTGCTACTGTGGTGAAGAGGTCATACTCGTCCTCGATGCACAAAACCCAAGAAAGAGCAAGCGGTGGTAAAGTGTTTCAATTATGCGGATCGAAACTAAACGGATGATCGGTGATTAAAGGTACATGTTTTATTAATGGCATACCTTTGATTGCGATTATTGATCTGGAGCTACACATTCTTTTATTGCGTTAGATTGTGCTAAGAGATTGAATTTGGAAATTTCTAATATGGATGGAAGTATGGTTATTGATACTCTGCGTCGGGTTCGGTGACTACTTCGTATGTTTGTAGGAATTGTCTGTTGTGATTTTTGATAGGGGTTTCGGTATGGATTTAGTGTGCCTACCGCTAGAACAACTTGATATCATCCTTGGAATGAGCGGTTGAAATTCAACCAGGTTCATATCAACTATTTTGAGAAACGGTCATTTTCCACTGGAGGTTAAGGTCGAAAGTGAGATTATGTCGATGGCGGATGAACCTAGTGTGAAAGATGGTGCGGTGGTGTTTATGTTGTACTCATAAGCGAAGGGAAAGGCAAAGAGTGATGGATTTCAGTGGTGAATGAATTTCAGGTGTTTCGGAAGAAGTTAGTGGTGCCACACGAGAGAGGTAGAATTTACTATAGATTTGATTCACGGAACTAGTCCGTGTCGATGGCGCCTTATCGCATGTCGGCATCTGAATTAGGCGAAGAAGCGTTAGAAGAATTGATGGAGAAAAGTTTATTAGTCCAGTGTTTCGCCGTGGGGTGCTCGGTGTTATTGGTTAAGAAGAAGGAAGGTTCAATGAGGTTATGTGTTGACTACCGCGGTTGAGTAAAGTTACAATCAAGAATCGGTATCCTTTGCCGAGTTGATGATTTGAGTGGACCAGCTCGTTGGAGCGTGTGTGTTTAGCAAGATTGATCGAGATCGGATATCATCAGATTCGTGTGAAGTCGAGGATATTGACGCATTTAGAGCGAGGTATGGACATTATGAATATTCCGTTATGCCGTTTGGAGTTACTAATGCACTGGTGTTTTCATGGAGTATATGAGCAGGATATTTCATCCGTATCTTGACAAGTTCGTAGTAGTGTTCATCGATGATATTGATTTATTCAAAAGCGATGAGAGCATGCGAGAACATCTCGAGTTGTGTTGGAATTGTTGAAAGAAAAGAAGCCTTATGCGAAGTTGTCCAAGTGTGAATTGGTTGGAGAGGTGAGTTTTCTTGGGCATGTAATTTCCAAGAATGGAATTGTTGTTGATCCTCTGAAGGTAGAGGCGGTATCTCGATTAGGAGCGCCGAAGAATGCTTCGGAGATCCGTAGTTTCTGGGTCTTGCGGTTATTAGGAAGTTTATTGAGGGTTTTCCAAACTAAGCGTTACCATTGACTAAGTTGACCGGGAAGGTCGGTGTTTGTTTGGGATGTTGAATGTGAAAAGGATTTCAAGAGCTGAAGAGGAGGTTGACAAGTGCTCCGATCTTGATTTTGAATCCGACTAAGTCTTTTGTGGTGTATTGTGGCGCATCATTAATGGGATTAGGTGGTGTGTTGATGCAAGATAAGCGAGTTGTGGCTTATGCTTCACGATAATTGAAAGTGCATGAAGGAATTATCCGACTCATGATTTGGAGTTAGCATTATCGTATTTGTTTTGAAGTTGTGGAGACACTATTTATATGGTTCTCGGTTTGAGGTATTCGGTGATCATAAGAGTCGAGGTATCTCTTTGATCGGAAGAGTTGAACATGAGGCGAGAAGATGGTTAGAATTCTTAAAGGATTACGATTTCGGTTAGAATTACCATCACGGTAAAGCAAGCGTAGTTGCGGATGCTTTAGTAGGAAGTCCTTGCATATGTCGATGTTGATGGTCCGTGAGTTAGATTTGGTTGAGCGGTTTAGAGACCTAAGTTTGGTTTGTGAAACTACTCGAATAGTGTGAAATGGGCATGTTGAAGCGACTAGTGGTATTCGGAAGAGATTAGAAATGGACAGAAATCGATGTTGGTTTAGTTGATAAGTTGACATTGATTAACCAAGGTCAAGGAGGCGAGTTCGAATGGCGAGAATGGTGTTATGAGATTTGGTGATGGGTGTGTGTCCGGATGTTCTTGAGATCAAGAAGAGCATTTTAGAGGAAGGGCATCGTGGCGGGTTGAGTATTCATCCGGTGCTACTAAAATGTACCATGATTTGAAAAAGTTGTTTTGGTGGCGGGAATGAAAAAGGAAATTGCTGAGGTTTGTGTATGCTTGTTTGGTTTGTGGAAGTCGAAAATCGAACATCGAAACCGTCGAGGATTGATGGAGCCATTATTTGTTCGGAATGGAAGTGGGATGGAATCTCTATGGATTTTGTGTACGGTTTGCCAAGAACAGACAAGAACTGTGACTCTATGGGTTGTGGATAGGTTGGCAAATCTGCTCATTTATTCCGATAAGAATGGATTATCCGATGAAGAGGTTGGCGAGTTATGTCGAGAAGATTGTGAGTTTGCAGTATACCTTCTAGTATTGTGTCGGATCGAGATCCGAGATTTACATCTAAGTTCGGACGGGATTGCAAGAAGCCTTGGGTACCAAGTTGCGTTTAAGTTCCGCTTATCATCCACAGCGAGATGGTCGAGACGGAAGAACGATTGATCGTTGGAAGATTTCTTTGAGAGCTTGTGTGTTAGAGAAGGGTGGAGCTTGGGATAGTTATCTACCATTGATTGAGTTTACCTACAACAATAGCTTTCACTCGAGCATTGGTATGGCACCGTTTGAGGCATTGTATGGTAGGAGATGTCGGACACCATTGTGTTGGTATGAAGCGGAGAGAGTCTTGTGATTGGACGGAGATTGTGCAGCGAGACTTGGAAAAGATTAAGATGATTCGAGGAGAAGATGAGAACTTCTGGTCGTCGAAAAGTTATCATGATAAGAGGAGGAAAGACCTTGAGTTTAGTGAAGGAGAACATGTGTTTATGCGAGTTACTCCGATGGTAGGTATTAGTCGATCTTTGAAGTCAAAGAAGTTGACTCCACGATTTATTGGTCCTTTCAGATTACCAAGAGAGTTGGAAGGTTGCATATCAGTTGCGTTGCCGCGTCACTTGCGAATCGCATGATGTTTTCATGTATCTCAGGAGAAGTACATTCTGATTCGTCTCATGAGATTCGGGTAGATGATATCTGGCAGAGAAATTTGGTATGGGCGATACAGCGAGAATTGAGGATCGGAAGTTGAAGCAGTTGCGAGGCAAAGAGATTGCATTGGTGGATGGCTTGGGAGGACGGTGATGGAAATGTCACTTGGGAGCGGAGAGTCAGATGAAGGACTCGTATCCCGAACTATTCGTCTGAGGTATGTTTTCGAGGACGAAAACTCTTTTAAGTTAGGGGGAGTTGTGACACCCCAAAATAATTCGGTAATTAAATAATTATGATTTTTAAATTATTAAATTAATTTAGAACATAATTTATTAATATATTGAATTATTAAGATTAAATGATGGAATTAATTGGGGAAGAGAAGTAATATTTATTTTATTTATGATTAAAAGGAATAAAAGGAATAAAATAAGGAAAGAAGGAAAATAGAATCATTTTGGAGAAAACAAGATACGTGAAGTTGAGAAGAGGAGAAAGAGAAGAAAACCTAGAAGTGTCGAATTCGAAGAACCCACAAGGTGAGGGTGATTTCGATTGATTATTCTTATTATAGATTTTGATTTTAATATTATAGATCATAGCATGTTAGGAAATTTCGGTTTAGGAATTCCTAGGTTTCCATGGATGTATACCTATCTGGGATTGTGTCGGAATATAGTTGGAATCGATTAAGGTGTCGGTTATTGAATAGAAATGATGGAAAAATTTTGTTTGATGTGATAATGATGCAAATTGGATGTGTTTTAGTGTTTCCCATGTTGGAATTCGTATGGGTATGTGTGGATTGGGTTTAGAATGGAAGAATCTTTGTCAAAAATCGAGATGACTTTTTTGATGCGTGGGAACCGGTTCGATGGAGGAGGAAGGTTCCACTTTGAAAATTATAAAACTTGAAAATACACTCGGGAACCGGTTCACTGTATGGGTAGAACCGGGTTCCCATACATTTTCGAGCGTGTTTTGAACCTGCGGGGCAGGTTCCATATATATGGGCCGGTTACCTTATTTTTAAAAAATTTAAAACTTCAAAAATTCATAACTTTCAAACCGTAAGTCCGTTTGAGCGCCCGTTTTGGACGTTATTTTCTAAATTTAATGCTCTACCTTATGAAATGAAAATATTTTAGAAAACTTGAAATTATTTTGGAAAGAGTCAATTTGAAATAAATGATTATTCTTGACACATAATGATGTATGTGTATTAGAGGGCCTTTGGTGATGGGGATCTTGATAATGTGTAGATGTAATAGCATGTTTATGCTGATGTTAGAATATATGATGGTTGATATATCATGTTGATTGGTTTGCATGTTTATGCTGATGTTAGATATGCATGATTGGTTGATATATCATGTTGATTGTTGTGAGATGATTATGTTAAATGAATGTATACATAGACTGATTGATGTTGCATGCTAGTTGTGATACATTGAACTGACTTTGTAGGAATTTTGTATCCAAATGTGCGGATAGCAAGAGTCGCCACCGACTTTTATTTTTATCCAATTAAGGAAGGTAAAAGTATGAGAAAAAGACCTTCGTTAGATTCGAGTTGGAGAATGGTTATGAAAAGGAAGCACCTTTCCATCCGTAGTTATCTACGGGCTCTTAGTTACTCAAGATCACTTTTTAAAATTGCTTTCGTGTGTTTGACAAAATGTTTTGAAGAGGCATTTCGCTTTGACTTTGTAATGACTCATGTAGTGTGTATAAAGTGTTCGGAAATGTTTTTGTTTGAAAAGAATTTGAACTTGAAAAAGTGTGTGGTGTGAAAAGCATTTGGTTTAGAGCAAGCAACTAAAAGACTTATTTACCCACTCAGAATTGGTCGTTTTCGTACTTCTACATTCCTTTAGAATAGCGCTAGCCATACCATTAGTTAGTAGGTAGCTCCATTCGTTGGATGTAAGCGGGACATTCGAAGGGACATCGGATGGTCATAGAAGCAACTTGCAGGAAGTATCCTAGCACATTCGAAGGACTATCATCATTTTCGTGGCGACAATCGAGGGTCAAGATCATGTATTCGGAGGCGACATCGTGGGTCTTATGATCTTTGTATCGAAGGACTATGATGATTTGTTTGGAAGGCAACGGTGCTAGAATACCTCCACGTTCGAGGACATGACCATTTGAATTCGCAAAACGGCGAGAGAATTACCCTAAAGGTGCATGTGTGAAAAAGTGTGTTGATTTCAAGTATTTTATCTTGAGGTTAGTGGGCTATGTTCAATTTTAGTCTTGCCATACCGCCTAATTACTAGCAATTTATAGGGTGCGGAAAGTAAAATGCGGAATGTAAGTGGAAGGAGTAAATATCCTACGCTATTACAAGGCTTTAGGGCAGATACATAATTTAAAATGCGGAAAATAAAATCCTAAATTAAACTATTACATCCCGTATACAAATACATTATTGAAAAATAAAATGAAAACGGAAGGATCGTCTGAATCGGATTAACCTGTGAAACGAACGAGAAATCGGAAAATATGATGAAATCGAAATAAGAAAAAATGTTAGAAAAATGTAAATTTTTATATGAGAAAATTACATCTTTGAAATAATGTAAACATGCTAAAATAAATTTTTGGGATTTTTTAGATGCAATTTAACAATTTAAAATGAATTTACAATGATTTAAATGCAAAATTATAAATAAAAATAAATATGCATGCAAAAATATGTTTTTTAATTTATTAAATTAAATAAAGATTTTTAGAAAATAAATGCAAAAAATTATTTTTGACAATTTTAATGCATAAACAAAATGTGAAATTAATTAAAATATAATGCAAAATATTAGAATATAAAAAATATGAAGAAAACGAGTTTTGTAAAAAGGAAAAACATTGGTCTTGCGATTCGAACTGGAACCTTGCTTTCAAACAGGTCCACTGCCTTTGCCATCTAGGCGCGTTCTCTGTTTGAAAACCGGGCGAGTAGAAAAGACAAGTGTTGCTTACGGTTTCCTCCTTGCGTGGCTCCATCGTCCCAATTCAAATATTTGAAGCTACGTCGTGCATTGTTCGATGCTAAGGTCCTAACAAAATCAAAATCACATACATAATATAAAATAAAATCTAAGGCCATGGTTCGATTCCTTGGGCACCGAACACACTGGCATGGGTCTAATGTCCAATTTGTCCTATTAAGGAAACCCTAATTCGTTCACAAAAACCTAATCATGGTGTAACACGATTCGGCCATGGAAATTCAATTGGCTCGCCCGAAAAGCTTGCAAACACCTCACTAAACACAAAACAACAACAAATCAAGTTAATAATGCATGATGAAGAATTCAATTTGAAAAAGTGTGACAAACCGATTTGAATTTCTTGTTTACGGATGGTTTTGAATGATGTGGTCTGAATGGACTCTGGAGATGAGAATATGTTTGACACCTTAAATTGATTGAACTTAGGAGGAAGGGTTGCGTAAGCTTGAAAACACGGTTTTGGCTCTAGGTTAGGGTTTCTTGAGGCAATTTTTTCATTCTTTTGATTGGTATGCATCGGTATATCTTTGAATGGATTTGGGATCATTATTGGCAAGAATCAATCACCATTCAATGAAAATCAAATTTGATTTTTGTATAAAATCAAATTTTCAAAACATGATCAATTCAATCCAATCTTGCCATTTTTGTCAAATTTCAAATTTGCTGGACTTTAGTGAGTTTCTTGAATCTCAGGAAGAATAAAATCAATCTTTCAATTAATTTTGATTTTATAATTTACTTTAAAATTTAATTTGTATTTAAATGAATAAATTCAAATTAAATAGAAAAATAAATCAAAAATTCATGGCATTGGGCTTGGATATTCCTAATTGTATAAGAATAAGTTTGGATGAAGAAAAAACAGCCCATTTGCAAAAATTTGATTTTAGAAGTATCTCTCTTTGTGCATTCTTTCAAAATTGCCCAACTTGTGGTGTATCTTGCTCAATTTTCCACATTTTGAGTGTTCTTGGACTTTTGGAAAGCTCTAAAAGTCCTATAACCAAACTTTTGGTCTCATCTCAATGGAGTTACCATGCTCAATATATCTTCAAAGCAAAAGTTGACTTTTGTTGACTTTGAAAATGACCTGTAATGTTTTGAGCTATACCTCTCAAATGAAGCATTTTTTGGACATTCTTGTGAGACATGAAGTTGTAGAAATTGAATTTCCTTCAAAACAAGAGGTGATGGAAAAATTTCGAGAAAGTATGAAAGTTATGATCAGTCAAAGTTCAGTTGACTTTTCACCTAGAAACCCTAATTTAGAAAGTTTGACTTTTGAGCAAATCTTGAGTTTTCTTGATGAATCATGATCAATCCTTGATCAAATGATGAATGTAACTTCAAAATGAGGATGTTGACCAAAATTATGAAGTTTGACTGTATGTTGACCACAGTTGACTTTTGTCCAATACAACTGATTTTCAACCATCGAGTAATTATCGAGGAAACTTGACTTGTGAGGCTTGAAACTTGACATGGAGAATCTTTGAAGCACATGAGGAGGCATGAAGACCATTGGAGAGGTTGGAAGTCCATCTTACCACAGAGATACAAACCCTAGTTTGGGTTGATTGTTAGGAGGGTTTGTCGATCAACTCTTGAGGAACCCTTGAGTATAGATGTATGAAATCTCTTGAGTAGATGGAGGGCAAATTTTGGGGTATGACACTAGTGATGTGCGTGCATTTGCATTTTGGTGAAGTTAATTCCATTGTGCGGATTGACTTGGATTGCGATAACTTACCAGTGAGGATGGGTGGTTAGGCTGATTAGTGTCCAGGTGTGGTTATGGACGAATCGATGGAACGTATCCGGTTGATGATGGATCAGTGTTGGTTGACAGTCACGTGTCGGTACCGCATGCATTGGTCTGCATTGTATTTGTATGAAATGGTAACATGTTAGGATCTTCAGTGTTACTCTTCTTTGATTATTATGATTATGCATGATGGCTGTGGTTGTGTGTGAATCTGGTTATGTTAGGAGGTGAAATAATATGCTTGTGATATATTATTGATTGAAGACTTATATTGCTTTAATTATGAGAAGTCTCTGCCACTTTCCATTGAGATTAAGGTTAGTGAAGGTCGATGAGGGATGGCTCTGAGCTTATCGTTTAGTCCGCGTGTAGTGTCTCGTACTCTGATTAGATTGTAAGGAACGTTAGATGAGGAATTAGACATTGGTTTATTGTTTAATTAAAATTTTGTTGGGGAATACAATGGTTGAATTATTCCGTTTTTGGTGATGAT